>CM042437.1:165625-168125 GCA_023631565.1 Gymnocephalus cernua | reverse complement strand
GTGAGGGATGTCTGAAGGTATGAATGAAATTGTAGTGAATCTGCTGATGGTGTGGATTGCGTGATACTTCTGGAATATTAGACCATAGGTCATGCCAGTCCCGGGCAATGGCGTGCCCAGATCCTCTTACTAGGAAGGGCAGAGCGGCCAGACATCACTAAGAACTGATACAGCCTGGATGCCATACCACTCAAGTCTGCCAAAGCCTTTCACTGCCTGACATCAAGGTCTCACTGTCCTCCGCCACATCAACAATGTGGAGAAGGCGTCTGACATCATCTGCTGCAAGTCTCGTTTTTATGATTCCCGTTTGATCGGAGTTCATTAATTTTGACATATGAGACTCCAAACGACGGGCTAGGATTAGATTTTAACATCAGCGTTAAGCAGGCTCAGAGGTCGATAGCTGGAGCACTCTGGAGGATCTTTATCCTTTTTCAAGAGTAAAGAAATTAAGGCTGTATTAACATCCATTGAGAATTCACGCTTTTCAATTGAAAAGTTAATCATGTTAAGAAGGAAGGGGCCCAGCTGTTCCCAAAAAGTTGCATAAAATTCAGGGGGGATCCGATCAAGGCCCGGTGATTTTCCTTTTTGCATATTCTGCACTGCCACCTTAAATTCTTCCACAGTGACCAGTTTGTCTAAGCTAGGGCAGCTTGGTAAAAGGCTTGGCGACGTTTGACTTGTCCGCACGGGTTGCAGAATTGCCTGCCTAGTAGTGTAACGAAGAACATTGAAAATCAGCGTACGATTAGTGGTGGTGTTCTTCTTTGCGCTGACACTGTAGATTCGGTGAGCTCTCATAATCTCGAGCTGAACATCCGCCAGGTCGGGGAACCACTCAGGGAGGACCGCTAAAGATACTGAATAACCTTTTTAGCTCTCCAAGCCCTCCTTCAGCCCTACGATACGGATACTGCATGTCCGGTTTCTATCCCAGGGTTCGTACACCTTTTCCAAGGTCAAATTCAAGCACTTTCAAGGTCCATTTTAAAGCTTTTTCCAGCACCTTACACCACCGTGAAATACATACCAATGCATAGTCAAAATTATTATTTACTGGTTTTATCACGTTAAAAAGAGATAATACTATAAACAGCCAAAATTATGTTTCATAATAGCTGAAGGATCAGATATTTAAGCAAAACACACGTTTTATTTTTGTAAATGTATCACTGTCAGTAGACTTTGCTCGGCTGCAGGTTCACTTAAAGTCAAATGTTTAATCTCTTCATGGTTCCTAACATAACATCCAGTAAGAGGGCTATGGGGAGCAGATGACATGCAGCTGGCTCATTATAACATAACATAACATAACATAATATAACATAACATAACATAACATAACATCCAGTAAGAGGGCTATGGGGAGCAGATGACATGCAGCTGGCTCATTATAACATAACATAACATAACATAATATAACATAATATAACATAACATAACATAACATCCAGTAAGAGGTCTATGGGGAGCAGATGACATGCAGCTGGCTCATTATAACATAACATAACATAATATAACATAATATAATATAACATAACATAACATAACATAACATAACATAACATAATATAACATAATATAACATAACATCCAGTAAGAGGTCTATGGGGAGCAGATGACATGCAGATGCTCATTCTGGGTCAGATCAGACTAAATCAGTTGCTGCACCCTCTTAGATTTTGCTCAAACTTTATGCTACCCTTAATGTCTTTTCACACTTTTTTTCCAAATCTAGGGCATGCTGTAGAAACTTGTAATGGTTCAGTCATATTGACATGTTTGTCTTCCACCCTACAAAGTTTGGGCTGCCTATGAATAATACTTTATTATATTAATGTCCAAATATTGCTTCCCAGATGATGGGATTTTCAGGCTGTAAAACTGAAGTAATTTCAAGGGATAAAAAGATGAAGTGGTGCTCATAATGTTATGAACCCGTGCTAAAGTTGACTAAAAAGAGGAATACAAAAATCATCTTGTGAATGAATAATGTATCATAAATAAATAAATGTTCTTCCTTAAAATACAGGGGGCACGGTGAAGGGTATGTGATGATGTGGGGGCCAAGGGAACTTTATCAGGATGCATAGTATCCTGGATCCATGGAATAACCGGCCTTTAATAATAAAAGTAATAATAATAATCTGCCTGCCTCTATGAGAATTTAACATAGGGGGGTACTGACTTATGCCGCCTGTATTTTAAGGAAGAAAATTTATTTATTCACGATACATTATTCATTCACAAAGAAAATTGTTGTCCTTAAAGTTATAAAGATCAATTTCCAAAAGATGATTTTTTATTCCTCTTTTTATTCAACTTTAGTACGGGTTCATAAACTTCTGAGCTCCACTGTAGGATTTGAACATATTTTACAGGCCGTGGTTTTGGGACACATTCTTGATAGACAAGGTTTGAACTAAATCGGGGACAAGAGCAACAACAACCTGTGATTCCATTTTAACCCAGAAGACTCTGACCGTGCACACGT
>CM042437.1:118125-160625 GCA_023631565.1 Gymnocephalus cernua | reverse complement strand
GAGACAGGTAGAGACAGGTAGAGACAGGTAGAGACAGGTAGAGTCAGAGAGACAGGTAGAGTCAGAAAGACAGGTAGAGACAGGTAGAGTCAGAGAGACAGGACAGCCCTGTATTAGCAGTGGTAGTACTGTCTGTAAAACGCATCTATAGTCTATATAGTATTAGGTTCTGCAGTAGTAGCAGTGTTACCTTGCGGGGGGGTTCCAGGCGAGTGTGGTTCTGGTTCCAGCAGGTTCAGGTAGTAATATTGCTGTCTGGTCGTTCTGTCCGTCACATGGAACTGAGTCAGCGCCAGCCGGGCCTGAACATAACATATACCCAAGTTCACCACACCTCCAGGATACCCACGTTCACCACAACACCAGGATACCCACGTTCACCACAACACCAGGATACCCACGTTCACCACAACACCAGGATACCCTCGTTCACCACAACACCAGGATACCCACGTTCACCACAACACCAGGATACCCTCGTTCACCACAACACCAGGATACCAACGTTCACAACACCAGGATACCCACGTTCATCACAACACCAGGATACCAACGTTCGCCACAACACCAGGATACCCACGTTCACCACACCTCCAGGATACCCACGTTCACCACACTTCCAGGATACCAACGTTCACCTCAACACCAGGATACCCACATTCACCACAACACCAGGATACCCACGTTCACCACAACACCAGGATGCCCTCGTTCACCACAACACCAGGATACCCACGTTCACCACAACACCAGGATACCCACGTTCACCACAACACCAGGATACCCACGTTCACCACAACACCAGGTTACCCACGTTCACCACAACACCAGGATACCCTCGTTCACCACAACACCAGGATACCAACGTTCACCACAACACCAGGATACCAACGTTCGCCACAACACCAGGATACCCACGTTCACCACACCTCCAGGATACCCACGTTCACCTCAACACCAGGATACCCACATTCACCACAACACCAGGATACCCACGTTCACCACAACACCAGGATGCCCTCGTTCACCACAACACCAGGATACCCACGTTCACCACAACACCAGGATACCCACGTTCACCACAACACCAGGATACCCACGTTCACCACAACACCAGGATACCCACGTTCACCACAACACCAGGATACCAACGTTCACCACACCAGGATACCCACGTTCACCACAACACCAGGATACCCTCGTTCACCACAACACCAGGATACCAACGTTCACAACACCAGGATACCCACGTTCATCACAACACCAGGATACCAACGTTCGCCACAACACCAGGATACCCACGTTCACCACAACACCAGGATACCCTCGTTCACCACAACACCAGGATACCCTCGTTCACCACAACACCAGGATACCCACGTTCATCACAACACCAGGATACCCTCGTTCACCACAACACCAGGATACCCACGTTCATCACAACACCAGGATACCCTCGTTCACCACAACACCAGGATACCAACGTTCACCACAACACCAGGATACCAACGTTCGCCACAACACCAGGATACCCACGTTCACCACACCTCCAGGATACCCACGTTCACCTCAACACCAGGATACCCACATTCACCACAACACCAGGATACCCACGTTCACCACAACACCAGGATGCCCTCGTTCACCACAACACCAGGATACCAACGTTCACCACAACACCAGGATACCAACGTTCGCCACAACACCAGGATACCCACGTTCACCACACCTCCAGGATACCCACGTTCACCACAACACCAGGATACCCACATTCACCACAACACCAGGATACCCACGTTCACCTCAACACCAGGATACCCACATTCACCACAACACCAGGATACCCACGTTCACCACAACACCAGGATGCCCTCGTTCACCACAACACCAGGATACCCACGTTCACCACAACACCAGGATACCCACGTTCACCACAACACCAGGATACCAACGTTCACCACAACACCAGGATACCCACGTTCACCACACCTCCAGGATACCAACGTTCACCACACCAGGATACCCACGTTCACCACAACACCGGGATACCCTCGTTCACCACAACACCACAACACCAGTATACCCACGTTCACTACAACACCAGGATACCCACGTTCACCACAACACCAGGATACCCTCGTTCACCACAACACCACAACACCAGGATACCCTCGTTCACCACAACACCACAACACCAGGATACCCTCGTTCAACACAAAACCAGGATACCCACGTTCACCACAACACCAGGATACCCACGTTCATCACAACACCAGGATACCCTCGTTCACCACAACACCAGGATACCAACGTTCACCACAACACCAGGATACCCACGTTCATCACAACACCAGGATACCAACGTTCGCCACAACACCAGGATACCCACGTTCACCACACCTCCAGGATACCCACGTTCACCTCAACACCAGGATACCCACGTTCACTTCAACACCAGGATACCCACGTTCACCTCAACACCAGGATACCCACATTCACCACAACACCAGGATACCCACGTTCACCTCAACACCAGGATACCCACATTCACCACAACACCAGGATACCCACGTTCACCACAACACCAGGATGCCCTCGTTCACCACAACACCAGGATACCCACGTTCACCACAACACCAGGATACCCACGTTCACCACAACACCAGGATACCAACGTTCACCACAACACCAGGATACCCACGTTCACCACACCTCCAGGATACCAACGTTCACCACACCAGGATACCCACGTTCACCACAACACCGGGATACCCTCGTTCACCACAACACCACAACACCAGTATACCCACGTTCACTACAACACCAGGATACCCACGTTCACCACAACACCAGGATACCCTCGTTCACCACAACACCACAACACCAGGATACCCTCGTTCACCACAACACCACAACACCAGGATACCCTCGTTCAACACAAAACCAGGATACCCACGTTCACCACAACACCAGGATACCCACGTTCATCACAACACCAGGATACCCTCGTTCACCACAACACCAGGATACCAACGTTCACCACAACACCAGGATACCCACGTTCATCACAACACCAGGATACCAACGTTCGCCACAACACCAGGATACCCACGTTCACCACACCTCCAGGATACCCACGTTCACCTCAACACCAGGATACCCACGTTCACTTCAACACCAGGATACCCACGTTCACCACAACACCAGGATACCCACGTTCACCTCAACACCAGGATACCCACGTTCACCACACCTCCAGGATACCCACGTTCACCTCAACACCAGGATACCCACGTTCACTTCAACACCAGGATACCCACGTTCACTTCAACACCAGGATACCCACGTTCACACCTGGTTCTACTACAGCTGCACAGATTAATCTCTGAAACTTGTGTGATGTCAGTTTGTTAAATGTGAATATGTAGAGACCAAACAACTAGGAAGATAATCAGTTCCAGCTTCACTATGTGTATATATATATATATATATATATATATATATATATATATTCTATTCATTTAACAACATGATCTGAGTTAAAATGTAAAAATTGTTTTTCTTTAATCATTTCTTCTTTTTATTTGGACCAATCACAGCCCTGTTATCTGTCAGTGGGCAGGGCGTCTGTTATATTTACCACTGGACTCATCCGACCAATCAGAGCAGTTATACAGAGCTGTCCATCAGAGTCCATCATCCCTGCCTTCGCCCCGAGCTCCAACAGCAGCCGAGCTGCTTCACTGCGCTCTGAAAACACACAGACGAGTTACGCTAAGCTGTGACCTCGTAAGGTCTGTAAGGATGTCATCAGTGATGTCAGTGATGATGTCAGTAGTACCCAGGTTGGCGGCGAGCTGCAGCGGTGTTCTGTGTTTGTAGTCGGTGCAGCTGATGGAGGCACCGGCCCGCAGCAGCAGTCGGATGCAGCCGACAGCGTCGTTCTTAGCAGCGAAGTGAAGAGGAGTCTGCTGGTCCAAAAGAGTCCGAGCCTCCAGGTCAGCTACAACACACACACACACACACACACACACACACACACACACACACACACACACAGACACACACACACACACACACACACACACACACACACACAGAGACAGACATACACACACACACACACACACACACACACACAGAGACAGACATACACACATACACACACACACACACACACACACACACAGAGACAGACATACACACACACACACACACACACACACACAGACAGGCATACACACACACACACACACACACACACACACACACACAGAGACAGACATACACACACACACACACACACACACACACACAGACATACACACACAGACAGACCCACACACACACACACACACACAGAGACAGACACGCATGCACGCACAGACACACACACACACACACACACACACACACACACACACACACACACACACACACAGACACACACACACACACACACACACACACACACACACACACAGAGACAGACATACACACACACACACACACACAGAGACAGACATACACACATACACACACACACACACACACACAGAGACAGACATACACACACACACACACACACACACACAGAGACAGACATACACACACACACACACACACACACACACACACACACACACACACACACACACAGAGACAGACATACACACACACACACACACACACACACACACACACACACACACAGACAGACCCACACACACACACACACACACACAGAGACAGACACGCATGCACGCACAGACACACACACACACACACACACACACACACACACACACACACACACACACACACACACACACACACACACACACACACACACACACACACACACAGACACGCACAGACACACACATCATTGTTTTCACAGAGACGAGGCTCTGGTGCACTTTTGATAAACCTGCTGTAACTCCTACTGCTTATTGTTTAATACTGTGAGAGATATAACACCCTATTATACTATATATATATATATATATATATATATATATATATATATATATATATATATATATATATATATATATACGCTGTGAGAGAAGGGACACGCTGCTGAACATCCTGTGCACCAATGGTGTGTGCAGTGTAAGAAATGTGAGGACAGTAGCCGGCAGGAAAGGGCCTGTTTCTGTTTTCCTCCTGATGTTTCTGGTATCATTTAACACGGGAGCACCTTTCCGGTCCAGCAGGAACTGAACCATGTCCTGGTAGTCCAGCGCAGACGCCACGTGAAGGGCCGTGACTCCAAACTGATCCGGCCGGTTCAGGTCTGAACCCGGTCCAGAAAGAACCGCATCACGTCTACGCTCCACGCCCGGGAGATCTGAACACACACCAGTGTTATTGGGTGAAATCAAACTTATATTTTCTGGATATTTACATAAATAACATGTTGAGTTTAAATACAAAGACTGACCTCGTGCAGGATGGTTTGTCCGTATCTGTCGGAGCAGTTTGGATCGGCTCCGTCTGAGATCACTTTATCCAGAACGTCCAGATCCACCTGCACACGCAGACACACACACGCACACACAGACACACACACACACACACACACACAGACACACACACACACACACACACAGACACACACACACACACACACACACACACACACACACACACACACACACACACACACACACACACACACACACACACACACACACACACACACACAATAATGTTACGACTTTTCTTCAACAAAGAGTTTTAAACTCGTTAATTTAAACCATGAACCCCGGTCCCCCTCCCCCCACATCAATATAGGGCAGAATGAGGGGGGGAGGTCTCTCGGAGTTACCTGGTCGGTGTCCCAGTCGGCCGCAGCCAGCTGTCTGAAGTGACTCAGCAGTTTTTGATTCAGATGTTGATTTTTATTTGGTGTGTCGGTTTCGTCTCTCTGAACTTCTTCATCATCTTCAGCCAGACCGCTGAACTTCGTCTCCATCGGGACACCTGCAGACGAATTATATTAAAACTTTAATACAGCGGTCCCCCCCCCCCCCCCCCCCCCCCAGCCCTGTCAGATGGACCCCCGTATGCTTTACTGGAAGACATCGCCATTGTTCTGTCCTCCGCCACGCGCCATACCACACCAGGAGCGTCATGCTGCCCGACTCGCAGATTTTATTGTCTCTACGAGTACTTTACAGCAGTGGTTCTCAAAGTGGGGTCCAGGGACCCCCAGGGGTCCTTCAAGGGGTTCCAGGGGGGTCCCCAACAAAAAGGGGAATCATTTAATTAACTATAATTTCATCCGTAAGTAACACAATGACAGATTTTATGACCATTTTGCTCATGGACTTCATTCACTTTCTGTAATAACAAGCAGGTAGGGGACCCGGGACAAAGGCTTCTCAGATGGGGGTCCGAGGTCTAATTTGTGTCAGTTTAGATTTGAAAAAGTTTATGAAACAATGCTTTTCAGAACAATCACGTGTTTATTTAAAGGACAATTTCGATGCAAAATGACCCTAGGGGTTAATAACATATGTGTACTGAGTCGACCGTTCTGTTTTCATCCAATGCGTCTCTAGCTTTAAACAAGCTACCGCTAACAAGGTGGTTAGCTGCTAACGCTAGCCTTCGGGGCAGAGGGTAAATCATAATTAAATAGACAGTACCATTTGCGTATACAGGCAGACGCCATCTTGGGAAAACAGTCACGACCAGTCGAACCACGAACGCCGTGCAACCAGTAACCAGAAACATGGCTCACACACAGCGTTCGTGGTTCGACTGGTCGTGACTGTTTTCCAAGATGGCGCCCGCCTGCATACATGAACTTACCAAGTTGTCAGTGCTTGTGTTTACATGTAGGGACACTCATTATGCTACCGTGGAAGTGTGGTGCTATTTTGAGGCTTGTTAGGCAGTCCCTCGGAAAAAAACGTGATTATGCGATCGCATAATTCAATGCACAATCAGCCAAAGTCTGCATATTTATGCGGGGGCCGTATTTTTTCAAATACGCCGCACTTTCACACTAGTGAGAACACGGTGTTGGGGGGGAATCACTTTTTTCTCTGTTTCATCAAACCGCAGTTTTTGCAAGTTCCCGCAATTTCATGGCATAAAACTGCATAAATATCATATAGAGCATATTCCATCGCAGTTTTTAAGAAAACGTGTCACATAATCAAGGATTTTTGCCCGCAACAATCACAAAAAAAACACGTCTTTTCTGGAAGGACTGGTTAGTGGTTCTAGTACAGGGTTTCTCAAAGTGCGGACCAAGGTCCACATTGGGACGTAGCAGCAAGTCCATCCGGACCCGAATATAACATCACCAAGAGCATCATTTTGTTAGTGCCGTTGATTATAACGGCGTAACAGACCGTAGCTGCGGATTAATGGCAAAGTTTAACCATCAGAGTGAAACACGGTTTAACTGCTGCTGTCATGTGACCGGGGCGCCGCAGACAGGCTGGGAATCACTGCTCCAATCACATCTCAGGACTCTGGGTCACCTGACAGCTTTCTTCTTCTCTGCTTCCAGCGGCTGCAGGAGTACGACGCCCAGCGAGCTGCAGACTTCACCGCTGCAGATACCGAGGACCGGGACGCCTGAAGACACTACAGACATATAATATAATAACAGACATATTATAATAACAGACATGTTATAATAACAGACATATTATAATAACAGACATGTTATAATAACAGACATATTATAATAAGAGACATGTTATAATAACAGACATGTTATAATAACAGACATATTATAATAACAGACATGTTATAATAACAGACATGTTATAATAACAGACATGTTATAATAACAGACATGTTATAATAACAGACATATTATAATAAGAGACATGTTATAATAACAGACATGTTATAATAACAGACATATTATAATAAGAGACATGTTATAATAACAGACATGTTATAATAACAGACATATTATAATAAGAGACATATTATAATAACAGACATGTTATAATAACAGACATATTATAATAACAGACATATTATAATAAGAGACATGTTATAATAACAGACATGTTATAATAAGAGACATGGTATAATAACAGACATATTATAATAACAGACATATTATAATAACAGACATGTTATAATAACAGACATATTATAATAACAGACATATTATAATAACAGACATGTTATAATAACAGACTAACATGTCTTATTATAATAACAGACATATTATAATAACATGTCTTATTATAATAATAGACATATTATAATAACAGACATGTTATAACAACAGACATGTTATAATAACAGACATATTATAATAACAGACATATTATAATAACAGACATGTTATAATAACAGACATGTTATAATAACAGACATGTTATAATAACAGACATGTTATAATAACAGACATATTATAATAACGGACATATTATAATAACATGTCTTATTATAACAGACATATTATTATAACAGACATATTATAACAGACATATTATAACAGACATATTATAATATCATGTCTGTTATTATGTCTTATTATAATAACAGACATATTATAATAACATATTATAATATCATGTCTTATAATAACAGACATATTATAACAACAGACATATTATAATAACAGACATATTATAATAACAGACATATTATAATAACAGTTATAATATCATTTAATCATGTAATGTCTGCAGTGTGTCTCATTTGAAAAAGTAAAGTTTATAATCTCCACCCGGCTGAGCCTACCAGAATACTGAAACAAACATTGGACAGCAGCTGGTTCTGGTTCTGACCTGGTCTGGATTTCCGCCTCCGGTCGTCTCCAGCTCCAGCCCGAGGTTCTCCAGCCCGAGGTTCTCCAGCCCGGGGTTCTCCAGACTGAGGTTCTCCAGACTGAGGTTCTCCAGCCCGGGGTTTTCCATCCCGAGGTTCTCCAGACTGAGGTTCTCCAGACCGAGGTTCTGCAGACCGGCCCGGCTCCGCCTCTTCATCCTGCTTCTGTCCAGCCTGACAGAAATGTTCCAGGTTCTGTTCTAGATCCTCGGTGAAGAAATCCGTCTGGATCTCTCCGTCTTTACCTCGCTGTTACACAAAACACACTCATAAAGTCAGCTGACGGAGACGTTTATCAGCTGCTGCCCTGCTCAAAGGTTTATGGTCCATCTTATCAGAGGGTGAAGGACCAGGGGGCGGGGCTTCAGTTTACCAGTCTGGTCCGCCCAGGTCACAGTCCAGATAGGCAGAGATATATATACTGTATATATACACTCAGGGATAATCAGAACTAATAAAAGCAACATACTGTATAAACAATACCTTTGACCATAAAACGGATCAGGACATTTCTTGAAACATTTCTGCCGACAGTTAGACTTTGACTGAGTCAAACGTTTATTTTATTGATGGAAATATGAAGCTGAATGTATCTGATGATCTAATAATCGGAATTCAGATTCAACATTATGTAGCTTTAAACCTCAACGTGAAACCTTATTAAGAAAAACAGTCAGACGCTTTTTCTTTGAAATAAATAAATATTTTATTGAGACAGATTGACAGAATGAACAGGAAACAATGACCAGGAAAACTTTGAGTTAAACAGTTTCATGTTGCTGGTTTGATTCCTGTGTGTGTGTGTGTGTGTGTGTGTGTGAGTGTGAGTGTGAGTCTGTCTGTGTGTGTGTGTTTATCCGAACCAGTGGTTCCCCATACACTCGGTGTTCCAGGAGACTCGGCAGAGCCAACACCACTCGGCTTGGCACAGAGGACACCGCATGTGCATACAGCCGCCTGCAGGGGGAGACAGAGAGACACAGAGACATCAGCCGTCTGCAGGGGGAGACAAGGAGACATCAGCTGTCTGCAGGGGGAGACAGAGAGACACAGAGGCATCAGCCATCTGCAGGGGGAGACAGAGACACAGAGACATCAGCTGTCTGCAGGGGGAGACACAGAGACATCAGCTGTCTGCAGGGGGAGACAGAGAGACACAGAGACATCAGCCGTCTGAAGGGGGAGACAGAGACACAGAGACATCAGCCGTCTGCAGGGGGAGACAGAGACACAGAGACATCAGCCGTCTGCAGGGGGAGACGGAGACAGAGAGAGACAGAGAGAGAGAGAGACACAGAGAGAGAAAGAGAGAGAGACACAGAGAGAGACACAGAGAGAGAAAGAGACACAGAGAGAGAGAGACAATATAGATGTATATAAAGATGTAAGAGTTACCGTCTCTCTAAGTTATAAAGATGTAAGAGTCACCGTCTCTCTCTAAGTTATAAAGATGTAAGAGTTACCGTCTCTCTCTAAGTTATAAAGATGTAAGAGTTACCGTCTCTCTAAATTATAAAGATGTAAGAGTTACCGTCTCTCTCTAAGTTATAAAGATGTAAGAGTTACCGTCTCTCTCTAAGTTATAAAGATGTAAGAGTTACCGTCTCTCTAAATTATAAAGACGTAAGAGTTACCGTATCTCTAAGTTATAAAGATGTAAGAGTCACCGTCTCTCTAAGTTATAAAGATGTAAGAGTTACCTTATCTCTAAGTTATAAAGATGTAAGAGTTACCGTCTCTCTAAATTATAAAGATGTAAGAGTTACCGTCTCTCTCTAAGTTATAAAGATGTAAGAGTTACCGTCTCTCTCTAAGTTATAAAGATGTAAGAGTTACCGTCTCTCTAAATTATAAAGACGTAAGAGTTACCGTATCTCTAAGTTATAAAGATGTAAGAGTCACCGTCTCTCTAAGTTATAAAGATGTAAGAGTTACCGTATCTCTAAGTTATAAAGATGTAAGAGTTACCGTCTCTCTAAGTTATAAAGATGTAAGAGTCACCGTCTCTCTAAGTTATAAAGATGTAAGAGTTACCGTATCTCTAAGTTATAAAGATGTAAGAGTTACCGTCTCTCTAAGTTATAAAGATGTAAGAGTTACCGTCTCTCTAAGTTATAAAGATGTAAGAGTTACCGTCTCTCTAAGTTATAAAGATGTAAGAGTTACCGTCTCTCTAAGTTATAAAGAAGTAAGAGTTACCATCTCTCTCTAAGTTATAAAGATGTAAGAGTCACCGTATCTCTAAGTTATAAAGATGTAAGAGTTACCGTCTCTCTAAGTTATAAAGATGTAAGAGTTACCGTCTCTCTAAGTTATAAAGAAGTAAGAGTTACCATCTCTCTCTAAGTTATAAAGATGTAAGAGTTACCGTCTCTCTCTAAGTTATAAAGATGTAAGAGTTACCGTCTCTCTAAATTATAAAGATGTAAGAGTTACCGTATCTCTAAGTTATAAAGATGTAAGAGTCACCGTCTCTCTAAGTTATAAAGATGTAAGAGTTACCGTCTCTCTAAGTTATAAAGATGTAAGTTACCGTCTCTCTAAGTTATAAAGATGTAAGAGTTACCGTCTCTCTAAGTTATAAAGAAGTAAGAGTTACCATCTCTCTCTAAGTTATAAAGATGTAAGAGTTACCGTCTCTCTCTAAGTTATAAAGATGTAAGAGTTACCGTCTCTCTAAATTATAAAGATGTAAGAGTTACCGTATCTCTAAGTTATAAAGATGTAAGAGTTACCGTCTCTCTAAGTTATAAAGATGTAAGAGTTACCGTCTCTCTAAGTTATAAAGAAGTAAGAGTTACCATCTCTCTCTAAGTTATAAAGATGTAAGAGTCACCGTATCTCTAAGTTATAAAGATGTAAGAGTTACCGTCTCTCTCTAAGTTATACAGATGTAAGAGTTACCGTCTCTCTAAGTTATAAAGATGTATGAGTTACCGTCTCTCTCTAAGTTATAAAGATGTAAGAGTTACCGTCTCTCTAAGTTATAAAGATGTAAGAGTTACCGTCTCTCTAAGTTATAAAGATGTAAGAGTTACCGTCTCTCTCTAAGTTATAAAGATGTAAGAGTTACCGTCTCTCTCTAAGTTATAAAGATGTAAGAGTTACCGTCTCTCTAAGTTATAAAGATGTAAGATTTACCGTCTCTCTAAGTTATAAAGATGTAAGAGTTACCGTCTCTCTAAGTTATAAAGATGTAAGAGTTACCGTCTCTCTAAGTTATAAAGATGTAAGAGTCACCGTCTCTCTCTAAGTTATAAAGATGTAAGAGTTACCGTCTCTCTAAGTTATAAAGATGTAAGAGTCACCGTCTCTCTCTAAGTTATAAAGATGTAAGAGTCACCGTCTCTCTCTAAGTTATAAAGATGTAAGAGTCACCGTCTCTCTCTAAGTTATAAAGATGTAAGTTACCGTCTCTCTCTAAGTTATAAAGATGTAAGAGTTACCGTCTCTCTAAGTTATAAAGATGTAAGAGTCACCGTCTCTCTCTAAGTTATAAAGATGTAAGAGTCACCGTCTCTCTCTAAGTTATAAAGATGTAAGAGTTACCGTCTCTCTAAGTTATAAAGATGTAAGAGTTACCGTCTCTCTAAGTTATAAAGATGTAAGAGTTACCGTCTCTCTAAGTTATAAAGATGTAAGAGTCACCGTCTCTCTAAGTTATAAAGATGTAAGAGTTACCGTCTCTCTCCGTAGGAACTGAACACTGCGGGCAGCGTTTAGTCGACTCCTGCACGAGGAGATGTGAGGCCGCATCCCATCTCGCTCTGAGAGACGCCTCCTCCCCCGACACAAAACCCTGGGGAGGGAGGGGGGAGTTAGTTGTGTCATGTATTTATCTGATTGCCTGTTTCGCAAGTACTTAAAAACACAACAACATAGAACAGCACAAATCTCTGGTGAGATCCCATCTTGAATATGCAGCTCAGTCTGGTGTCCATATGAAGTTAAATGTGTAGACAGAGACAGTCTGGTGTCTATATGAAGTTAAATGTGTAGACAGACAGTCTGGTGTCTATATGAAGTTAAATGTGTAGACAGACAGTCTGGTGTCCACATGAAGTTAAATGTGTAGACAGAGACAGTCTGGTGTCTATATGAAGTTAAATGTGTAGACAGACAGTCTGGTGTCCACATGAAGTTAAATGTGTAGACAGAGACAGTCTGGTGTCTATATGAAGTTAAATGTGTAGACAGACAGTCTGGTGTCTATATGAAGTTAAATGTGTAGACAGACAGTCTGGTGTCCACATGAAGTTAAATGTGTAGACAGAGACAGTCTGGTGTCTATATGAAGTTAAATGTGTAGACAAAGCAGTAACTCTCACCAAAATGCATCCTAGGGTATTTTTGTGAATGTATGTGAGTCAAACTTTAGTTTAAAAGCATATTTAGGACCGAATCACCACTTTTAAGATTCAAGATTCAAATGGCCTTTTGAATGGGAGAGCTAGGGGCTCTCTCATGCTAGCCTCAAAATATCTATTTTTAAACACTAAGAAGACTCGACACAACATGAGACTTTGCTTGACGTATCTCCAGGAGCTCTACACCTTAACGCAAGCCTTGACAACATTGTTTGTGGACACAGATTTACTAATTGTAAACTTCTTTTCACTTGCAGCCATCTTTGCCCGTCAAAACTAGTCGATTTCCGAATGCGATGTAACAGGGAGGAGAGTAAAGATGGAAAGCTCATAAAGCTTAGTTCCATATAAATACGCAGATGATTTTTTGTTTTATTGTTTGTAAAAACAATATTGACCTTGTAGTTGAAAAAGGAGACTCATATAATAACGATATTTCCTCCTATGGAGTCCGTTCATCCACATTCGGAAATTGACTAGTTTTGACGGATAAAATGCTTCGGATAGAGACAACGGAGGTCCGGTGAGTTGTTCAAAAACTTTCTTTTTAGTAAATCTGTGTACACAAAGAATGTTGTCAATGCTTGTGTTAAGGTGTAGAGCCCCTGGTGATATTTCAAGCAAAGTCTCATGTTGTGTCGAGTCTTCTTAGTGTTTAAAAATAGATATTTTGAGGCTAGCATGAGAGTGAAGTTAAATGTGTAGACAGACAGTCTGGTGTCTATATGAAGTTAAATGTGTAGACAGACAGTCTGGTGTCTATATGAAGTTAAATGTGTAGACACAGTCTGGTGTCCACATGACGTTAAATGTGTAGACAGACAGTCTGGTGTCTATATGAAGTTAAATGTGTAGACAGACAGTCTGGTGTCCACATGAAGTTAAATGTGTAGACAGACAGTCTGGTGTCTATATGAAGTTAAATGTGTAGACAGACAGTCTGGTGTCTATATGAAGTTAAATGTGTAGACAGACAGTCTGGTGTCCACATGAAGTTAAATGTGTAGACAGACAGTCTGGTGTCTATATGAAGTTAAATGTGTAGACAGACAGTCTGGTGTCCACATGAAGTTAAATGTGTAGACAGAGACAGTCTGGTGTCTATATGAAGTTAAATGTGTAGACAGACAGTCTGGTGTCCACATGAAGTTAAATGTGTAGACAGAGACAGTCTGGTGTCTATATGAAGTTAAATGTGTAGACAGACAGTCTGGTGTCTATATGAAGTTAAATGTGTAGACAGACAGTCTGGTGTCCACATGAAGTTAAATGTGTAGACAGAGACAGTCTGGTGTCTATATGAAGTTAAATGTGTAGACAAAGCAGTAACTCTCACCAAAATGCATCCTAGGGTATTTTTGTGAATGTATGTGAGTCAAACTTTAGTTTAAAAGCATATTTAGGACCGAATCACCACTTTTAAGATTCAAGATTCAAATGGCCTTTTGAATGGGAGAGCTAGGGGCTCTCTCATGCTAGCCTCAAAATATCTATTTTTAAACACTAAGAAGACTCGACACAACATGAGACTTTGCTTGACGTATCTCCAGGAGCTCTACACCTTAACGCAAGCCTTGACAACATTGTTTGTGGACACAGATTTACTAATTGTAAACTTCTTTTCACTTGCAGCCATCTTTGCCCGTCAAAACTAGTCGATTTCCGAATGCGATGTAACAGGGAGGAGAGTAAAGATGGAAAGCTCATAAAGCTTAGTTCCATATAAATACGCAGATGATTTTTTGTTTTATTGTTTGTAAAAACAATATTGACCTTGTAGTTGAAAAAGGAGACTCATATAATAACGATATTTCCTCCTATGGAGTCCGTTCATCCACATTCGGAAATTGACTAGTTTTGACGGATAAAATGCTTCGGATAGAGACAACGGAGGTCCGGTGAGTTGTTCAAAAACTTTCTTTTTAGTAAATCTGTGTACACAAAGAATGTTGTCAATGCTTGTGTTAAGGTGTAGAGCCCCTGGTGATATTTCAAGCAAAGTCTCATGTTGTGTCGAGTCTTCTTAGTGTTTAAAAATAGATATTTTGAGGCTAGCATGAGAGTGAAGTTAAATGTGTAGACAGACAGTCTGGTGTCTATATGAAGTTAAATGTGTAGACAGACAGTCTGGTGTCTATATGAAGTTAAATGTGTAGACACAGTCTGGTGTCCACATGACGTTAAATGTGTAGACAGACAGTCTGGTGTCTATATGAAGTTAAATGTGTAGACACAGTCTGGTGTCCACATGACGTTAAATGTGTAGACAGACAGTCTGGTGTCTATATGAAGTTAAATGTGTAGACAGACAGTCTGGTGTCCACATGAAGTTAAATGTGTAGACAGACAGTCTGGTGTCTATATGAAGTTAAATGTGTAGACAGACAGTCTGGTGTCTATATGAAGTTAAATGTGTAGACAGACAGTCTGGTGTCCACATGAAGTTAAATGTGTAGACAGACAGTCTGGTGTCTATATGAAGTTAAATGTGTAGACAGACAGTCTGGTGTCCACATGAAGTTAAATGTGTAGACAGAGACAGTCTGGTGTCTATATGAAGTTAAATGTGTAGACAGACAGTCTGGTGTCCACATGAAGTTAAATGTGTAGACAGAGACAGTCTGGTGTCTATATGAAGTTAAATGTGTAGACAGACAGTCTGGTGTCTATATGAAGTTAAATGTGTAGACAGACAGTCTGGTGTCCACATGAAGTTAAATGTGTAGACAGAGACAGTCTGGTGTCTATATGAAGTTAAATGTGTAGACAAAGCAGTAACTCTCACCAAAATGCATCCTAGGGTATTTTTGTGAATGTATGTGAGTCAAACTTTAGTTTAAAAGCATATTTAGGACCGAATCACCACTTTTAAGATTCAAGATTCAAATGGCCTTTTGAATGGGAGAGCTAGGGGCTCTCTCATGCTAGCCTCAAAATATCTATTTTTAAACACTAAGAAGACTCGACACAACATGAGACTTTGCTTGACGTATCTCCAGGAGCTCTACACCTTAACGCAAGCCTTGACAACATTGTTTGTGGACACAGATTTACTAATTGTAAACTTCTTTTCACTTGCAGCCATCTTTGCCCGTCAAAACTAGTCGATTTCCGAATGCGATGTAACAGGGAGGAGAGTAAAGATGGAAAGCTCATAAAGCTTAGTTCCATATAAATACGCAGATGATTTTTTGTTTTATTGTTTGTAAAAACAATATTGACCTTGTAGTTGAAAAAGGAGACTCATATAATAACGATATTTCCTCCTATGGAGTCCGTTCATCCACATTCGGAAATTGACTAGTTTTGACGGATAAAATGCTTCGGATAGAGACAACGGAGGTCCGGTGAGTTGTTCAAAAACTTTCTTTTTAGTAAATCTGTGTACACAAAGAATGTTGTCAATGCTTGTGTTAAGGTGTAGAGCCCCTGGTGATATTTCAAGCAAAGTCTCATGTTGTGTCGAGTCTTCTTAGTGTTTAAAAATAGATATTTTGAGGCTAGCATGAGAGTGAAGTTAAATGTGTAGACAGACAGTCTGGTGTCTATATGAAGTTAAATGTGTAGACAGACAGTCTGGTGTCTATATGAAGTTAAATGTGTAGACACAGTCTGGTGTCCACATGACGTTAAATGTGTAGACAGACAGTCTGGTGTCTATATGAAGTTAAATGTGTAGACAGACAGTCTGGTGTCCACATGAAGTTAAATGTGTAGACAGACAGTCTGGTGTCTATATGAAGTTAAATGTGTAGACAGACAGTCTGGTGTCTATATGAAGTTAAATGTGTAGACAGACAGTCTGGTGTCCACATGAAGTTAAATGTGTAGACAGACAGTCTGGTGTCTATATGAAGTTAAATGTGTAGACAGACAGTCTGGTGTCCACATGAAGTTAAATGTGTAGACAGAGACAGTCTGGTGTCTATATGAAGTTAAATGTGTAGACAGACAGTCTGGTGTCCACATGAAGTTAAATGTGTAGACAGAGACAGTCTGGTGTCTATATGAAGTTAAATGTGTAGACAGACAGTCTGGTGTCTATATGAAGTTAAATGTGTAGACAGACAGTCTGGTGTCCACATGAAGTTAAATGTGTAGACAGAGACAGTCTGGTGTCTATATGAAGTTAAATGTGTAGACAAAGCAGTAACTCTCACCAAAATGCATCCTAGGGTATTTTTGTGAATGTATGTGAGTCAAACTTTAGTTTAAAAGCATATTTAGGACCGAATCACCACTTTTAAGATTCAAGATTCAAATGGCCTTTTGAATGGGAGAGCTAGGGGCTCTCTCATGCTAGCCTCAAAATATCTATTTTTAAACACTAAGAAGACTCGACACAACATGAGACTTTGCTTGACGTATCTCCAGGAGCTCTACACCTTAACGCAAGCATTGACAACATTGTTTGTGGACACAGATTTACTAATTGTAAACTTCTTTTCACTTGCAGCCATCTTTGCCCGTCAAAACTAGTCGATTTCCGAATGCGATGTAACAGGGAGGAGAGTAAAGATGGAAAGCTCATAAAGCTTAGTTCCATATAAATACGCAGATGATTTTTTGTTTTATTGTTTGTAAAAACAATATTGACCTTGTAGTTGAAAAAGGAGACTCATATAATAACGATATTTCCTCCTATGGAGTCCGTTCATCCACATTCGGAAATTGACTAGTTTTGACGGATAAAATGCTTCGGATAGAGACAACGGAGGTCCGGTGAGTTGTTCAAAAACTTTCTTTTTAGTAAATCTGTGTACACAAAGAATGTTGTCAATGCTTGTGTTAAGGTGTAGAGCCCCTGGTGATATTTCAAGCAAAGTCTCATGTTGTGTCGAGTCTTCTTAGTGTTTAAAAATAGATATTTTGAGGCTAGCATGAGAGTGAAGTTAAATGTGTAGACAGACAGTCTGGTGTCTATATGAAGTTAAATGTGTAGACAGACAGTCTGGTGTCTATATGAAGTTAAATGTGTAGACAGACAGTCTGGTGTCCACATGAAGTTAAATGTGTAGACAGACAGTCTGGTGTCTATATGAAGTTAAATGTGTAGACAGACAGTCTGGTGTCTATATGAAGTTAAATGTGTAGACAGACAGTCTGGTGTCCACATGAAGTTAAATGTGTAGACAGACAGTCTGGTGTCTATATGAAGTTAAATGTGTAGACAGACAGTCTGGTGTCTATATGAAGTTAAATGTGTAGACAGACAGTCTGGTGTCCACATGAAGTTAAATGTGTAGACAGAGACAGTCTGGTGTCTATATGAAGTTAAATGTGTAGACAGACAGTCTGGTGTCTATATGAAGTTAAATGTGTAGACCGAGACAGTCTGGTGTCTATATGAAGTTAAATGTGTAGACCGAGACAGTCTGGTGTCTATATGAAGTTAAATGTGTAGACAGACAGTCTGGTGTCTATATGAAGTTAAATGTGTAGACAGAGACAGTCTGGTGTCTATATGAAGTTAAATGTGTAGACAGACAGTCTGGTGTCTATATGAAGTTAAATGTGTAGACAGAGACAGTCTGGTGTCTATATGAAGTTAAATGTGTAGACAGACAGTCTGGAGTCTATATGAAGTTAAATGTGTAGACAGAGACAGTCTGGTGTCTATATGAAGTTAAATGTGTAGACAGACAGTCTGGTGTCTATATGAAGTTAAATGTGTAGACAGACAGTCTGGTGTCTATATGAAGTTAAATGTGTAGACAGACAGTCTGGTGTCTATATGAAGTTAAATGTGTAGACAGACAGTCTGGAGTCTATATGAAGTTAAATGTGTAGACAGAGACAGTCTGGTGTCTATATGAAGTTAAATGTGTAGACAGAGACAGTCTGGTGTCTATATGAAGTTAAATGTGTAGACAGACAGTCTGGTGTCTATATGAAGTTAAATGTGTAGACAGAGACAGTCTGGTGTCTATATGAAGTTAAATGTGTAGACAGAGACAGTCTGGTGTCTATATGAAGTTAAATGTGTAGACAGACAGTCTGGTGTCTATATGAAGTTAAATGTGTAGACAGACAGTCTGGTGTCTATATTAAGTTAAATGTGTAGACCGAGACAGTCTGGTGTCCACATGAAGTTAAATGTGTAGACAGACAGTCTGGTGTCTATATGAAGTTAAATGTGTAGACAGAGACAGTCTGGTGTCTATATGAAGTTAAATGTGTAGACAGACAGTCTGGTGTCTATATGAAGTTAAATGTGTAGACAGACAGTCTGGTGTCTATATGAAGTTAAATGTGTAGACAGAGACAGTCTGGTGTCTATATGAAGTTAAATGTGTAGACCGAGACAGTCTGGTGTCTATATGAAGTTAAATGTGTAGACAGACAGTCTGGTGTCTATATGAAGTTAAATGTGTAGACAGACAGTCTGGTGTCCACATGAAGTTAAATGTGTAGACAGAGACAGTCTGGTGTCTATATGAAGTTAAATGTGTAGACAGACAGTCTGGTGTCTATATGAAGTTAAATGTGTAGACCGAGACAGTCTGGTGTCTATATGAAGTTAAATGTGTAGACCGAGACAGTCTGGTGTCTATATGAAGTTAAATGTGTAGACAGACAGTCTGGTGTCTATATGAAGTTAAATGTGTAGACAGAGACAGTCTGGTGTCTATATGAAGTTAAATGTGTAGACAGACAGTCTGGTGTCTATATGAAGTTAAATGTGTAGACAGAGACAGTCTGGTGTCTATATGAAGTTAAATGTGTAGACAGACAGTCTGGAGTCTATATGAAGTTAAATGTGTAGACAGAGACAGTCTGGTGTCTATATGAAGTTAAATGTGTAGACAGACAGTCTGGTGTCTATATGAAGTTAAATGTGTAGACAGACAGTCTGGTGTCTATATGAAGTTAAATGTGTAGACAGACAGTCTGGTGTCTATATGAAGTTAAATGTGTAGACAGACAGTCTGGTGTCTATATGAAGTTAAATGTGTAGACAGAGACAGTCTGGTGTCTATATGAAGTTAAATGTGTAGACAGACAGTCTGGTGTCTATATGAAGTTAAATGTGTAGACAGAGACAGTCTGGTGTCTATATGAAGTTAAATGTGTAGACAGAGACAGTCTGGTGTCTATATGAAGTTAAATGTGTAGACAGACAGTCTGGTGTCTATATGAAGTTAAATGTGTAGACAGACAGTCTGGTGTCTATATTAAGTTAAATGTGTAGACCGAGACAGTCTGGTGTCCACATGAAGTTAAATGTGTAGACAGACAGTCTGGTGTCTATATGAAGTTAAATGTGTAGACAGAGACAGTCTGGTGTCTATATGAAGTTAAATGTGTAGACAGACAGTCTGGTGTCTATATGAAGTTAAATGTGTAGACAGACAGTCTGGTGTCTATATGAAGTTAAATGTGTAGACAGAGACAGTCTGGTGTCTATATGAAGTTAAATGTGTAGACAGACAGTCTGGTGTCTATATGAAGTTAAATGTGTAGACAGACAGTCTGGTGTCTATATGAAGTTAAATGTGTAGACAGACAGTCTGGTGTCTATATGAAGTTAAATGTGTAGACAGACAGTCTGGTGTCTATATGAAGTTAAATGTGTAGACAGAGACAGTCTGGTGTCTATATGAAGTTAAATGTGTAGACAGAGACAGTCTGGTGTCTATATGAAGTTAAATGTGTAGACAGACAGTCTGGTGTCTATATGAAGTTAAATGTGTAGACAGACAGTCTGGTGTCTATATTAAGTTAAATGTGTAGACCGAGACAGTCTGGTGTCCACATGAAGTTAAATGTGTAGACAGACAGTCTGGTGTCTATATGAAGTTAAATGTGTAGACAGAGACAGTCTGGTGTCTATATGAAGTTAAATGTGTAGACAGACAGTCTGGTGTCTATATGAAGTTAAATGTGTAGACAGACAGTCTGGTGTCTATATGAAGTTAAATGTGTAGACAGAGACAGTCTGGTGTCTATATGAAGTTAAATGTGTAGACCGAGACAGTCTGGTGTCTATATGAAGTTAAATGTGTAGACAGAGACAGTCTGGTGTCTATATGAAGTTAAATGTGTAGACAGAGACAGTCTGGTGTCTATATGAAGTTAAATGTGTAGACAGAGACAGAGAAAGGGTTCGGAGAAGAAATACTCAAGTAATTCCAGGAATGAAAAATATGTTGTATGAAGATAGATTGAGCACATTAAGTTTACCGACTCTCATTTAGGACATATAGAGGTGATATCATGCAGGTGTATCAGCTGGTACAGGGAATATATGATGTAACAGTTGAGTCTTTCAGTTTTGGAGCAGTAGGTATGAAAACGTTACCGAGAACATGTCTGTCTGAAAAGAGACAGAATAAAATGATGGAAGGAGCTTCCAGAAGAAGTTGTGTGTTCCCCTTCTATTAACTGTTTTATGAAAACAACATGTTACAATGAGAATATATTGTGTATGTATATATTGTGTATGTATATATATATATATATATATATATATATATATATATATATATATATATATATATATTAATTAGGGCTGTCAATTGAAAAGTTTAATCTAATTAATTACATACTCTGTGATTAATTAATCTAAATTAATCGCATACCTAATTTTTGCTGTGAAAGTATTTTAAATATTTAAATTCAAATGAATCAATGAATAATTAGCATTAGTGACATTCAAGTAAAAAAAACTCTTTAATAAATTTACTATTCAAATAATGAGCATATATATATATATATATATATATATATATATATATTAGTGGTGGGCATAGATTAATTTTTTAATCTAGATTAATCTAGATTAAGCTAGATTAAAATGGCTCAGAATGTGTGCTACCCAAATAATGACTAAAAGTAAGTCTAGAACGGGTTTCTCAAACCAGGTGGAGCATTAGACCAGGGGCTCATCTCCTGTTTCCTGAATGCACTGAATGCATCACAGACTAACTACGACTAGTTAACTTTCCAAAGCGGAGAAATCGCTGGTTTGCTGAGAGTCGGTCGGGACTCTGACATTAACACACTGGCAGACGCAAGTGACAGAGAGACGGAGGAGAGCAGGGAAGGAAATATGCTGCTGAACAAATACGCTGCATGATTTAAATAGCGTAAAAAAAAATTAATAAACGCAAGTGCGGCGGGCGGTGTTGATTGTGAGGCGCACCGCCGCACATTAGTCTATGTGTGGGAAACACTGTTACTGACTGTTTATTCAGTTAAACATTCATTTACAACTGTTTTACAGTCAGTAGGCTGTATACATCTGCGCTAACATATCAAGGTGAAAGTCATCATAGCTGCTAGTCGCCTATAGACCAGCTCCCAACACAACTAGAGAAGAGATTAACGGAGATATTTATTTTATCGCCCCCGATAAGAGTCTCACGTTAAGTCAGCACATTAACGCCGATAACGGCCCATCACTAATATATATATATATATATATATATATATATATATATATATATATATATATATATATATATATATATACACAATAAAATCAACAATATGACCTAATACGCTGAGGAAATTAATTCAAAAGGGTAATTTACAATAATTTGAATGCACCGCGAGGCTGTAGGTTTCCAGTTTCATTGAACGCACCGTCAACGACAGAAACACAGTCAAACTTTACACCGTTTAGCGTTAGCTGTCAGCATTTTAACCGTGTTTAATCTAGCTGCTAGATAGCGGTAGGCTAACGTTAACTGCTGTTGAGTGTAGTGTTATCTAGCGTCACGTCCAGCGATATTTCTGTTGCCTGTGGCAACGCATTCTCTCATCTCCCTCCTTCATTTTACAGTTGAATGGTGGCTAGAACGGCTCCGGGTGAAAGGACAGCCCTAATATATATATTTATACCATGGTCTGGGTGAATACTCGATTCTGATTGGCTGCTGGGTGTCCATAAAAAAGTGATGTAGGCCACCTAGTAAAGGTGTCCCGGTGAAACGGACTGTTTACCGTTAAATCAATAACTAAATCAATGCGCTACATTAAATCAAAAAGGAAATGTGGATCTGTTATTTCCAACTCGTCCTCTGAACACCACAGGATGGCGCTAACACACACGCTGCAAGAAGTAAGTTATATTGCCCCTCTGGACTGACTTTTGTTTCACAGAGAATAACGTTATCTCACATCCCGTTCACTGTTCAGGTCGCTACTCCAGGCTGCGCTGCTGCGGCCGACAGTAACGTTACACATCGCGGATCAAATTGTTCGTAAAAGTCGTTATAT
Organism: Gymnocephalus cernua; assembly: GCA_023631565.1. NCBI lineage: Eukaryota > Metazoa > Chordata > Actinopteri > Perciformes > Percidae > Gymnocephalus > Gymnocephalus cernua. The sequence continues at coordinate 137,217 of CM042437.1, read as the reverse complement.
TGTTTCGGGGACAATGACATGGCTGATAGCTTGCTTGTCTTGTTGTTTAACATACTGTCAAATTATTTTTACTGATTGCCAACTGTACACAATGTTATTGACTTTGGATCTTGTTAGCATAGCGTTAGCTTTCTGGCTCGTAGCTGAGCTGAAGGATTCTATCAGCTGAGCGGACTATAAACATCTCGTATCTAAGAAGTCGTATCTAAGGTTTTCCTATTTCCTGGAGGAGTGAACAACGTTTGCATTGCATTAGAACCTGATGGATGGGAATGATTGTTCCAGGTATTAGTCAAACCGCCAGGCGTAACCAGGGAAACAGCGTTATTGTTTGTAAAAACTTTAGATTTCGATTGTAAAACTAATTAAAATGTGAAATAAAGTTTTAAAAATATGTTATTTGGCAAGTGACCATGGTATAAGCGGGTTAATGCCCTTCGAGGTGTCCATTGTCAGGTATTAATGGACTTCGGCGGAGGCAACCGTCCTCCGCTGCGCGTCGGACGGTTCACGCCTCGCCGTCGTCCATTAATACCGGACAATGGACACCTCGTCGGGCATTAACCCTTACATATATATATATATATATACATATATATATATATATATATATATATATATATATATATATATATATATATATATATATATATATGTTGTATATGTTATATTTTGTGTTGCTTGAGTCTGGAATAGAGGATTTTATATCCTGTACCAGAATGTTTTTCAGTAAATTTCAATAAATAGAAACTAATGTAGCTCTGTGATTGGTCAGCTCACCTGTGCGGCCTCGGCTGTCGGCAGGGCCTGCGCTGTAAGACACGCCCCCTCGTGGTAGCGCTCCCGGCAGAGTCGGCAGAAGACAAAGCCACAGCCGAGCCGCCGGTCACACTCCACCCGCCGGCCGTCATCAGACGTCAGAAGCCCCGCCCCACAGCCTGCTGACGGACACTGCAGCCCTCCAATCAGCTGCAGGCACTGCTCCGCCCCGTACTGCTGGTACCGCCCATACTGAAACACACACACACACACACACACACACACACACACACACACACACACACAATGGAAGATCCTTTTAGTTTAACATGAAACAGCCCTGAAATCACCATCACCAAACCCACCAGACTCCACGTAAATAATTAGGACTTTTAGCGTGTGTAGAGCAAGGTTATAATAGTTAACGAAAACGAACGAAATAACAAAAACTAGGTGGGAAAAAACATTGTTGTTAACTAAAATAAAATAAAAACGAGGCATTACAAAAAAACAATAACTAACAAAAACTGTGATGTCTGTTAGGAAAACTAACTAAAATAAAATAGAATTATCGAGTAAATGTCCTTAGTTTTCATCTTTGTTAATGTCTTTCACAGAACAAATAACGTTATATCTTTCAGAGTTGACATTTCCGACCATAGACATAGTTTCTGACTGGGAACCCAGAAATTCCGACATTCCATGTCATTGAACACAACATGTCCGTGCCCCTCGCCTGGCATCACGCGAAAATTCGGAAGAAAGCGGCAGAGTCCTATTTGATTATGACTGTCAGATAAAAGCAAGTGTCTTGCAGTGGAAGGTGGTGAAATATGTGGACAATTTATTGAAAAATCACACGAATTTGAAAGTACATTTGAGAAGCGCGAACAAGAAGGCTAACCTAGCTTAACTTAACAAGGTAAAGGAGAACGCAAAGCCCCCTTTCCCTGAAACAGAAGCTAACCCTGGTACAGGACATGGGTGTATGGGTACAGGGCATGGATGTATGGGTACAGGGCATGGATGTATGGGTACAGGGTGTGGATGTATGGGAACAGGGTGTGGATGTATGGGTACAGGGCGTGGATGTATGGGTACAGGGTGTGGATGTATGGGTACAGGGCGTGGATGTATGGGTACAGGGTGTGGATGTATGGGTACAGGGTGTGGATGTATGGGTACAGGGCGTAGATGTATGGGTACAGGGCGTGGATGTATGGGTACAGGGTGTGGATGTATGGGTACAGGGCGTAGATGTATGGGTACAGGGCGTAGATGTATGGGTACAGGGCGTAGATGTATGGGTACAGGGCGTAGATGTATGGGTACAGGGCGTAGATGTATGGGTACAGGGCGTGGATGTATGGGTACAGGGCATGGATGTATGGGTACAGGACATGGGTGTATGGGTACAGGGTGTGGATGTATGGGTACAGGGCGTAGATGTATGGGTACAGGGCGTAGATGTATGGGTACAGGGCATGGATGTATGGGTACAGGGCATGGATGTATGGGTACAGGACATGGGTGTATGGGTACAGGGCATGGATGTATGGGTACAGGGTATGGATGTATGGGTACAGGGCGTGGATGTATGGGTGTAGGGCGTAGATGTATGGGTACAGGGCGTGGATGTATGGGTACAGGGCGTGGATGTATGGGTACAGGGCGTGGATGTATGGGTACAGGGCGTGGATGTATGGGTACAGGGTGTGGATGTATGGGTACAGGGCGTGGATGTATGGGTACAGGGCGTAGATGTATGGGTACAGGGCGTGGATGTATGGGTACAGGGCCAGGCAGCATGACGGAGACAACCGTAGGACAGAGAACACTACAGAAGGGCTTTCACCGGCGACCCGATAGCTGCTGGTTAGTACATACGCAGGAACACCAAAAGCGGGAGGAAGCGGGGGTTAATATGTGTATTGATACTGGGATGTCTACACAACTGTGTGAGTCGATTGACTTCAAAAAGTTCACAACTTTACTCAAACTAAAGTTCAAAACACCTGTCTGTCTTCTTTAGTTTGTTGGCTATTTAGGTTATTTCCTGGAACAAGTCACTTACACACTTTGCACTTACTGTGGCGTCTTGTGTAGACTCTTTACATATTTATGACCATATGTACATTTTATGTACTGGTGTTATTGTTGAATGAATTGTGAATACATATTTCTAACATTGTATGATGTTTTTGTTGAGTTATTTTTACACAATACTTTTTCTGACCTTTTTGAATCTTGCCCGAGAAATAACCCATATTACAAAAAAGACTAAAACTAACACTAAAACTAATAAAACCTAAACTAAAACTAAGCATTTTCAAAAAATGAAAACTAAACTAGCAAAGCTGCTTTAAAAACTAATTAAAACTAAACTGAATTTGAAAACAAAAAGTCAAAACGAAATAAAATAAAAACTAATGAAAAACTATAATAACCTTGGTATAGAGCCAGACTCCATGTAAATAATCAGGACTTTTAGCGTGTATAGAGCCAGACTCCATGTAAATAATCACTACTTTTAGCGTGTATAGAGCCAGACTCCATGTAAATAATCACTACTTTTAGCGTGTATAGAGCCAGACTCCATGTAAATAATCACTACTTTTAGCGTGTATAGAGCCAGACTCCATGTAAATAATCAGGACTTTTAGCGTGTATAGAGCCAGACTCCATGTAAATAATCACTACTTTCAGCTTGTACAGAGCCAGAACCCATGTAAATAATCACTACTTTGTTATAAAATGATATGGACAACACAAATTTAGGAGGAAGAGGAGGAGGAAGATGAGGAGGAAGACAAGGAGGAAGAGGAAGAGTCACCTGATCGTCTCCCAAAATCCTGAAATGATGCAGCTCTTTAATGAGCGAGTCGGTGCAGCCGGCTGGGGACACAGACATAAACACGTGTATTTATTATTTATTGGTTGAATATGAAGTACAGACAGTGAGATGATGCTTCGTCTTACCGGCACACGGCAGAGAGTAGCCAATCACAGGGTCGTACACAAACTGTCGCTCATTCAGTCGAGTCTGGCAGTAATCACGGAAACAGTCGAGACAGATCACATGACGCTCCAAACACTGGAACACCACCACCACGTCCCTGACAGACAGACAGACAGACAGACAGGGTTAGGGTTGTGTGTCTGTGTGTGTGTGTGTGTGTGTGTGTGTGTCTGTGTTACATGATGTCGGTGCAGGCGATGCAGGGGACGTCTCTGCTGTTGGTCATGATGAGGTCGAGGGCCACAGAGAGGTCGTCATCAGAGGTTGGATGGGACGCACACTTCATGTAGAACTCCTACACACACACACACACACACACACACACACACACACACACACACACACACACACACACACACACAGTATGGAAGGGTGCGATTTGGGCAAGAGACATCAAACTGAACTCTGACGGCCATACTGCACAGACACCCCCCCCTTACCGCTTCATTGCCTTGACAACCGTCTGATTGACACACGCCGTGGATCCGACCTCGGAGGAGGATATCGTCCCAACAGGACGGACCCTGAGAGAGGGAATGTTTGTTAAGGTTGATCTACAGATGATTGATCAGCTGATATATCAATGATCTGAAGATGTGTTCATGATGTGGAGAGCTGTGTGTGTGTGTCTGTTTGTGTGTGAGTGTCAGTGTGTGTGTGTGTGTGTGTGTGTGTATGTATATATATATATATATACATATATATATATATATATATATATATATATATGTGTGTGTGTGTGTGCGTGTGTGTGTGTGTGTGTGTGTGTCTGTGTCTCCGTGTGTGAGTGTGTGTGCGTATGTCTGTGTGTGTATGTCTGTGTGTGTGTGTGTGTGTGTGTGTGTGCGTGTGTCTGTGTGTATATATGTGTGTGTGCGTGTGTGTGTCTGTCTGTGTCTCTGTGTGTGTGTGTGTGTCTGTATTGACTTTGACTATGTGGTTATTGTTGGTGATTTTAACATTCATGTTGACAACCCCCAGGACAGAGGGACTAAAGAACTATGTTGTGTTTTGAGAATAACGGACTGATTCAGCATGTGACAGAGCCCACACACAACAAGGGGCACACTCTGGACTCGATTATCTCCGAGGGTCTGAACATTTCCAATGTTGTGGTGACTGATACTGCTCTATCTGATCATTCCTGTCTTTTTTTTAACGGTACTATCTCTGTACAAAAATGTGTTCAAACAAAGGTAATCAAAAAATGGTACATCACTGAGAACACCAGTGAATCATTCATTCAGCTTTTCTCCTCCTCACCCGCCCTTTCTGGGGTCTCAGTCATTGAGCTTGTAGACAATTTCAATTGTAAAGTTATAAATGTTATTGATGCCATTGCTCCCATTAAGGAAAGAACTGTCTCTGATAAGAAAAAATCTCTATGGAGAAATGCCATACCTGTAAGAGCCGAAAAAAGAGTGTCGAAAGCTGAACGCAGGTGGCGAAAATCTACTCTCCAGGTCCATTATGACAAGGTGGTCCTCTGATATTATTGCCAAAAACAACAGTAATGCACGTACTTTGTTTGCTACTGTTGATAGATTAACAAACCCTCCAGTACCAGTAGCATCTGGATTTTTATCTACCAATGGTTGTAATGAATTTGCCATCTTCTTCACAGATAAAATTCAGAAAATTATACAGTTAGTGCCTCCACATCAAGTACAGGACCTGTGTTGTCAAAGTGTCCAAGCAAAGCAAATTCCATTATGACAGAATTTCATACGATCAACCGCAATAACCAAAAACTGAAAACCTCCTCCTGTTGTGTTGATATTCTACCAACGGGCCTTTTCAAAAATGCTGATGAAAGTTGTTTGGCTTCAGATCTTTTACAGATTGTAAACACGTCTCTTCTCTCAGGTATCTTCCCACAGGCCCTGAAAACTGCAGTCATCAAGCCACTCTTAAAAAAGAACAATCTAGACACGGCACTACTGAGCAACTATAGGCCGATATCAAACCTTCCATTTTTAAGTAAAATCATTGAAAAAGCGGGTTTTCAACAACTTAATCATTTCTTGTCACTAAATAACAGTTTTGATGTCTTCCAATCGGGTTTTCGACCACAGCACTGAGACAGCTCTTGTTAAAGTATTTAATGATATCCATTTGAACACAGACCGTGGCAAAACTACAGTTTCAGTATTACTTGATCTCAGTGCTGCATTTGACACGGTCGACCATGACATATTACTAAACTGATTGGAAAACTGGGTTGGCCTTTCTGGCTCAGTCCTAAACTGGTTTGAATCATAACTAAAGAATAGAGACTAATTTGTTTCTATAAGGAATTATGTTTCTAAGCATACAAATATGATGTGTGGAGTTCCCCAAGGCTCAGTGCTGGGACCTATTCTGTTCAACATCTACATGCTTCCACTGGCTCAGATCATGGGAAACAACGAGAAAAGTCACCATAGTTATGCAGACGACACAAAACTTTATATAACTTTGACGCCAGGAGACTAGGGCTGGGCGATATGGCTGAAAACTGTATCACGATATAAGTGTTTCATATCAGTCGATATCGATAATTATTGATATTTTTTATGACCTATTTAAAATAAGGACCAGGAGAAAAAAATGTATTCAATTTAAACGTTTTTATTTTAAGCTTAACCTTCCTCCGATTATAATCCTCTCAGTTATAAAAGCAGAAATGTCAACACAACCATGGAAAACACTCAAATAATTCAAATGTAAACATAAGTCTAAAATCACAATGAACACTTCTGGTGAATGAAGTGTTTTAAAATATGTGCAGTGTTTTGTAAACATAGGAGAAATTGAAATAAAACTGAGGTAGACTTTACATCTGTAACATAAAAAACTAACCTGATACAGCACAGTAACAGTTATTATTGTTCTCCGTCTAACAGTCACGGTACAGCCTAATCCGTACATGGTGGGGGGGGGGTAACCATGGTAACCTGGCTTCTCAACAGTGCTCAGCGGAAGCACGTCTTTGCCTATATGATATGCCATTGCCTCGTTATTTATTTGTACCGTTTAGCTTCTACAGTCATAAGGCGCTGAGAGTACCTCTCCTGGTGCTCTGCTGCTTGTGCGGGGTTCCAGCTGCAGATGTTGTTGGACGTTGCTGGCGAACACGGCTGTGCTCCAAAGGGTGAGCGCGGCTAAGGTGGTAAAACAGGTTTGCGGTGGGGACGGTGGTCTTGCATAATTTGCAGACGACATTGGTCTGACTACGGTCAGACTTATAAAATCCAAAAAACTGCCATATTGGCGAGCTGACGTTTCCCGTTTCATCAAGAACTTCCGCGCTCGCTGCAGCACTCATTTTCCACTTATCACTCCACGGCGGTTCTGTTATTGAAGAATCCGACACGAGACAACGATATGGCGCAACCAAACACAATGACATGATTGGCTGCTAGCGCGTCACTCCCTACGTTGCTAGGCTACCAGAGAGTGAGTGCCTTTGTTCATGCAACCAAACTTGCTTTGAAACCTCTGGTTTCTTCCGGCGAAGAAAAAAAATTATCGAACTTTTATCGAGCGCATTTTTTATTGATATTGATTACATGTCTATCGCGATACATATCGTTATCGTTTTATCGCCCAGCCCTACAGGAGACTATAGTCCAGAGTTTCCTCTATGTTGATAGCATAGTGGCGGTCTGCCACGGTAAAATTTCCAGCGCCACGGTATCAGAAATAGAGCAGACGCACAACAGGGTTTCCGCTATGTACACAGCGCACCGCCGCTCCTTTAGCTGTTCATGAAAAGTCATGAAGTCGTAGCGCCGTCTGCTCTACTGAACTTAAGCAAACTGTCATCCGCTCTCTCCCTCAACTGGACCAGTGACAGGACGCCATCACTCGCCAAGTTATGGCAAACAAATAAACAACAGGAGTAGCTACTTCACTCAATTAGCTAAGTGATAAACAGCAACGAAAACCGCGACATGAAATTCACACTCATGCCCGTGAAATATGACAGCTACAGTTTATTGGAAAATAGCATTGTGGACAATGAAGTTGATGAATTAACTGTTTATCAGACCCCAGATGAGACAAGAAGCTGCGGTGACGGCAGTCCTTCTGCCTCTGAGCCCCCGCTGCAGGAGACTGTGTGTATTCCTCCAACACGCTGTATTCAATTCAATTCAATTTTATTTATAGTATCAAATCATAACAGGAGTTATCTCAAGACACTTTACAGATAGAGTAGGTCTAGACCAGACTCTATAATTTACAAAAAACCCAACAAATCCCCCCCAAGAGCAAGCACTAGTGCAACAGTAGCGAGGAAAAACTCCCTTTTAGGAAGAAACCTGGGACAGACCCAGGCTCTTGGTAGGTATTAACGTTACTGTTTTAAAACCGTTTTCCAGGTTAGTGGGGGTGCATAACGCTCAAAACCAACATGAAAAATGTAGGTAGTAATGCTCACTCAGCGTTTCGCCTTTTTGTTAAACTGTGTGTAAAATGAGCAGTGACGTTAAGTCACCCTACGGTACCGTCTATTTGCTGGATGATTTCAAGGTAATGGTCGGTAGCTTACTTCAGTAGACTTGACTATTGTAACGGTGTCTTTACAGGTCTCCCTCAAAAATCAATCAGACAGCTGCAGCTGATTCAGAACTCTCTGTGTATGTGTAGTATTTGTGCGGTACCAGTGCGGGTAGTAACAGTGCTCTGTGTGTATGTGTAGTATTTGTGCGGTACCAGTGCGGGTAGTAACAGAACTCTCTGTGTATGTGTAGTATTTGTGCAGTACCAGTGCGGGTAGTAACAGTGCTCTGTGTGTATGTGTAGTATTTGTGCGGTACCAGTGCGGGTAGTAACAGTGCTCTGTGTGTATGTGTAGTATTTGTGCGGTACCTGCTGCCCGAGTTCTCACTAACACCAAGATAATGGATCACTTCAGTTTTGAATTCTTTACACTGGCTTCCTGTGCTTCAAAGAATTGATTTTAAAATACTTCTGCTGGTTTATAAATCTGTAAATGGGTTAGGACCAAAATAGATTTCTGATCTGTTATTGCACTATGAACCAGCAAGTGGTCTGGGACAGGTCTGCTTGTTGTCCCCAGAGTTAGAACTAAAAAGGCTGAAGCAGCATTCAGTATTTATGCCCCACATATTTGGAACATGCTGCCAGAAAACTGCAGCTCCGCCGCAACTCTCAGCTCTTTTAAATCCAGGCTGAAGACCTTTCTTTTTGATGTTGCCTTTCCCTAATTTATATACTGTACTGTGAATTTTAGTTTAGTTATTTATCTTGCATCAATGTTTATACTGAACTGTGAATTGTATTCTTGTATTTTATCTCGTATTAAATTTGAATTTGTTGCTATTTTTATTCTCTATTTTTGATCTTTGCATTTTAATGTTTGGTGTTTTGTCTAAAGCGCTTTGAGTTGCCCTGTGCTGAAATGTGCTTTATAAATAAAATTGCCTTGCCTGTGTGTGTGTGTGTGTGTGTGTGTGTGTGCGCGAGCGTGTGTGTGTGTGTGTGTGTGTGTGCGTGTGTGTGTGTGTGTGTGTAGTGATCAGCTCACCCTGCTGAGCGTCAGTGTCGTCTGTCTGCAGCTTCTGCAACACACTCTGAGTTTCCCCGGCTGGATCGACCCGCAGCGCTTACAGTACACGAAGAAAGTACTGCGGGGACGCACGCCTGGACCCAAACCAGTACACACAGTACACACAACAAGTACACAAAGTCAGAGAATACTACTGACACGCTGCAAGACTCTACACAGTAACATATTTATATATAAGAAATTATAATTCTCGTAATATTACAACTTTTTTCTAAAACTTTCTGAATTTTCTCTCTCGTAATATTATATAATATTATATAATATAATAATATTATAATATTATTATATTATATAATATTATAATATTATTATATTATATAATATAATAATATTATAATATTCCGCCGTTCACACTCACCTTTCACACGTGCAGCATCCTGCATTCCTCCCTCTCCTCCCTCGTCTCCTCCCTCCTGCAAGATCTCTAAGAGGCGTGAGGAGGAGAGATCCAACCGGGTCAGACCTCCATCAGCCTCCCCCCCCCCAAGACGCTCATGCAGGAGGCGCGGCGAGGAGGAGGAGCCTGACGGAGGGAGGACGACATGGACGGTGCTCTGCTCCGGGAGGTCACAGCCCTGAGAGGAGAAGAGGAAATGTGTTTACACGCAGGGTGTGTGTGTGTGTGTGTGTGTGTGTGTGCGTGTGCGTGTGTGTGTGTATACATGTAAGGTGTGTGTACCTGAAGGGTGTGTGTACCTGCAGGGTGTGTGTGTGTGTACCTGTAGGGTGTGTGTACCTGCAGGGTGTGTGTGTGTGTGTACCTGTAAGGTGTGTGTACCTGCAGGGTGTGTGTGTGTGTGTAATACCTACCTGTAAGGTGTGTGTACCTGCAGGGTGTGTGTGTGTGTGTGTGTACCTACCTGTAAGGTGTGTGTATCTGCAGGGTGTGTGTGTGTGTGTGTACCTACCTGTAAGGTGTGTGTACCTGCAGGGTGTGTGTGTGTGTGTGTCTACCTACCTGTAAGGTGTGTGTACCTGCAGGGTGTGTGTGTGTGTGTCTACCTACCTGTAAGGTGTGTGTACCTGCAGGGTGTGTGTGTACCTGTAAGGTGTGTGTACCTGCAGGATGTGTGTGTACCTGCATGGTGTGTGTGTACCTGTAAGGTGTGTGTGTACCTGTAAGGTGTGTATACCTGCAGGGTGTGTGTGTACATGTGAGGTGTGTGTACCTGCAGGGTGTGTGTGTGTACCTGTAAGGTGTGTGTACCTGTAAGGTGTGTACCTGCAGGGTGTGTGTGTACCTGTAAGGTGTGTGTGTGTACCTGTAAGGTATGTGTATACATGTAAGGTGTGTGTACCTTAAGGGTATATGTACCTGCAGGGTGTGTGTGTGTGTAGCTGTAAGGTGTGTGTACCTGCAGGGTGCGTGTGTGTGTACCTGAAGGGTGTGTGTACCTGCAGGGTGTGTGTGTACCTGTAAGGTGTGTGTACCTGCAGGATGTGTGTGTACCTGTAAGGTGTGTGTACCTGCATGGTGTGTGTGTACCTGTAAGGTGTGTGTGTACCTGTAAGGTGTGTATACCTGCAGGGTGTGTGTGTACCTGTAAGGTGTGTATACCTGCAGGGTGTGTGTTTACCTGAAAGGTGTGTACCTGCAGGTTGTGTGTGTGTGTGTACCTGTAAGGTGTGTGTGTACCTGTAAGGTGTGTGTACCTGCAGGGTGTGTGTGTACCTGTAAGGTGTGTGTACCTGCAGGGTGTGTGTACATGTAAGGTGTGTGTACCTGCAGGGTGTGTGTGTACCTGTAAGGTGTGTGTACCTGTAAGGTGTGTACCTGCAGGGTGTGTGTGTACCTGTAAGGTGTGTGTGTACCTGTAAGGTATGTGTGTACCTGTAAGGTGTGTGTACCTGCAGGGTGTGTGTGGACCTGTAAGGTGTGTGTACCTGCAGGGTGTGTGTGTACCTGTAAGGTGTGTGTACCTGCAGGGTGTGTGTGTACCTGTAAGGTGTGTGTACCTGCAGGGTGTGTGTGTACCTGTAAGGTGTGTGTACCTGCAGGATGTGTGTGTACCTGTAAGGTGTGTGTACCTGCATGGTGTGTGTGTACCTGTAAGGTGTGTGTGTACCTGTAAGGTGTGTATACCTGCAGGGTGTGTGTGTACCTGTAAGGTGTGTGTGTACCTGTAAGGTGTGTGTGTACCTGTAAGGTGTGTGTACCTGCAGGGTGTGTGTGTACCTGTAAGGTGTGTGTACCTGCAGGGTGTGTGTGTACCTGTAAGGTGTTGCAGTTTCTCAGCTCCCTCCCAGCAAACAGCACCCTGAGTCTCTCGGCTGAGACTCCGTGCTGCCCCCCCACCACCTCCTTCAGATCAGAGACGCTGGCCGAGTCCTGCAGCTGCACGGCCACCGCCGGCCCGCACTGGTACCGCACAAATACTACACGTACACACAGAGCACTGTTACTGCCCGCACTGGTACCGCACAAATACTACACGTACACACAGAGCACTGTTACTGCCTGCACTGGTACCGCACAAATACTACACGTACACACAGAGCACTGTTACTGCCTGCACTGGTACCGCACAAATACTACACGTACACACAGAGCACTGTTACTGCCTGCACTGGTACCGCACAAATACTACACGTACACACAGAGCACTGTTACTGCCTGCACTGGTACCGCACAAATACTACACGTACACACAGAGTACTGTTACTGCCTGCACTGGTACCGCACAAATACTACACGTACACACAGAGCACTGTTACTGCCTGCACTGGTACCGCACAAATACTACACGTACACACAAAGTACTGTTACTGCCTGCACTGGTACCGCACAAATACTACACGTACACACAGAGCACTGTTACTGCCTGCACTGGTACCACACAAATACTACACGTACACACAGAGCACTGTTACTGCCTGCACTGGTACCACACAAATACTACACGTACACACAGAGCACTGTTACTGCCTGCACTGGTACCGCACAAATTCTACACGTACACATAGAGCACTGTTACTGCCTGCACTGGTACCGCACAAATACTACACGTACACACAGAGCACTGTTACTGCCTGCACTGGTACCACACAAATACTACACGTACACACAGAGCACTGTTACTGCCTGCACTGGTACCACACAAATACTACACGTACACATAGAGCACTGTTACTGCCTGCACTGGTACCACACAAATACTACACGTACACACAGAGCACTGTTACTACCTGCACTGGTACCACACAAATACTACACGTACACACAGAGTACTGTTACTGCCTGCACTGGTACCGCACAAATACTACACGTATACACAGAGTACTGTTACTGCCTGCACTGGTACCGCACAAATACTACACGTATACACAGAGCACTGTTACTGCCTGCACTGGTACCGCACAAATACTACACGTATACACAGAGTACTGTTACTGCCTGCACTCGCACAAATACTACACGTACACACAGAGTACTGTTACTGCCCGCACTGGTACCGCACAAATACTACACGTATACACAGAGTACTGTTACTGCCTGCACTCGCACAAATACTACACATACACACAGAGTACTGTTACTGCCCGCACTGGTACCGCACAAATACTACACGTATACACAGAGTACTGTTACTGCCCGCACTGGTACCGCACAAATACTACACATACACACAGAGTACTGTTACTGCCTGCACTGGTACCGCACAAATACTACACGTATACACAGAGTACTGTTACTGCCCGCACTGGTACCGCACAAATACTACACGTATACACAGAGTACTGTTACTGCCCACACTGGTCTACTCTTACTGAAGTAATCTGAATACTGGTATTGCACGCAGTTATACCGCAAGAAACACTGCACACACACACACACACACACACACACACACACACACACACACACACACACACACACACACACACACACACGAACACACACACACACACACACAGTGTGCAATTTTTCTAGAACTCAGTAAAACTCGTTAGACCTCAGTATAGTTTAATATAACGCAGTAGTATTCAGTATATCTCAGTAAAACTCGGCAGTACTAACTATAGTTTAATATAACGCAGTAGAACTCAGTATACTGCAGTAACATTCAGTAGTTCTTCTCAGTAGTACTAGAAGAACTCACCGATCATCAGTCACTTCGTCCTTCAGTCTCCATTAGTGTTTACAATCTGTCCGCCGCGGTGCACTCTGGGTACTGTAGTTCCGCTGATCGCACACAGTCGTTCCACACGTCCGCATTAAAACTACAGCGTCGGTCCCGCGGAGCTTACGTCACGGATTGGCACCGGAAATGGAGATGTTTATGAATTTTAATAAACTTGTTGTCTTTGTGTGATTTTCTGAGCGGCAGCTAACGGGCAGAACTACCGGAACATCCCGCGGTAACCCTCGGATAGCAGAGTCCCGTGAGAGTGTCCCGATGGCGGAGAGAGCAGACAGCAGCGCCCTGCAGCAGCGGACACACAGCGGCGGGAACGCGCCCGTTACCGGGGCCGCTACCGGACTGACGGTGAGACACGGAGACACACACCGCACCCGCTGCACTGCGGGAATGGATATAAATTCATGTAAATACATATATATATATATATATATATATATATATATATATATATATATATATATATATATATATATATATATATTGATTTGACACAGTCTTGTGAAAAAATTCGGACACCCGTGCTAAAGTTGACTAAAGAGAGGAATAAAAAAATCATCTTTTGGAAATTGATCTTAATGCCTTAATGAAAAAAATGAGGAAAAATCCTTAAGGACCCCAAAGTTCTTAGTGAATGAAAAATGTACCATAAATAAATAAATGTTCTTCCTTAAAATACAGGGAGCATAAGTCAGGACCCCCCCCCCCCCCCCCCATGTTAAACTCCCATAGAGGCAGCAGCTGGTTATTAGATGGATCAGGATACTATACACACACACACACACACACACACACACACACACACACACACACACACACACACACACACACACACACACACACCGTAATTAAACATGGCTGAGAAGATGAGAAGGTTTTGATATGAGAGTGACGGTCTCCCTGTGAGTCTCGGAGGTGTTTGGTCCCAAAGTCTCTTTATGAAGAACCAACATGTGAAGCCCACCCCCCCCCTTCCGCCTGCAGGTGGTGAAGGTGGAGTACGGAGAGTCGGTCCCGCCGCACGCCGCCGCACTGCACGCCGCCGAGCTGCACGCCGCCGAGCTGCACTTCCTGCGCTCGCAGGTTCGAGAGCTGGAGACAGAGAAGGCGCAGCTTTTGGCAGAGAACCACAGACTCAACAACATGCTTGTCCACGGTGAGTCACATGTTCACAGCCGACCAATCAAAATACTGGACCAGTTTCACTCATCAGACACGGGAACAGATAACAGGGTCCAGGTTGAAAAAAAACAAAATTTCTAATTATTAATTTCATATGACTACATTTCCCAGAAATCCCGGGGCTCCTGTCCACCATGTGGCAGACGCTGGGCCAGGTCAACAGTCATCACTCGGTCTCCACGGCAACAGGCAGGACCGACAGTTACGGCGCGTACCTGCAGCAGCAGCACACAGTGGCCAATCAGGACGCAGACTTCAGCCCGCAGGTGTTGGTGCAGCGCCTGCAGGACGAGCTGAGCGCCGACACGTCCGAGTGCTGGGAGGACGGGGGGGCGCCGGGCCACACGGGGGAGGAGGCGCCGCTCTGCAGCCAGACAGACATGGAGGAGCTGCGAAGGAGCTGCTCCGAGAGCCAGTGCACCGCCAACGCACACGCACACGCCAACCGACAGGTGGGAACAACTCTCTCCGCCGTACAAGTAGGACTAGGTATCAAATTCATTATACAATGTTACCCAACAAGCTTTAGCATGTGCTACGTAGTGTTACGTTAACGTAGTGTAACGTTTCGTTAACATAGTGTAACGTTACGCTAACGTAGTGTTACGTTAAACTGGATCCAACAATATTAAAATAGATCAATAGTTGGTGACCAGACATCAACACTTCCATTATAAGACTCGAAGGTATGTAAAAAACTAATCACATCAAAGTAACACACTTACAAGTACTCAAGAATACTCAGAAATACTCAAGGATACTCAGAAATACTCAAGAATACTCAGAAATACTCAGAAATACTAAAGAATATTCAACAATACGCAGATCTAATAATAAGCAAGTTTTGTCTTTAAGCTTTTTGAGTGTTATGTATTATCTGCATCTTCAAAGTTCTTTTGAAAGTTTTGGCACTTTTTCTACTTCAAACAACATCTGTCATTCACCTGTTGGTCTGGGGTTAGAGGTGTACCCGGGTTAGTTAATGTTAATGTGTTCCAGGTGTACCCGGGTTAGTTAATGTGTTCTAGGTGGAGGTGTACCCGGGTTAGTTAATGTTAATGTGTTCCAGGTATACCTGGGTTAGTTAATGTTTCATGTGGTCTAGGTGGAGGTGTACCTGGGTTAGTTAATGTTAATGTGTTCTAGGTGGAGGTGTACCCGGGTTAGTTAATGTTAATGTGTTCCAGGTATACCCGGGTTAGTTAATGTTTCATGTGGTCTAGGTGGAGGTGTACCCGGGTTAGTTAATGTTAATGTGTTCTAGGTGGAGGTGTACCCGGGTTAGTTAATGTTAATGTGTTCCAGGTATACCCGGGTTAGTTAATGTTTCATGTGGTCTAGGTGGAGGTGTACCCGGGTTAGTTAATGTTAATGTGTTCTAGGTGGAGGTGTACCCGGGTTAGTTAATGTTAATGTGTTCTAGGTATACCCGGGTTAGTTAATGTTTCATGTGGTCTAGGTGGAGGTGTACCCGGGTTAGTTAATGTTAATGTGTTCTAGGTGGAGGTGTACCCGGGTTAGTTAATGTTAATGTGTTCCAGGTATACCCGGGTTAGTTAATGTTTCATGTGGTCTAGGTGGAGGTGTACCCGGGTTAGTTAATGTTAATGTGTTCTAGGTGGAGGTGTACCCGGGTTAGTTAATGTTAATGTGTTCTAGGTATACCCGGGTTAGTTAATGTTTCATGTGGTCTAGGTGGAGGTGTACCCGGGTTAGTTAATGTTAATGTGTTCTAGGTGGAGGTGTACCCGGGTTAGTTAATGTTAATGTGTTCTAGGTGGAGGTGTACCCGGGTTAGTTAATGTTTCATGTGTTCTAGGTGGAGGTGTACCCGGGTTAGTTAATGTTTCATGTGTTCTAGGTGGAGGTGTACCCGGGTTCTGGGGTTCTGTGTGATGTCCGCTCCTGGCAGGCAGCCAATCAGGCGCCGTCTCCCACGGCGATGGCTCGGCTGCTGTTGCTGGGTGTGTTCGATATGAACACCCTGATGAACAGCAACCTGCGGGGGGGGCGGAGCCGGCGGCCCGCCTTCCACCCACAACGCCACGCTCTGGACCCGCACAAGATCAACGCCATCTTCAGTACGTTATAATGTTTAATATCATATTTATGTTTAATTCTAACCCTAACATATCCTATATATATATATATATATATATATATATATATATAATAATGTCCCTCTCTCTCTGTGTCTAGACGCCATCTTGGCTCGGTTTCCTCTCGCTAAGAGAGGCGTCATTGGTTCCGGCATCAACTCCAAACTGTCTGAGATCCGCTTCCACTCTCGCAGAGCCAATCGGGACGCCCCGTTCCCCTGACGCTCCGCCCCCCCGTCAGCTGGCCCAATCAGACGGCTTCATCTAAACTCTGCTCAGTTTCAGTTTCACACAGAGACTCAAAACACAAAAACTCTTTTGAAGTCCACCTGTAGACGGACTAGTTTAGACTGCAGCTAGCTGTGACTTTATGTTTAGTGTATGTATTGTTATGATCTATTTATCTTCTGCGTGTTGTTCTGTTTAGTTCTTAATGTCTGAAAGGTGCTTTACTAATAAAGTTATTATTATTAAATCAACACAAAGAGACGTCACCATGCCATGTGTCTGTCTGTCGCTACCTGATGTGAGTCGAGTGCAGACGTGAGTTGTGCATGCTCAGATTTAAACGGTTTACGGCGTAACGCCAAGGGATCATAACGCCATGAGATCATAACACCATGAGATCATAACGCCATGAGAACATAACGCCAAGAGATCATAACACCATGAGATCATAACACCATGAGATCATAACACCAAGAGATCATAACACCATGAGATCATAACACCAAGAGATCATAACACCATGAGATCATAACACCAAGAGATCATAACACCATGAGATCATAACACCATGAGATCATAACGCCAAGAGATCATAACACCATGAGATCATAACACCATGAGATCATAACACCAAGAGATCATAACACCATGAGATCATAACGCCAAGGGATCATAACGCCATGAGATCATAACACCATGAGATCATAACACCAAGAGATCATAACGCCAAGAGATCATAACGCCATGAGATCATAACGCCATGAGATCATAACGCCAAGAGATCATAACACCATGAGATCATAACACCATGAGATCATAACACCATGAGATCATAACGCCATTAGATCATGACACCATGAGATCATAACACCATGAGATCATAACACCATGAGATCATAACACCATGAGATCATAACACCATTAGATCATAACGCCAAGAGATCATAACACCATGAGATCATAACGCCATGAGATCATAACACCATGAGATCATAACACCAAGAGATTATAACACCATGAGATCATAACATCAAGAGATCATAACGCCATGAGATCATAACGCCATGAGATCATAACGCCAAGAGATCATAACACCATGAGATCATAACGCCATGAGATCATAACGCCAAGAGATCATAACACCATGAGATCATAACGCCATGAGATCATAACGCCAAGAGATCATAACACCATGAGATCATAACGCCATGAGATCATAACGCCATGAGATCATAACACCATGAGATCATAACACCATGAGATCATAACGCCATGAGATCATAACGCCATGAGATCATAACGCCATGAGATCATAACACCAAGAGATCATAACACCAAGAGATCATAACACCAAGAGATCATAACGCCATGAGATCACAACACCATGAGATCTTAACACCATGAGATCATAACGCCATGAGATCATAACACCAAGAGATCATAACGCCATGAGATCATAACGCCATGAGATCATAACGCCATGAGATCATAACGCCATGAGATCATAACGCCAAGAGATCATAACACCATGAGATCATAACACCATGAGATCATAACACCATGAGATCATAACGCCATTAGATCATGACACCATGAGATCATAACACCATGAGATCATAACACCATGAGATCATAACACCATGAGATCATAACGCCATTAGATCATGACACCATGAGATCATAACACCATGAGATCATAACACCATGAGATCATAACACCATGAGATCATAACACCATTAGATCATAACACCAAGAGATCATAACACCATCAGATCATAACACCATGAGATCATAACACCATGAGATCATAACACCATGAGATCATAACACCATTAGATCATAACACCATGAGATCATAACACCATGAGATCATAACACCATGAGATCATAACACCATTAGATCATAACACCAAGAGATCATAACACCATCAGATCATAACGCCATGAGATCATAACACCATGAGATCATAACACCATGAGATCATAACACCATTAGATCATAACACCATGAGATCATAACACCATGAGATCATAACACCAAGAGATTATAACACCATGAGATCATAACATCAAGAGATCATAACGCCATG
>CM042437.1:80625-110625 GCA_023631565.1 Gymnocephalus cernua | reverse complement strand
CTCTCGGTCTCAGAGAGAGAGAGTTAGGAGGACCGGACGGAGCGGAGGACGGACGCGCTCACAGCCGGGACGTAGACGGAGCTTCTGGAGTTTCTGGAGGGATTAAACCTGGAGGAAAGAGCCGGGACGTAGACGGAGCTTCTGGAGTTTCTGGAGGGATTAAACCTGGAGGAAAGAGCCGGGACGTAGACGGAGCTTCTGGACCTTTTATTTATTTATTCATGCGATGATTTAAAAAAAATGCATATAAAACTGCACAGCAGCTCACGGAGGATACAAACTCAATAAAGTCAGAAGGATTATTTCCATTGTGGTCCTCTAAGGTGTTAAACACTTTCCAGCCAAAAAACAGCTCAAACTACAAGACCTCATCAACAACACGCTTCTTTCTTTCTCTGTCAAAATTAAGAGTAGAAATTAAGAAAGCTACACAGTGCTTTGTAAACTTAAAGAAGTCTTCATTATGGAGCTTTTGGAGGGATAAAATCCAGAGGAAAGAGCTGGCACAGAGCCAGAGCTTATGAAGGGATAAAACCCGGAGGAAAGTGCCGGCACAGAGCCAGAGATTCTGGAGGGATAAAACCCAGAGGAAAGAGCCGGCACAGAGCCAGAGCTTCTGGAGGGATAAAACCCAGAGGAAAGAGCCGGCACAGAGCCAGAGCTTCTGGAGGGATAAAACCCAGAGGAAAGAGCCGGCACAGAGCCTTACTCTTCTGCACTGAAATTTGTTTTTTTCTAAAGATATTCCATGTTCTTTATCTTCTTCTGTAAACTATAAACTAAATAAAAGCCAGAGGAAAGAACCGGTGCTACTGAGGGGATAATAAACGGACACACAGGGATCTCCGGCCAGAGGAAAGTTGCTGTGAACTTGTGCTGGATTAAATCAGAAGAAAGGACTGTGTGTTTGTGGGTGTGTGTGTGTGTGTGTGTGTGATGGTGGGGGAGATGGAAGGGAAGGAGAAGCCGAGGCCCGGTGGTCCAGATTATCTGATGCAGTTGATGAACGATAGGAAGCTGCTGAGCAGTCTTCCCAACATCTGCGGGATCTTCCAGCATCTGGAGAGACTTCTGGATGAGGGTGAGACGTCCATCCGTCCATCCGTCCATCCGTCTGTCCGTCCGTCTGTTTTAAGCCTCCGACGTTACCATCCAGGCAGTTAACTCTAACCTTAACAATTGCCGTGCTGCCTGGAAGGCCAAGTTGGGGGCTTAAAACACCAAACACTGTAGATTGTCTCAGTAATACTGTCTTTTCAGGAGTCTGTCCCCCACTGAAACTCCCCCATCATTGGATAGCTCCAGCAACATTCTGCCCTATGTTTATGTTCCTAGTGGTGGGGCCATCTAGTGGTCATAGTAGTTCTGACGGGAGCAAAGCAGGAAGTAAGGTGAGGAAGTATAAGAGCGCCAAATGTCCTGGTAACGAGGAAGGTTGGGGGGGGGGGCGACTTTCACCCAGGAGACCAGAGTTCATGTCCCGTTTGAAAAGAAAAGGAAACAGAAAGTTATTTTAACTTTAGGGAACAAACGGAGGTACGTAACATTCTGCGTGACCATCGTAACCTTCAGGAAGTGAAGTCACGTCTGATTTGAACCCAAACCTCCATCTTTTTATCAACTTAACTCAGTAGTTTTGGAGTCTAAACCAAACTGGGACCGTTTCACAACGCCACCGTTACCTTCTCTAGTTTAGATACGAGGACTGCAAACTCTCAAGTGGGAGGGGTGGGAGGACAAACCGCCATATCCTCGGAGGGTTTGGAGGAGGGGGTGGGGGGTTTCTGAGTGTTAACTAAGGCTGCCAATCGATCGTTGACTTGTTTTTCTGCGTTAACTGTGACAGCTCTGATGTTAGCATGTTGTTAGCATGTTGTGTTTCAGAGATCAGTTAACTCTGACCGCTTTGATGTTAGCATGCTGTTAACATGTTGTTAGCATGTTGTGTGTTTCAGAGATCAGTCGCGTGAGGAACAACATGTACGTCAACACTCTGAATGGGTCAGACAGAAGTAGCGAGCTGCCCGACGCCATCGGTCCGATCGTCCAGTTACAGGAGAAACTCTACGTCCCCACCAAGGAGCACCCCGAGGTGAGTACAATCAGCAGTCTGTCTCTGAACCCTTTGGAGGGATAAAACCCGGAGGAAAGAGCAGGCACAGAGCCAGAGTTTCTAGAGTTTCTGGAGGTATAAAACCCGGAGGAAAGAGCAGGCACAGAGCCAGAGTTTCTAGAGTTTCTGGAGGTATAAAACCCGGAGGAAAGAGCAGGCACAGAGCCAGAGTTTCTAGAGTTTCTGGAGGTATAAAACCCGGAGGAAAGAGCTGGCACAGAGCCAGAGTTTCTAGAGTTTCTGGAGGGATAAAACCCGGAGGAAAGAGCCGGCACAGAGCAAGAGTTTCTGAAATCTTTATCCAGGAAATGAAGCTGCCTTCAAGTGCGGTCAGAAACGTTGAAATGTATAAACGATCCGACGGAAACCAGTAGCTGTGAAGTTTAAGTTTATTGGCTGATTGATCGGCCGGTCTTCTTAGTAAGCAGAGTGTGTTTTCTCCCTCTGTCAGTTTAACTTTGTCGGGAGGATCCTGGGTCCTCGCGGTCTGACGGCGAAGCAGCTGGAGGCGGAGACAGGATGTAAGATCATGGTGAGAGGGCGGGGCTCCATGAGAGACAGGAAGAAGGTAAAACACACACACACAGACACACAGACACACACACAGACACACACACACACACACACTCACACACACAGAGACACACACAGACACACACACACACACACACACACACACGCACGCATACACGCACACACACAAACACACACACACACACACACTAACACACAGAAACACACACACACACTCACACACAGACACACACACACACACACACACACACTCACACACACACACACTCACACACAGACACACACACACACACACACACACACACACACACTCACACACAGACACAGACACACACACACACACACACACACACACACACACACACACACACACACACACACACACACACACACACACACACACACACACACACACACACCTGGACACACACACACACACACACACACACACACACACACACACACACACACACACACACACACACACACACACCTGGACTCCATGTCTCCATGTTTCTGTGTCTGATGAGAACAACAATCTGTGAACCTGGTCCAGTATTAAACCAGAACCAGGCTGTAATGTGACCCTACAGGACTAATGTTCAGCAGCAGTTAGTCCACTAAAAGTTCTGTTGTTGCTGCTGACAGACTCAGATTATTATTCTAAGTGTCTGACAACATTATGGGATGGATCCCTACAGAGATAGACCTTTTAATTAAAGAGGAAGATCCTTTTAGTTTTAGTAAGATATAACGGTTTATTTCAAGTGGTGATTGTTGGAACAGAGGAGCGATGAACCAAGACGGCTTTTGGTAGTTGTATTTAGTTTCTTTGAATGAAGTGTGTTTTACCATGAAAAAATCTTTGATTATTTACATGGAGTCTGATGTATGTGTCTGTGTGCAGGAGGAGCAGAATCGCGGTAAGCCTAACTGGGAGCATCTGAACGAGGACCTCCATGTCCTCATCACGGTGGAAGATGCTCAGAATCGCGCCGAGATCAAACTCAGACGAGCCGTGGAGGAAGTCAACAAGCTGCTGGTGCCTGCCGTGAGTCAGTGACTTGCAACAAAAAAGCCAGTTACACCCAGGAAGTGCAGTGATTCTGCTGACTCTCACTTCCTTGATTTATACCCGACCAATGGGAAGCCAGGAAGAGAGAACCTGCTCTGTGTGTCTCAGGAAGATGTTTTTATGTTGGTAACTTGTGTTAGTTCAGGAGTTAGAAGTCAGAGAAGTCAACATAATTTAATGAACTGTGTTCACTACGTTGACAGCCGCTGTATAAGAACGCAGCTGGCCGTGACGGGAGGAGGTCAGGGGGGATGGGTGGGCGTTTCACATTGCCAGACTCCACAGCGCTCCAGAGGAGGGTCTGACTAGTCCACACAGCATTCTGGCATGGGAGAAAAACGTGCTCTGGTTTATTGGCATTTCTTTAAACCAATCACAATCATCTTGGGCGGTGCTAAGCTCCGGACGGAGCCACGGTGCCTCTGATAAATAGTCTCAGGAAGGAACTTGTTTTGGTGGAACATGTGTACGTTCAGAAGTAGTTTAAGTCGTGCAACAGAAAACTCTGATTGGACAGATAGTCTAGCTAGCTGTCTGGATTTACCCTGCAGAGATCTGAGGAGCAGTTAACCAGAGTCCTCACAAATCAGCCGGAGGTTAGAACGCCAACACAGAGACAGAGGAAGGGGACGCACATCCGGAGGAAATGAGGGACATCCGGAGGAAATGAGGGACATCCGGAGGAAATGAGGGACATCTGGAGGAAATTTCGTAATGTATTCGTAAAGTCCATCGAAACAACCGGCAGCTCGCAGTGCTCTGTAGCACCAACTACCACTGATACAGCAGAGGTCTGTACCACCAAGAAAACAACTAGCAACTTACGCTCAGCGTCATGGAGCTTGTAGCCAGTCTCCTATTATCGTAGGATATCATCCCTTTTGGTGTGCATACATTTTCGTATATCATAGGGACTCGTCCATGAGAAGGCGTTGTGTTAGGACAAGAAGGACAGATCCCTTTCCCAACTCCTTGTTTGTGCATCCTCGATTCCTGGACTCCAGGAAGGAGGAGTCGAGGCAACAGGTGTCCAACAAACAGGATACGGCACTTTGCTTTCCTACGACTTGACCATTGACCTCCAAAACCATGGCGACCACGGAGATAGTCAAACAAACTCCTCCGTGTGTGTGGGCCTTAAGTGTACTTGAGTCGGGTTGCTGTGTTTGTAGTCTATATCCACGATATTCCACTTTCGGGATTGCTCCGGTTAACCCAGGAATGCTGTGTGGACTTGCCAGACCTTCCTCCGCAGCGTTGTGGAGGAAGGTCTTGTGACGCTCTTGCGCCCCCTGTGGTTCCATCTGGTACAATCGAAATGCAGAAATGCATGCTGGGTGTTTGTGTGTTTCAGGCGGAAGGGGAGGACAGTCTGAAGAAGATGCAGCTGATGGAGTTAGCCATCCTGAACGGGACGTACCGAGATGCTAACATCAAGCCGAGTAAGAGACCGACCAATCACAGAGCAGTCACACTGACCGACCAATCACAAATCAGTCGCACTGACAGACCAATCACAAATCAGTCACACTGACCAACCAATCACAAATCAGTCACACTGACAGACCAATCACAAATCAGTCACACTGACCAACCAATCACAGAGCAGTGACACTGACTGACCAATCACACCAATCACAGAGCAGTGACACTGACTGACCAATCACATGTCAGAATGTCAGACATGTATTCGTGATTGATTAGAAGGTTATCAAACCAAATACTTCATCTTGTGTAGATACTAACAGTACGCAGCATTAAGCTTCAACAGAACGATTAACGGTATCTACGTATATATATATATATATATATATATATATATATATATATATATATATATATATATATATATATATATATATATATATACAACCCCAAATCAGAAAAAGTTGGGACAGTATGGAAAACACAAATAAAAAAAGAAAGTAGTGATTTTTAAATGTACTTTGACTTGTATTTCATTGCAGACAATACAACAGCACATAATTTAATGTGTTCCTCATGATTTGTTTGTTTTTCTTTTTCAAAAAAACTAAATTCCTATTTTGGTTCTTGCAACACATTTCAAAAAAAGTTGTAACAGTAAAGCATTTACCACTTTGTAATGTTGCCATTCCTTTTCACAACACTTAAAAGACGTTTAGGGACTGAAGACACCAAGTGATGAAGTGTTTCAGGTGTAATTTTGTCCCATTCTTGCTGCAAACAAGTCTTAAGGTGGGCAACAGTACGGGGTCTTCGTTGTCGCATTTAGCGCTTCAAAATGCGCCACACGTTCTCTATTGGAGACAGGTCGGGACTGCAGGCAGGCCAGTCAAGTACCCGTATCCTCTTCCTCCGCAGCCAGGACTTTGTAATGTGTGCAGAATGTGGTTTTGCATTATCTTGTTGAAATATGCATGGACGTCCCTGGAAAAGATGTCTTCTTGAAGGCAGCATATTGTGCTCCAAAATCTCTATGTACTTTTCAGCATTAATGGTGCCATCAGAGAAGTGCAAGTTACCTTTGCCAAGGGCACTGACACAACCCCATACCATGACAGACCCTGGCTTTTGGACTTGTTGCTGGTAACAGTCTGGATGATCCTTTTCTTTTTTGGTCCGGAGCGCACGGCGTCCATTTCTCCCAAAAAATACCTGAAATACTGATTCCTCTGACCACAGTACACGTTTCCACTGTGTGATGGTCCATCCCAGATGCCTCCGAGCCCAGAGAAGTCGACGGAGCTTCTGGACACTGTTAACATAGGGCTTCCTTTTGGTACAGTACAGTTTTAACTGGCATTTGTGGCTGTAACTACGTATTGTGGTACTTGACAAAGGTTTGCCAAAGTAGTCCTGAGCGCATGTGGTGATATCGCTTATAGATGAATGACGATTCTTGATGCAGTGCCGCCTGAGGGATCGGAGATCACGGTTGTTCAGCTTAGGCTTGCGCCCTTGTCCTTTACGCACTGAAATTCCTCCTCATTCCTTGAATCTTTTAATTATGTTATGCACTGTTGAAGGGGAAATAAGCAAATGTCTTCCTATCTTTCTTTGAGGAACATTGTTTTTAAACATTTCAATAATTTTCTCACGTATTTGTTGGCAAACTGGCGATCCTCGGCCCATCTTTGGTCCTAAAGGACTAGACCTTTCTTGGATGCTGCTTTTGTACCAAATCATAATTACAATCACCTGTTGACATCACCTGTTTCAAATCACATCATTATTTAACTAATTTACCTGATTACTAGCCCTAAATTGCTCCCGTCCCAACCTTTTTTGGAATGTGTTGCAGGTCTGAATGACAGGAAAGGATGTATATTTACAAATGAAATTAAGTTGACCAGACAAAACATGAAATATTTTGTGTTCACATTGTCTGCAATGAAATACAAGTCAAAGTACATTTAGAAATCACTACTTTCTTTTTTTATTTGTGTTTTTCATACTGTCCCAACTTTTTCTTTTATATATATAATATATATATATATATATATATATATATATATATATATATATATATATATATATATATATAACTCTCTCTTCCTCTTCTTCAGCCTCCCTTTCTTTCTCTCTTGCAGCCTCCAATCAGAGTCCTCGTGTCCTCTCTTGCCACGCCCCCATGCTGCCTGCTGCCCTCCGCCCCCCCGCCCCCACAGTCCCCGCCCTGATGCCTCTGATTCGTCAGATCCAGACGGTGCTGCCCAATGGGACGCCTGTGCTGCAGGGGGCGGGGCCTGAGTCAGGGCTGATCTACGCTGCGCCGTACGACTACCCCTATGCTCTGGCGGCACCGGCCTCCATCTTGGAGTACCCCCTGGACTCTGGGGGGGTGTTGGGTAAGCCAGCCCCCCCCTGCTCCTGTGACTGCTCCCCCACGCCGCACCACCACCAGTGGAGCCCCGCCCCCACGCTGCTCCTCAGACATGCCTCCTAAAACCTGGAGGACAACCTCCCCGTGCCTCACTCACAGTTTAGAACTCTAAAGATGGTCGTTGCGTCGCCACTTCCTCCCGCTGGACAAAGTGGGGCCAAAACCTCCCGGATATGGCGCCGCCATCTAAAACATGGACGTACTATAAGGATTATTGACTGGATACCGGATTACAAAATGACATCTATTTAGTTCAGTGGAGTTGCTCGTCTGGCGCCAGTGATGGAGTACTTTTATGTGTAATAGTGATGAAGTACTGGAGTACGACTTGAGACGCTATTGTCTGGACTCGTGACTTGACTCAGACTCTAACTCAGGTAATGGTGACTCGACTCGGACTCTTCTTTGGTGACTCGACTTGGACTCTTCTTTGGTGACTCAGACTTGGAGTCTTCTTTGGTGACTCAGACTTGGACTCTTCTTTGGTGACTCGACTTGGACTCTTCTTTAGTGACTCAGACTTGGACTCTTCTTTAGTGACTGAGACTTGGACTCGTCTTTGGTGACTCGACTTGGACTCTTCTTTGGTGACTCGACTTGGACTCGTCTTTGGTGACTTGACTTGGACTTGTCTTTGGTGACTTGACTTGGACTCTTCTTTGGTGACTCAGACTTGGACTCTTCTTTAGTGACTCAGACTTTGAGTCTTCTTTGGTGACTCAGACTTGGACTCAGACTCTAACTCTGTGGACTCGAGACTAGACTTGGACTTGCCAGTTGGTGACTTGACTACAACACTGTGACTGGCGCATACTATACTATTCTATACTAATCTTCTGAGTTTTCTTCCGTGATGTGCAGCTGCTGAAAGCCGCTGTATCTAAACCCCGCCCACACACTTGCTGGACCAATCAGGAGTCCATCCCAGTTGTCAGCCATGAGGCTTCAGCATCAAATAAATAAAGCCAAGCTGATCAGAAACATAAACAGTGGAACAAACATCGGTGGATCAGAACTACATAAAATCCCAGAAACATCTTTAGGGAAACATTTATCTGATGTATACTTTGAGTTTTAGGATGGGGGGCGGGGCTTATAAGCGATACTACTGATCCAGATGTTTTGGCTTTACTGATACAGCCACCAGGTGAAAGTTGCAGCAGCGCCCCCTGCTGGACAGAGCAGGGAAGACGATATATATATATATATATATATATATATATATATATATATATATATATATATATATATATATAAATATATATATATATATATATATATATATATATATATATATATATATATATATATATATATATATTATATACATATATATATTTTATTCAATAACCCAAAAAAGATGTCAAAACGTGATGGACAAAGTGAAGACAGATCTTTGCTGTTCTCACTAAAGTTAAAATATATAAAAATATCTTCGCTGTTGAGCTGAAACCTTATCTGTCTGCAATCATTACATTTCGTGCGATTATGAAAACACTTAATGAGCTATTTGCCTCAGATCAAGTCTATATAAAAGAGACTTCAGATACAGTATTAGGGGACCACTGAAGTCTATATAAAAGAGACTTCAGATACAGTATTAGGGGACCACTAAGGTCTATATAAAAGAGACTTCAGATACAGTATTAGGGGACCACTGAAGTCTATATAAAATAGACTTCATATACAGTATTAGGGGACCACTGAAGTCTATATAAAAGAGACTTCAGATACAGTATTAGGGGACCAATAAGGTCTATATAAAACAGACTTCAGATACAGTATTAGGGGACCACTAAGGTCTATATAAAAGAGACTTCAGATACAGTATTAGGGGACCACTGAAGTCTATATAAAAGAGACTTCAGATACAGTATTAGGGCACCACTGAGGTCTATACAAAAGAGACTTCAGATACAGTATTAGGGGACCACTGAAGTCTATATTAAAGAGACTTCAGATACAGTATTAGGGGACCCCTGAGGTCTATATAAAAGAGACTTCAGGTACAGTATTAGGGGACCACTAAGGTCTATATAAAAGAGACTTCAGATACAGTATTAGGGGACCACTAAGGTCTATATAAAAGAGACTTCAGATACAGTATTAGGGGACCCTTGAGGCCTATATAAAAGCATCCAAAAGCAGCATGTCATACAACCTTTAAACTCTTTTTAATACGTTTCACTGGTAAATATGTGTAAAACATACACAGACGGTATAAGGATTCCCGCCTGACGGCGACGTTATGAAATATGTTTTATACACAGAGAGAGTTTGTCCACAAAACTAACGAAAACTAACCTCAAAAACAGAAAACCAAACTGATCTGACTGACCCTCTCTGTCCGGTGTTGTGGTGTCAGCTGTGAGCGGTGCATTCTTTACTGTCATCTGATTGGCTGAAGGTGTTTGTACTACTGTCGTCTGATTGGCTGAAGGTGTTTGTACTACTTTTGTCTGATTGGCTGAAGGTGTTTGTACTACTGTTGTCTGATTGGCTGAAGGTGTTTGTACTACTGTTGTCTGATTGGTTGAAGGCGCCGTGTGATGGTAACTGCTAACTGTGCTAACAACAGACGTTTTAATGTTTGAAACAACTTTAACATCTTAAAGATGTTTGTAGAACTGAGATGAATTATAATTAACAATAAAACAAACGTTATTCAATTAAATAAATCAGACTCTTCTAACAGAAGATAAAGAGTCATAAAGTAACTAAAGTACTTTAATTAAAACCACCTGACTAGCAGACGTGTGATTGGCCGATGCGTGTTAGGGTCAAAGTTTGGATTTAGGTCTCAATATTTTAATGAAAACTTTGTAATATTTTAATGAAAACTTTGTAATATTTTAATGAAAACTTTGTAATATTTTAATGAAAACTTTGTAATATTTTTCAAAACCAGTTGTAATATTTCTCCTGACCTGCCTTTCCCACAATGCACTGCTTCTTTAGATGTGGAGGCGAGGATGGCGTTAGATCGGAGCCAGAAGAAGAGAAGCACTTCCTGTTTCCCTTGTTAAAGAGACAGTTCACAGAACAACCAGCAGGGGGCGTCACACAGTAAACAAACATGGCTGCCCAAAGAGATTTGACCAATTCTTCAGATTCTTCATCGTGCAAATCGTACAAAGGTTTTTATCCAATTATGTTTTTTTGGCTTAACTTTGAAGCTTTTTTACAAAATGTCAGGTTATACCGATGCATTCAGGGACAGTCTGAATTCTGAGAATCCGAAGAACAAAATGTTTTTTTCAGCCACATTCTCGGCTTTAAGGCTAAGTGGTTTTTCTTTGGTGATCTTTCAAACCCGCCAGCAGTATTTGGATTCCGGAGGGTAAACTGAGTGGCTTACCGTAAAACTTCAAATAATATCCGAGTCCCAAATAGACGCCTGTCTCTTTTAAACGCCTGGTGTGACAACAGATTTGGGTAAATAAAGGCCGGTCTCAAATAGAGGCCTGGTCTGTTTTTGTTGTTTTTTTCGTGTCGGGTTGTATTTGATCTTTTAAAATCCGTCAGATCGTTTGTTCTGTGTTTTGATTTGATTTCACGTGACAGACGCAACCGTTCATAAACGACTCATCGCTATGGCAACATAACAAACAGGTTAACGAACTTTCTTTTAGTCTTCAGTTTTTCTTAATTATCTCAATACCACCATGGAGACAAAAAGAAAAAAGTATGATTTGACATTTAAGCTGACAGTTGTCAAATTTGCCGAACAAAATTCGTGAGAAGCAGCGGCGAGACATGCATAACACACCGTTGCCATGCAAAAGAAGAGCGTTGCTATGGACGCAGTTCTGTTCACTCTGGAGGACAGCTATCAATCAATCCGCTGAAAGAGGTTGGATAATTTATCAGCTGTGGCAAAAAGTGGAGAAACGCCGTCGAGCAACTTCTGTCCTCCAAGTCAAGCAATGACAGCAGATCTGGTGAGCGCATATCGCTACATATTTATAAACGGTCTATGATCGCTACGCAGGGACAACAACGCTAATTAGTTAGCTTACATTGCACGTTTAGGTGTGTCAACATGCAACGGCTGTGCAAAAAGGAAACGAGATGAATGAGGACATGAAGCCATTTACCTCGTCTCACTTCACCGTCAACAGAAATGTTCAGTTTAATGTAAATACGAGCAGCTGATAGCCCGCTAGCTCACTACAACGCGTCAGCTAATGTCACGTCAATTCCTGCAGTGATTAACACAGCAGCTGGGTCATTTGTCCACCACGGCAGCACCCCATAATGTATACGGCTACTACCACAGCCCGTAAGGTGGTGGTGAGTAATAGATGAAGGGTTGCATTAGCTTAACAGATACAGAGTTTACGTTGCTATGGACGCATGGACTTCAGGCTGATTCAAGACGGGGTCCTGTTCACCCTGTCGGGGTTGTATTCGCTATAACAACCGCCTCGCTCTACATTATCCCTTACATAATACGAATTAAAAAATATATATATAATGTGGTAACCTCCTAATGTCAATTAAAGTCCTGTCTCTTATAGACGCCTGTCTCAAATACAAGCCCGTCCATTTCGGCGATTTGGGTAAATAGAAGCCCGGCTATTATTTGAAGTTTTACGGTATTTCATTTCATTTCCTTTCACAGTTTAAGTTGTGAAAACACCCCACAGGAAACAGAACAGGTGGTTTCTGGGAAACGCAGTCCTAATGTGTGAAGGTGTATCTGTTCTCTGAGTTGTTTAACTTCCTGCTCCGTTATTTTGAAGACGCTGTGACGTTGATGACAAATAACACTTTAAATACTCTTTTAGCTGCAAGAAGAAGGTGATACTTTTTTCACAACTTAAGTATTAACAATGTGTTTTAATGGATCCATTTAGTTCAGCGTCTCCTCCAGAGTCGGATGTGTCTTACTATTTTCATTTCCTGTACCGAGAGAGGGTCAGGATATAGTTAGCCTAGCTTAGCACAAAGACTGGAAGGAGGGGGCAATTGATAGCCTCTGTCCACAAACTAGCTACTATGCTAACTGCTGCTAAAACTGCACGTTTCTCCACCTTCAATAAACAACATGTTGGAAGATGGAGCTAACTTCCCCTGCTTACAGTTTTTGTGCTAAGCTAGGCTAACAGTCTTCCCCTGCTTACAGTGTTTGTGCTAAGCTAGGCTACCCGTGTCCTGGACATCTGACTCTGAAGTAGACAGAGAACAAGAGGATTTAATAAATGTTTTAGATAAACGTTAATGTGACATTGTCCTGAAGAATTGATCTGTGTGCACAAAGTAAATCAACGGCTTTTTGTTATAAATGAATGTATTTTTCCCAACTGGTCTGTTCCCTCAGAGTCAGAGTGAGTTTGTAAAACAGTCTGTAAAACAGTCTGTAAATCAGTCTGTAAATCAGTCTGATGAGGAATCTGATGTTCCTGCTGATGATCAGTCTGGTGGACCTCATGGGACCTTCTGTATCTTATATGAATGGTAGTGAACGGGGAGAGGCAAATTATTTTTTGATCCTGTTTGAATTGAGCCATGGATTACAAATATGATGTTCGTCAATTTAAAAGATAATCGAACATCGGAGCTCGTGGTCAGTCGACCTCGGAGGTTTAGACATTATGGCTGATAATCTAAATTCTTATGGGGAAAATCAAGGCAAGAAACACATCTCTTGACCAATCAGATCATTGGACACCAAAGTTGCATGTTTCATTAAAAGAAAATGTCGTAACACCTTTTGAAAATAGGGAACAATGAAGGTTGAAGTCATCATGTCACAGCACAGCAAATGTCTCGACCAATCAGATCATTTCATGGCTGAAAAGTGCTGAAACATCCAATAAAATCACAGAGTCCCTGTGAGGTCACTGACCATCAGCAGATGTGTTTTGTTACTAAAACAATCAAACTGTCATCCAATAAAGATTATTGATCACAAAACAAAGTAATAAAAAAGTAACACAACAAAATTAATGAAATAAATCTGAACCCGCCATGGAGACATCGACTCTGACTCTGTCTAAACTCAACACACTCAAAATGGCTGCTGGTTAAAACTCGTATAACGCTCCGGTGCCTCCGGATGTCCCTCATTCCCTCTGGATGTCCCTCATTCCCTCCAGATGTCCCTCATTCCCTCTGGATGTCCCTCATTCCCTCTGGATGTCCGTCCCCTTCCTCTGTCTTTGTGTTGAAGAGAATAAATGTTTGTTTATGAAGTATTCCACTCGAGACATTGGTTTTGTGTTTCTGTCTTTTTATTTCTATTATTTGTTCTTGAAAAGAAAGTAGTATTTACTTGTTGAAATATATAAAATATATATGAAAAGTATAGAAAGTGTAGGAC
The DNA here is from genome assembly GCA_023631565.1 of Gymnocephalus cernua. Lineage (NCBI taxonomy): Eukaryota > Metazoa > Chordata > Actinopteri > Perciformes > Percidae > Gymnocephalus > Gymnocephalus cernua. The sequence goes on along the minus strand of CM042437.1, from coordinate 96,713 downwards.
TTGACTGACATGTCTTGTAAGGTGCTAACACACCAACCCGATAATGGTCCGTCTGACAGTCTGGCGAGGTCGGTGACTCGAGTCTGGTCGGTGTGTTCCGTGCCGTCGTCAGTCGGAGGAGCCGTCGGCCTTCATTTGGGACGATTTGACTTGTTGAATGACTCAATGACATATCTACTAAAGGGTACTAGTATTAGGGTAAACCTACAGTAGTACAGGGTAGTAAAGCAGCAGGGTACTAGTACTAGGGTACACCTACAGTAGCACAGGGTACTAAAGCAGCAGATTACTAGTACTAGGGTACACCTAGGGTAGTACAGGGTACTAAGGCAGCAGATTACTAGTACTACGGTACACCTAGGGTAGTACAGGGTACTAAAGCAGCAGATTACTAGTACTAGGGTACCCCGACAGTAGTACAGGGTACTAAAGCAGCAGGGTACTAGTACTAGGGTACACTTACAGTAGTACAGGGTACTAAAGCAGCAGGGTCCTAGTAGTTGGGTACACCTAGAATAGTACAGGGTACTAAAGCAACAGATTACTAGTACTATGGTACACCTAGAGTAGTACAGGGTACTAAAGCAGCAGATTACTAGTACTAGGGTACACCTAGGGTAGTACAGGGTAAAAAAGCAGCAGATTACTAGTACTAGGGTACACCTAGGGTAGTACAGGGTACTAAAGCAGCAGATTACTAGTACTAGGGCACACCTAGGGTAGTACAGGGTACTAAAGCAGCAAATTACTAGTACTAGGGTACACCTACAGTAGTACAGGGTACTAAAGCAGCAGGGTACTAGTACTAAGGTACACCTACAGTAGTACAGGGTAGTAAAGCAGCAGGGTACTAGTACTAGGGGTGGTGATGGCGCAGTGGTTAGAACACATCAACCAATGTGTCCCTGAGCAAGACACTTAACCTCTTGTTGCTCCAGAGGCGTGCAACCTCTGATATATATAGCAATTGTAAGTCGCTTTGGATAAAAGCATCAGCTAAATGACATGTAATGTGATGTAATGTACTAGGGTACACCTAGGGTAGTACAGGGTACTAAAAAAGCAGATTACTAGTACTAGGGTACACCGACAGTAGTACAGGGTACTAAAGCAGCAGATTACTAGTACTAGGGTACACCTAGGGTAGTACAGGATATTAAAGCATCAGATTACTAGTACTAGGGTACACCTAGGGTAGGACAGGGTACTAAAGCAGCAGATTACTAGTACTACGGTACACCTAGGGTAGTACAGGGTACTAAAGCAGCAGGGTACACCTAGGGTAGTACAGGGTAGTAAAGCAGCAGATTACTAGTACTAGGGTACACCTACAGTAGTACAGGGTACTAAAGCAGCAGGGTACTAGTACTAGGGTACACCTACAGTAGTACAGGGTACTAAAGCAGCAGATTACTAGTACTAGGATACACCTAGGGTAGTACAAGGTACTAAAGCAGCAGGGTACTAGTAGTTGGGTACACCTAGGGTAGTACAGGGTAGTAAAGCAGCAGATTACTAGTACTAGGGTACACCGACAGTAGTACAGGGTACTAAAGCAGCAGGGTACTAGTACTAGGGTACACTGACAGTAGTACAGGGTACTAAAGCAGCAGGGTACTAGTACTAGGGTACACTGACAGTAGTACAGGGTACTAAAGCAGCAGGGTACTAGTACTAGGGTACACCTACAGTAGTACAGGGTACTAAATCAGCAGGGTACTAGTACTAGGGTACACCTACAGTAGTACAGGGTACTAAAGCAGCAGGGTACTAGTACTAGGGTACACCTACAGTAGTACAGGGTACTAAAGCAGCAGATTACTAGTACTAGGGTACACCGACAGTAGTACAGGGTACTAAAGCAGCAGATTACTAGTACTAGGGTACACCTAGGGTAGTACAGGATACTAAAGCATCAGATTACTAGTACTAGGGTACACCTAGGGTAGGACAGGGTACTAAAGCAGCAGATTACTAGTACTACGGTACACCTAGGGTAGTACAGGGTACTAAAGCAGCAGGGTACACCTAGGGTAGTACAGGGTAGTAAAGCAGCAGATTACTAGTACTAGGGTACACCTACAGTAGTACAGGGTACTAAAGCAGCAGGGTACTAGTACTAGGGTACACCTACAGTAGTACAGGGTACTAAAGCAGCAGATTACTAGTACTAGGATACACCTAGGGTAGTACAGGGTACTAAAGCAGCAGGGTACTAGTAGTTGGGTACACCTAGGGTAGTACAGGGTAGTAAAGCAGCAGATTACTAGTACTAGGGTACACCGACAGTAGTACAGGGTACTAAAGCAGCAGGTTACTAGTACTAGGGTACACTGACAGTAGTACAGGGTACTAAAGCAGCAGGGTACTAGTACTAGGGTACACTGACAGTAGTACAGGGTACTAAAGCAGCAGGGTACTAGTACTAGGGTACACCTACAGTAGTACAGGGTACTAAAGCAGCAGGGTACTAGTACTAGGGTACACCTACAGTAGTACAGGGTACTAAAGCAGCAGGGTACTAGTACTAGGGTACACTGACAGTAGTACAGGGTACTAAAGCAGCAGGGTACTAGTACTAGGGTACACCTACAGTAGTACAGGGTACTAAAGCAGCAGGGTACTAGTACTAGGGTACACCTACAGTAGTACAGGGTACTAAAGCAGCAGGGTACTAGTACTAGGGTACACCTACAGTAGTACAGGGTACTAAAGCAGCAGTCTTCCCGTCACCCAACGCAACTTTTTAGTTTTTCTGGGTTAAAATTTTAAATTCAAACTTTTGTACATTTTGTTGTTCTTTTCTGATGTTTTTGAAGTTTTTTTCAAATGCTATAGTATATATAATATATCTACCGTAAAACTTCAAATAATAGCCCGGGCTTCTATTTACCCAAATCGCCGAAATGCCCCGGCGTGTATTTGAGACAGGCGTCTATAAGAGACGGGCCTTTAATTGACGATGCTTTGCCCGCATGCTGTGGATCCATCACACACGCTCACCTCCAGCTCTTCACTGACCTTCTTCCTCCTTCCGCCTCCCAGTCTGGCCCTTTGGTCGTCTTCCTCGGACAGACGTCGCAGTTCTGCTTTATGTTTACCAGGCATGGATTTAATTAACGGAGGTAATGTTAATAGTACTGTATGAGTTGCAACAGCTTGACTGACTGACTTCAGTGGCCGTTCTTTAGGTTGGGCTTTTACTGTGAAGGGTAGGAAAAACTGAAGCTAGCGTTATGCTCTGTTGTCACCACATAACGATCACGTAATTCACGTGCATATTAAGTAGCCACATGTATATGTTTTGGTCTTATAATACATCCACAGGTTACCGCTCCAGCGGAGAGGACGGTTCGTTAAGACAGCAGCTAAGTTTACAAGAGTTTGTCCAAAGTTCAAGATAAACAGTTAGACTACAAACTGACATCTTTCATTTTAGCTTGTTAGTAAAAAGTCGCTAATAGCAGAGTAGAGCTGTGTCGCACAGCGAGTGGACAGAGCAGACTGAAACATGTTGATACCTGTAGAACAGGTAGGTGGGTATTGATAAGTATTGACTTTTTAATCATGGAGGTTTTATTGTAGGCTACTTACAGTAACGACTGTAGCGTTAGTTCATCTGCGCCAGTGGCAGTAGGCTAAATAATCCTCGGTATCGTTTCCAGTCAGTTACATCTGCTGCGTGAAGTAACGCACACACCTCGGCTCCGCTATGTTTGTGTGTGTGTGAGAGTGTGTGCGCGCAGCGCGGACATCGCTGTTCACAATCCCGTATATCTTCTAAAATGCAACGCTTTTATCCAAATGAATTGTGTTTGACGGGTTTTAAAAGATCAAATACAACCCAACACGGAAAAAAACAAAAAAACAGACCAGGCCTCTATTTGAGACCGGCCTTTATTTACCCAAATCTGTCGTCACACCAGGCGTTTAAAAGAGACAGGCGTCTATTTGGGACTCGGCTATTATTTGAAGTTTTACGGTATATATAATATAATAATATTATATATATATATATATATATATATATATATATATATATATATATATATATTAGGGCTGTCAGTTTAACGCGTTATTAACGGCGTTAACGCAAACCCATTTTAATGCCGATAATTTTTTTAACGCACGAGTAACGCATAGAGAGAGCAACGGGATCTGTTAGTCCACTTCTTTAACTGTCTATGGCCACGCCATGTCCCGCCCTACGAAGCAGCTGATTGGTTTGGTTTAGGCATTTCACCGCGAGTGGTGAGGATAGTGGATTGGTCAGGGGATAGGACCTGAACTAATGGAGTTACGTTACCTTCGACGCCTGGCCAATAGTAGTGATTGAAGGGCGGGTCTTGTAATTTCGCAGACCGCAAACAAAACAGACACAAGCCTCGGCCGGTTTTAGCTTGCTAGCCGCGTAGCTTGTAGGCTCGTGACGGCGATTATCTTCAGAGCGAGCGAGTAGTGACTCTACAGTCAGTGAGAGAAACAAAGTGTCTCCTCTGTTCTTTCTGACCACGGTGGGAAACCTGCAGCAGGAAAACCCTCTCCTTGATTTTACGTTGGTTATGAAAGAGAACGAGAACCAGGAAATGAGTCACGGGAAACCAGTTGCTATGAGCCCATAGACAGTAGGACCAGCCACGCTCGCCTCAGGCATGAGGCAGTACTACCTGTAGTACTAGTACTGCCTCAGGCATGAGGCAGTACTACCTGTAGTACTATCTGCAGGACTATCTGTAGTACTATCTGCAATGGAACATCGAGGTAACAGCGTTACATTATGTGACAGATTATTAGATCCAAGTGTGAATGTTAGTGTGAAATTGAACATAACGTATATGACAATGTTGTTTTCAATAAAAAAACATTGTCACAAAGCAGCCGATCTACTTTTCCATTCTGATAAGAGAATTAAAATGAGAAAATATAATGGGACAAAAAGAAATCAAGGGACATTTAGAATAGATAAAAATGTGCGATTAATTGCGATTAATAGCGAGTTAACTATGACATTAATGCGATTAAATATTTTAATCGCTTGACAGCACTAGTATCTTTTGGTATGCATTTCAGAAAAAAAATGGTTAGGATTCAGGTGTAATTGCAAATAGTGATTAATCGTGATTAATCCACTGAAAATTCTGATTAATTTGATTAAAAATTGTAATCATTTGACAGCCCTAATATATATATATATATATATATATATATATATATATATATAATAGAATAATAGAATAGAATAAAACCCAAATTCAAAGAAAGAAGTGAACTGATAATGTATTATAATTTAACTTGTGAAGAGTAATAGTTCTATGGGACCATCAACGTTATCTTTTCCAATTCAACCTTTGATACCAAAGTTCTTCGTCTGGAAATGTTCCTCAGTTGGAAGAAGCCGTTTCTCATTAACTGTTTGGAGTGATCAAAAACTACACCTAGATTCCTAAAAGACCAACATGCTGCCCAATCAGTGGGCTGCTGCTTCAGGAAGTGTTTCTGTCTCATCTGAGTTCAGCAGCTCATAGTTGTGTTTGATGCTAGTCGAGCATGTTTGATGGTAGTTTGATGCTAGTCGAGCATGTTTGATGGTAGTTTGATGCTAGTCGAGCATGTTTGATGGTAGTTTGATGCTAGTCGAGCATGTTTGATGGTAGTTTGATGCTAGTCGAGCATGTTTGATGGTAGTTTGATGCTAGTCGAGCATGTTTGATGGTAGTTTGATGCTAGTCGAGCAGTTAATGAAGGAACAGAGGTTATAGAACTGAGATAAGATGTTTAAATGTTCAGAGATGTAAGGTGGTGTTACCTGGATCGTCCAGCAGGGGGAGACATTCCTTCACTAATCTCTGCAGGTCACAGATGAATTAATAATAACTGACTCTGATTATACTCAGATCTGCTTTTGATGTTCACTGAAACATGAAATTAAAATGAAGTGAGCTTCATGTTTAATTCTGCTGGATGACGGCGGCCGTCAGATCTAAAGAACAAAAAGAAGAGGATGAACAGAAGAAGAGTGCGTGTTGACTGTCACACTGTGAGGTTTGGGGAGCTGCAGACTGACGGCTGCTTGACTCATCGCCTCTGATCCTCTTCCTCCTCCTCTCAGACAGAAGAGGAGGAGGATGTTCTGCTGCTGCTCTTCACTCCCACATCAACAGCGAACAGGATTCAGACTTTAAGAACAGATGGGTTAGGGTTAGATAACCCAGATATGTGCTGCAGGTGTTTAATGTTGCAGAATCTAAAGGACGAAGAAGAACAGCTTCGTGTTCGACGCTGAAATCTGGTGAGTTTCCAACATGTGAGGTGTGAAATCACAGCTGATTCTGACATTATTACAGGACAATGCTTTTAATATTCAACTACAACATATATAATAATAATAACAGAATGAGCCTGTTTGATGCCAGAAATAACGACATATTTTGATTTAGTTTAAGCTCCGAAGAAGAAGACGGGAAGGTGCTGAACAGCTGTTTGAGATGAAGATGGAGTCGGGAACGTTTCTAACTGAAGAGTTTGGGAGCTGATTTTGGAAACAGCAGTTTATCAAACCGAAGATGGAAACAGTCAAAAACAAAATGAAGTCTGGAAGCAGCAGCCAACGTTTCTTTTTCTTTTCTTTTTTTAAGATTATTTTTTTGGGCTCTTCCGCCTTTAATTTTTGACAGGACAGCTGAGAAAGGAGAGAGAGAGGGAAGACATGCAGGAAATCATCACAGCTCGGACTCAAACCCTGGACCTCTGGGTCGAGGCATAAACCTCTCAATATATGTGCGCCTGCTCTGCCCACTGAGCCAACCCGGCCACGTGCAGCCAACGTTTCTAACAGAGAACTGAGTCTGAAGACAGACTAACGTTTGGAAGATGAAACAACAAAAACAACATAAACAGACTCAACCTGAGATTTCAGTAGTTCAGCATTTAGACGTTTAATCAACAAACGATGATTTCTCAAAGCAGCTTCAAAACATGAAGTTTTTTTTTAACCTTTATTTCTCCAGGTAAGTTGATTGAGAACAACGAGGACCTGTCATATTCCCACAGTTCCCCATTCATACTGGAAGCTGCCCAGTCCAACCACAGTCTGATCTGCTGCCACTGAGCAGCTCCACTGGAGCCGGTGGAGGTTAAGGTGCCTTGCTCAAGGGCACCTCAGTGGTGGTGATGAGGGAGGGACAAGAGCTGCTCTTTCACTTTCACCACCCAGATTATGTCCTGTTGGTCTGGGGATTGAACCGGCGACCTCCCGGTTCTTAACCTCTAGGCCACCACTGCCCCAGTTTGACATTTTAACAAATAAAACAAAGTCTGAAGAAGGTCGGTCCGTGTTTTTGTGCCAGAAGATGAAGTTTGGAAGTCGTCTCTGCACCCTGAACGTGGGCGGACGCAGGTTTTTCTTCCCGGCGGAGCTGATGAAGCGCCTTCCTCTCAGCAGACTCAGCCGGCTGCATCGCTGCGTGTCGGAGAGCGAGCTGCTGGAGCTCTGCGACGACTACGACCGCGACAGCAACGAGTTCTTCTTTGACCGTCACTCGGAGGCCTTCAGCTTCATCATGCTGTACGTGCAACACGGGAAGCTGCGCTTCGTGCCGCACATGTGCGAGCTGTCCTTCTACAACGAGATGCTGTACTGGGGTCTGGAGAGCGGCGACCTGCAGCCGTGCTGCCAGCGCCGCCTCGACCACCGCATGTCCGAGTGCTTCGTCCACTTCTTCCCAGAGGAGGCGCCGCCGCGGGGCCCCTGGGAGGAGCCGCGGGGCCCCGAGGGCGCGCGGAGACGCTGGCTGGAGACGGTACGGAGGACCTTCGAGGAGCCAACGTCCTCGCTCCTGGCTCAGATCCTCGCCTCGGTGTCCATGCTGTTCGTGGTCATCTCCATGGTGATGCTGTGTGCCAGCACCTTACCGGACTGGAAGAGCGCCGAGACCCTGGACCAGCACAGGTAGGACACGTCCCACAGACCTTGCGTCCATCCTTCTCATTCGCACATACAGCTACGGAAAGTTAAGCACTTTAATTCTTAAGTATTTGTGTAGGTCAGACTGCAGCTGTATAAGAGCGCTGTGGGCCGCGTAGCGAGGTCGATGTGTGAGTCATAAACACAGCGGGTTCAAGCCAGGGGGCTTCGCTATACCCGGGGAAAACTAAATACTTACACCCAGGAAACGCCTGTTGAAATAGTGTGCATGTATATTCACATGATGTTGTATGAACCCGTTTATGAGAATGCATTATGCCTACAGAGGACAGAAAGTGTGGAACTATGTAACATATAAATATAGTGTGTATATCTGAGGTCCAACAACAGTTTATCTTTGATATGAAAGAGAACTAAGACTGTAATTTAAACCCGGACGCCTCTAACCTGCTGCATTATTAAACATATTAAGGTTGTGATTAAGAATTGAGCCCAAAGTAGTTACAACGAGACAAAGTTCTCTCTTCAGAGCAGAGACGGTTTACCTAAAGACAGACATCTGTGAAACGGCCAAGTTTGAAATGTCTCCGAACTTCAGAACGTTATTTATTTATTTATTTATCCTGACATGGATTCATAAGACCGTCTAATTTCAGATAATGATTCAATTAAATTAAATTGTATTTATAGTATTAAATCATAACAGGAGTTATCTCAGGACACTACAGATAGAGTAGGTCTAGACCAGTGACCAGACAATAATTATGCTATATCAATGAAGGAATTAAGTGATGGATTCTAAACATTTTAAATGTAGCATTTAAATGTTTTTAGTTACACGGCTGTTTAGTAACTCTAGCGATGTACTGTTCCTCGTTATAGAGACTTTGTTTTCTACCAAAAAGGTTTTGTGCTGTTCAGGGGGTAAAGTTCAAAGGGGGTACATTAATAAAAAGGTTTGAGAAACACTGGTCTAGACCACACTCTATAATTTATAGAGACCCAACAGTTCCAGTAATTCACCCGAGAGCATTTAGTGTGACAGTGGCGTTACCAAGATCTTCACTCTGAGTCAAAAACACATTCAAATCAAAATCAGTTTGAATCGGAAAATCGTTTTTTTCTCCGCCTCCTTTCTGATTGGTTGTCTGCCCCTCTCTCTCTCTGATGGCTGTCTCCGCCTCCTCTCTGATTGGCTGTCTGCCCCTCTCTCTCTCTGATGGCTGTCTCCGCCTCCTCTCTGATTGGCTGTCTGCCCCTCTCTCTCTCTGATGGCTGTCTCCGCCTCCTCTCTGATTGGCTGTCTGCCCCTCTCTCTCTCTGATGGCTGTCTCCGCCTCCTCTCTGATTGGCTGTCTGCCCCTCTCTCTCTCTGATGGCTGTCTCCGCCTCCTCTCTGATTGGCTGTCTGCCCCTCTCTCTCTCTGATGGCTGTCTCCGCCTCCTCTCTGATTGGCTGTCTGCCCCTCTCTCTCTCTGATTGGCTGTCTGCCCTCTCTCTCTCTGATTGGCTGTCTCCCCCTCCCTCTCTCTGATTGGCTGTCTCTTTTGCAGGATCATCGAGGCGGTGTGTATTGGTTGGTTCACGGCGGAGTGCATCGTGCGTTTCCTCGTGTCTCGGGATAAATGTGAGTTTGTGCGTCGTCCTCTGAACATCATTGACCTGCTGGCCATCACGCCGTACTACGTCTCTGTTGCCGTGACGATGCTGACGGGGGAGAACTCCACGCTGCAGCGGGCCGGCGTCACACTGCGTGTCCTGCGCATCATGCGGATCTTCTGGCTCATCAAACTAGCACGCCACTTCCTGGGTCTGCAGACGCTCGGCCTGACGCTGCGCCGCTGCCACCGCCAGATGGTGACGCTGCTCGTCTTCATCGGTGTCGCCATGGCGATCTTCAGCGCGCTGGCCCAGCTGCTGGAGCACGGCCTGGACCCGGAGGCCGGGAACCAGGACTACGCCAGCATCCCCGCCGCCTGCTGGTGGGTCATCATCTCCATGACGACGGTGGGGTACGGGGACATGTTCCCGGTGACGGTGGCGGGCCGCGTGCTGGGAGGTGTCTGCGTGGTGAGCGGCATCGTGCTGCTGGCGCTGCCCATCACCTTCATCTACCACAGCTTCATCCAGATCTACAGCGAGCTCACGCTGCGCTCCGCACGCCGCCGCCGGACCGCTGCAGAGTTTACTGACTGACTGACTGACCGACTGACTGACTGACCGACTGACCGACTGACTCACTTTTCCCGCCTGTTTTGATTTAAAGGACGATAACTTTCAGATCCATAACGTTATAAGACTGTGTGACATCATCAGCTCTCTCTCTCCGTCTCTCGCTGTCTGTCAGCTGCTCACATTGTTCAACTTCTTCTAAATATCAGAAACACTGAAGCAGAACCAGAAACCAGAAGTGTGTCTCAAATCGCGCACTACGTACTTACCGGAAGTGACGATCACAACATCTCAGTCCTCCTTCTTCTTCTTCTGTGAAATTGTGAATTGTACCCAGCGCAGAGCACTCGTAAAAAATACATTTCTGCTTTGTTCTTCAAAATTAAAGGTACATTGGAGGATTTTCTTTTTCCCGGGTGGATCATCAAGACTATTGGTCCTCCTAGTTGTCAATCATTCTGGTGATATGTTTACGTAAGGCCGTCGTACGTGCCATGACAGGTCAGCGAGCAGACGGCCATGGCCTCTAGCCCGACTGCTGCCTCCCCCTCTCTCACGGCCGCCTTCTCTAGTCAGCATTAGCACCAGCTGGTGCTGGCTCATGCGCCCCCGCACACAGACCGCAGCATGAACGCTAACACAGACAGCAGCGTTAACGCTAACACAGACCGCAGCGTGAAGGCTAACACAGACCGCAGCGTGAACGCTAACACAGACTGCAGGGTGAACGCTAACACAGACCGCAGCGTGAACGCTAACACAGACAGCACCCGTGAACGCTAACACAGACCGCAGCGTGAATGCTAACACAGACCGCAGCGTGAACGCTAACACAGACCGCAGCGTGAACGCTAACACAGACCGCAGCGTGAACGCTAACACAGACCGCAGCGTGAACGCTAACACAGACAGCAGCGTGAACGCTAACACAGACTGCAGCGTGAACGCTAACACAGACAGCAGAGTGAACGCTAACACAGACCGCAGCGTGAATGCTAACACAGAAAGCAGCGTGAACGCTAACACAGACCGCAGCGTGAACGCTAACACAGACAGCAGCGTGAACGCTAACACAGACCGCACCGTGAACACTAACACAGACAGCACCGTGAACACTAACACAGACCGCAGCGTGAATGCTAACACAGACCGCAGCGTGAATGCTAACACAGACCGCAGCGTGAAAGCTAACACAGACAGCAGCGTGAACGCTAACACAGACCGCAGCGTGAACGCTAACACAGACAGCAGTGTGAACGCTAACACAGACAGCAGCGTGAACGCTAACACAGACAGCAGCGTGAACGCTAACACAGACCGCAGCGTTAACGCTAACACAGACACTAACAGAGACCGCAGTGTCAACGCTAACACAGACAGCAGCGTGAACGCTAACACAGACAGCAGCGTGAACGCTAACACAGACTGCAGCGTGAACGCTAACACAGACAGCAGCGTGAACGCTAACACAGACAGCACCGTGAACGCTAACACAGACAGCAGCGTGAACGCTAACACAGACAGCAGCGTGAACGCTAACACAGACAGCAGCGTGAACGCTAACACAGACAGCAGCGTGAACGCTAACACAGACAGCAGCGTGAACGCTAATGCAGACCGCAGCGTGAACGCTAACACAGACAGCAGCGTGAACGCTAACACAGACAGCAGCGTGAACGCTAACACAGACAGCAGCGTGAACGCTAACACAGACAGCAGTGTGAACGCTAATGCAGACCGCAGCGTGAACGCTAACACAGACCGCAGCGTGAACGCTAATGCAGACCGCAGCGTGAACGCTAACACAGACCGCAGCGTGAATGCTAACACAGACCGCAGCGTGAACGCTAACACAGACAGCAGCGTGAACGCTAACACAGACAGCAGCGTGAATGCTAACACAGACAGCAGCGTGAACGCTAACACAGACAGCAGCGTGAACGCTAACAAAGACAGCAGCGTGAACGCTAACACAGACAGCAGCGTGAACGCTAACACAAACTGCAGCGTGATTATAATAAATCTTTAAGGTTGTTTTTGTTTCTATAAAAGTGGACAAACTTCCCTTTAAATATTCTGACATCGATGCTTCAGGAATGCTGTGGTTTCTTTCCTTCTTACCTTCTTTCTTAACTTCTTTCTTTCTTTGTTTCTTAACTTCCTTCTTTCCTTCTTCCTTTAAATATTCTGACATTGATGCTTCAGGAACGCTCTGGTCTCTTCCTCTCTTTCTTTCTCTAAGATTCAAATCTTTACGGTTGTTTTTGTATAAAGTATAAACTTGTTTGATTGTTATTTATAAATAACATATATATATATATATATATATATATATATATATATATATATATATATATATATATATATATATATATGTTACAGAACATTCTGGTTTTATTAGTGAAATAAAGTAAATAAACAGACAAGTTGTTGTGGTCGTGTTTCCTGCAGCACCCCCTAAACTAAACTAATGTAAGTCCAAACTGCCTGTGAGCTTCTCCTGTACTGTACGGTAATTCCTCTACTATGAGACAGTAAGTCTCGTGGTTATGACCCAACCGTTAGCCTATTTTTATAAAAACGTCTGCTACGGAGCCATAACGTGAGGTACAAGGTAACGGAGCCTTTTATACATTGTCGTGTTTCTTTAGAAATAAACAACGGACAAATAAAGTCTTTAAACGCTTCAGATGTAAAGTTATTGGCTGTCAAAGTGACGCCAAAATGAATGGTAGTCAATGGGATGCTAACAGGGGGTGATGGCTTGCTAGCATCAAAACGGCGCCATAGGAGGCTTCACTCTGAGGAGAGAAGCTTACCGACTTGCCAGGAACAGAGCCAAGTCTAAAAGCCACCATGGGCTTAGCGGATAGCGGTGGTACTGCACTCCATGGCCCAGTCCGAACACTTAAAGGTTCCTTGTTTAAAATGTCATGTTTTTAACCTTTTTTTAACATTCACTAGTAGCGAATACAGAATTATTAAATTAGAAATGATGAACGCGCATAATGGACGCGAGCAGACCCGCGGGACTGCGCCGCCCGGTCACATGACTGTTCTCCCGAGGTCACGTAGCGAGCTGTAATAAATAATAGCGCTAGCTGATGGTTGTAATTCACCATGTGTTATGTTAATACATCCATGGTATTATCTTATTAAGTTATGATACATCCGAGGGATGTGTGTGTTTGTAAAGCCTGTCACGTGGATGTAACGTCATTAGCGTTTCCCAAACTGGCGGGGCTATCGGCTAGCTAGCTAGTTGCTAACATCAGGGGTGCTAGCTATATGCCTACACAGCGTTACTACAGACGTAGTGATTACATTGCCTTGGCTCTCTCTTATGATACACACGAGGGCTGTATGCAGGGATGTAGTGGAGGCTAAACGCACGTAAACGCCGTTTACGCACCTCCCAAAATTCGGAAATAGCGTTTACCCACCTCCAAAGTGCGTTTATCCACCTCTAAATTGTGTTTATCCACCTCTAAATAGCCTATAGTTCCTAAGCCATTTTATTTAAAAGCTTATGTCGTTTTAGTTTCATATTTTTCATTATTAGTTTCATAGATTGTTAAACCTAAAACGAAGTCTTTCATATTGCGCTGCTTACTCTCAGTGTTGACCAATCTCTTGCGGTGTTTGTTTGTAAAGCCCACAACGTCGCCTTCCAGGCAGCGATGCCTGGAAGGCACTAGGATTAGGCAACAGTGCCTTGAACTAAGTCAACGGTCGCAGCGCTGCCTTGAAGTCAACGTTGGGGGCGTAGCCAGCAGGAAGCAGCAGACTGCATTTTATATACTGTCTATGACTGCATCAAGACTCATCAGTTCTCTTAATACATCCATGGTCACTAGCCCAAACTAGCCTACATGTCTCATGTAATAAATTGTAAAAATAGATGTCCGGCAATCTTTTAAGCGGCGTCAAGACAGCAGCCCTCCTCCTGATGCCAGCAAACAGCCTCGGCTACAAGCCCACAGTGAGTGAGCTCGAAAAACAATAGCTACTAAACTTCATGTTTTTTAGGTTAATTTGGTTCACAGTAGATTCATGCCACTGACTCAACAAGTCACCTCTACCTGTTCCCATTAGCCCATGTTACAAGTAAAGTTCAGGATACATTATCAGATAAATAACTGGATGTAATTATGCATTCTCTGACATTTAAACCACTGGAAGTTTGTGACAACAAGCTCTCTTTGCTAGTCACCTAGCTAGTTAATGTTATCGCTATAGCCGTTCGCGGTTTTGCGGGTACGGTAAACGTTTCTATGGAAACGGCGAGTTGAACCAATCAGAGGCGTCGCTGTTAAGCTTAGGACTGTGGGTAGTGTAGTTTTTCTCCATAAGATTGCGGCTAAAAACATGTTTTTCTAGTAACAAGGTTGATTTCATACAGACCTCTAGCTTCTACAGGAGCAGAAACAAAATGAGACATTTGAGGATGTCATCCTGGGCTTTTGGGAAACACTGATCCACATTTTTCTGACATATTATAGACCAAACAACTAATCTATTAATCGAGAAAATATTCAACAGAATAATCGACTATGAAAATAATCCCAAATCCCTAATCATTATGTACAAGTGCATTGCATTGGCAGCCCTGGATATAAGCCTCCCTCTCTATCTCTTAAATATGTTTGTTCTCTCTGTTTTGTCATTTAGTAAACTTTATAGATTTCAACCCTATTATTCCTTCTTGAGTCTCTTTAACAAGAGCTTAGATTAATGTATGAATTGAATAGTGATTGTGTGACCTATGATGAGGAAACAACCAGTGATACCCTTGGTAGTACCATCAAATGATAGCCTATAGCGATGTCATCAGGATACACATACACCGGTAGGCAGTGGCCCACCTTAAAAGGTGACCACGTCGTGGTCCACCAGAATTTATAGTTTACCCACCTCTTTTTTTACCACTACACCTCTGGCTGTATGCTGTAAAGCTTGTAACGTGGATGAAGGATGAAGCCATGGATGAGCTTTGTTCACTAAACTGCAGGCTAAGTGCTAGCGCTAGTTAGTAGCTAGCTAGTATCACAACGTAATTATTAAATCTCCTTGGTTGTCTAGCTAAATACATCTACACACACACACACACACACACACACACACACACACACACACACACACACACACACACACACACACACACACACACACACACACACACACACACTACCCTGTTCTACAGTATATAACTGCAGTGTTGTTTTTATTCTGCTCAGGCAGAAATCACGGCCTCCCGCCGCGGGTCCTTCCGCACCGCTCTGACGTCATTACGCAGACGGAGGGTCGCCAGCAGCAGTAGCAGCAGTTAGCGCTGTCTGAGCTAACAGGTTAATGTCTCCAGCTGTTTCCAGCTGTTTCCAGCGGTGTCTCCGGTGTCCGCGAGATGTTCTACAAACTGAACGGAGTGACGCAGCGGCTGACGGGAGCTCCCGCCGCCGCCGCGTGCAGCCCGCAGGTCAGACAGCACCGCGACCTTGTTAGCCCCGGATGCTAATGCTAATGCTAATGCTGACTAGCAGGGTTTCACTATTAAATAACACCGCAGTCATAATAATATAATGTCTTTATGAACTGTCAGGCCTTGCAACATACGGGACGTTTAATAATAGTTAGTGTATTTTATTAAAGGTATTTTATTGTGTATTTATATTAATAGTTAGTGTATTTTATCAAAGGTATTTTATTGTGTATTTATAATAATAGTGTATTTTATTAAAGGTATTTTATTGTGTATTTATATTAATAGTTAGTGTATTTTATCAAAGGTATTTTATTGTGTATTTATAATAATAGTGTATTTTATTAAAGGTATTTTATTGTGTATTTATAATAATAGTGTATTTTATTAAAGGTATTTTATTGTGTAACTTGTCAGTTAAAGGTTAACACAGTTACAGTAAATATTGAGCTTTTATTGTGAAGGAAAAGGTTGTTGATAAAGTGAGACGCTGTTATTAAACTATTATTATT
>CM042437.1:42500-80425 GCA_023631565.1 Gymnocephalus cernua | reverse complement strand
TCGTGTCCCCAGACACGCCAGACTTCCATCCATCTTTTCACTCAGGGTGCCCGCGGGGTCTTAAAAGCCTTGAATTTGTTAGACAAAGTCTTGGATTTCGTTACAAAGGTCTTATATATTTTTTGGCAAACTGACCGGAGCCGTCGCTGGACGCACCGGAGGACCGAGACAAGGTAAACACGCCGGGGGGGTTAGAGGTTAAACTGAGCGGAGGATGTGAGGAATGTGTCGGTGTTTTCGGAGCCCGGCTGGCCGCTCGGCGCCTTCAGACAAACCTCAAGCTAACAGGCTAACGGTTATTAGCTAGCCAAACACAGAGCGGTAACGTCTGCAAAGATCGGATCTGTGAGCGTTAATCTGAGCAGCCGGCGACTCTAACATCTGATGATCTGTGAGCGGACTGTTAGAGACGATGTGACCGGCAGGTAACGTTAACGTTACCTGTTACAGTAACAGTAACAGGTACCGTTAACGTTACCTGTTACTGTAACAGGTAACGTTAACGGTACCTGCTACAGTAACAGGTAATGTTAACGTTACCTGTTACAGTAACAGGTAACGTTAACGTTACCTGTTACTGTAACAGGTAACGTTAACGGTTACCTGTTGTTGCAGCAGATAACCGTTAACGTTACCTGTAACGGTATCTGCTGTGTGTTTTATTATCAGCTGTTTGCCGAACGTTACAGTTCTTAGTGTGGACGCTGTGATGATGTAATAACCCCCCCCCCTGTCTCTCTCTCAGAGGTCAGACGGCGTGCCGGTCCATCTGAAGGGGGGGCTGCTGGACCGCCTGCTGTACCGGACCACCATGGGTCTGACTGTGGGGGGGGCACTGTACTGCCTGGTGGCGCTCTACATCGCCGCCCAGCCCCGGAATAAGTGATACTGCTGCTGCGCTCTGATTGGATGAGGAGGATTAGAAACAGAGCTCCGCAGGAAACAAACACTTTGTACAGAAAATATTATTAATAAAGTTTATTTTGTTGTAAATGAATCTGTCGTCTGGGTTCATGTTGTAAATAAAGAACCCAACACAGAGTCTGTATACACACACACGCACACGCACACGCACGCACACACGCACACGCACACACACACACACACACACGCACACGCACACGCTCACACACACACACACGCACACGCACACGCACACGCACGCACACACACACACACACACACACAGAGACACACACAGAGACACACACACACACACGCACGCACACACACACACACACATACACGCAGACACACACACACGCACACACACACACACACACAGACACACAGACACACACACACACACACAGAGACACACACAGAGACACACAGAGACACACAGAGACACGCACGCACACACACACACACACGCACGCACACACACACACACACAGAGACACACACACACAGACACACACAGACACGCACACGCACGCACACACACACGCACACACACACACACACACGCACACGCACGCACACACACACACACACACACACACACACAGAGACACACACACACACAGAGACACACACACACACGCACGCACACACACAAACACACACACACAGAGACACACACAGAGACACACACACACACAGAGACACACAGAGAGACACACACACACACGCACACACACACACACACACACACATACACGCAGACACACACACGCACACACACACACAGACACACAGAGACACACACACACACACAGAGACACACACAGAGACACACAGAGACACATACACACGCACGCACACACACACACACACATACACGCAGACACACACACACACACATACACACACACACAGAGACACACAGAGACACGCACGCACACACACACACACACGCACGCACACACACACACACACAGAGACACACACACACAGACACACACAGACACGCACACACACGCACACACGCACACACACACAGAGACACGCACACACACGCACGCACACACACACGCACACACACAGACACACACGCACGCACACACACACACGCACAGAGACACACAGACACGCACACGCACGCACTCACACACACACGCACGCACACACACACACGCACAGAGACACACAGACACACACGCACGCACGCACACACACACACACAGAGACACGCACACACACACACACAGAGTGCACACGCAGACGTTTCTGCACATTTAACAAATTAAAAATATTCAAATCAATCTTAGAATGACGACACGTCTCGGCTGAGTCGATGTTTAACGATGAAACGGTTAGTGGTGATGTCAGCTCGTTACATGGAGCACAATCACAAACACTTTATTGCCAAGTACGGTTTACACATACGAGGAATTTGTTCTGAATATGTTCTAGTTTCTCCTCTGGGACAGGAAACCCAATATCTTTGAGTTGGTGACAAAACTCGTCCATTCATCCAGATTATTATTATTATTAATTATATTTATACACATCATTAATCTTCTTTAGTTCAGTTTCAATGTTTTTAATGCAAAATGAGTGAGTCTCGTTTCAGATGTAAACGTTCCCGTAACCTTATCGATGTTACTGAGAGAACCAAACAGCTGATCTGTTACTGAGAGAACCAAACAGCTGATCTGTTACTGAGAGAACCAAACAGCTGATCTGTTACTGAGAGAACCAAACAGCTGATCTGTTACTGAGAGAACCAAACAGCTGATCTGTTACTCAGAGAACCAAACAGCTGATCTGTTACTGAGAGAACCAAACAGCTGATCTGTTACTGAGTGAACCAAACAGCTGATCTGTTACTGAGAGAACCAAACAGCTGATCTGTTACTGAGAGAACCAAACAGCTGATCTGTTACTGAGAGAACCAAACAGCTGATCTGTTACTGAGTGAACCAAACAGCTGATCTGTTACTGAGAGAACCAAACAGCTGATCTGTTACTCAGAGAACCAAACAGCTGATCTGTTACTGAGAGAACCAAACAGCTGATCTGTTACTGAGTGAACCAAACAGCTGATCTGTTACTGAGAGAACCAAACAGCTGATCTGTTACTGAGAGAACCAAACAGCTGATCTGTTACTGAGAGAACCAAACAGCTGATCTGTTACTGAGAGAACCAAACAGCTGATCTGTTACTCAGAGAACCAAACAGCTGATCTGTTACTGAGAGAACCAAACAGCTGATCTGTTACTGAGAGAACCAAACAGCTGATCTGTTACTGAGTGAACCAAACAGCTGATCTGTTACTGAGAGAACCAAACAGCTGATCTGCTTCCTAAATATCTGTAGAAAGGTTTTCAGCTGCCAGATGACTGCTCTGATTATCCCGTCTCATTATTGGAGGATCAACACGGATTATTGGGGATTATCTGGTTTATCTACTACGTGCTGATGATACTTACACACCTTCACAGTCTCTTACTGTAACAGAGTATTCATGTATTTATACTGTGTGGTATCAGTACTTTCACTGTAACAGAGTATTTATGTTTTTATACTGTGTGGTATCAGTACTTTTACTGCTGTAATCTGGATACTTGGTGCAGCTTCTTCATTCTTCCATGTGTTTGAACAAATGATCCAAAAATTGTAGAGCGTGTCAAATCAATGGCCCTGTTGCCATGGAGACAGTAATGGGATGCTTGAGGGAAGGTGTCACGATAACAGATCAGACAGACACACACACACACACACACACACACACACACACACACACACACACACACACAGACACACACACACACACATATACACACACACAGACACACACACACACACACACACACACACACACACACACACACACACACACACACACACACACACAGACACACACACACACACACACAGAGACACACACACACACACACACACACACACATACACAGACACATAATACTACTACTGCTACTAATAATAATAATAATACTTCTACTACTACTACTACTACAACTACTACTAATAATAATAATAATAATAATAATACTTCTTCTACTACTACTACTACTAATAATAATAATAATAATACTTCTACTACTACTACTACTACTACTACTACTACTAATAATAATAATAATAATAATACTTCTACTACTACTACAACTACTACTACTACTACTACTACTAATAATAATACTTCTACTACTACTACTACAACTACTACTACTACTACTACTACTAATAATAATAATACTACTACTACTACTACAACTACTACTACTACTACTACTACTAATAATAATAATAATACTTCTACTACTACTACTACTACAACTACTACTACTACTACTACTACAACTACTACTACTACTACTACTAATAATAATACTACTACTACTACTACTACTACTACTACAACTACTACTACTACTACTACTACTACTACTAATAATAATAATAATAATACTTCTACTACTACTACTACAACTACTACTACTACTACTACTAATAATAATAATACTTCTACTACTACTACTACAACTACTACTACTACTACTACTACTACTACTACTACTACTACTAATAATAATAATAATAATAATCTGCGTTCAGTTCCGCTGCTCTCCGGTAGGCGGCGGTGATGACACCAATATAAACCAGAGAAGAAGAAGAAGAAGAAGAAGAAGATGTGTTTTTGTTTTCTGGAGGAAGCAGAAGCAGAAGTTCCGTTATCAGTATTATTATCAGCAGTTAGTTTGATTAAACTTTAACCCAGAACATAGAGATATATATATAGTTATATATAAGTATATATATATATATCTATATCTATCTATGAGCCCAGGAGAGGAACGATAACCTGATCTCGGAGAGGTAAGACTAACACCGTTAAACACTCTCACTGTTGTTTACGGTTAGCATTAGCTTAGCATTAGCATAGCCGCTTCCTGTTAGCTCTGCGAAAGGAGCCGTTAACCGGTCTTTACCGTCCGTTACCCGGCACCTGTTACCGTAGCAACGGACCGGAGGCTCGGGGAGACTTTCGGTGATGACTCAGACCAGCGGCCGGTAATAACGACCGAAAAACTGCGAAATAAACGCAACTAAACTAAGTTTCATCCGGGTCCTTGACAGGGTAGCTTCCGCTAAGCTAAGCTAACGGGAGAAAGTCTAAACTTCTAATCACTGTTTAATTATCCAGTTATTGTTTAATTATTGATGAATGTTGATTCAGTTATTGTTTAGTTAGCTACCGATGAATGAAGCAGTTTAGTGATTTATTGATTATTTAAGCTGCGCTGTAGTTTGTTAGTGAGCTAAATGCTAACAGCTAACTGACAAGTTAATAAACCATTCAGTCTGTTATAAACAGTTTATTACATGTTCATATTAATGTATATATTAATTACTGTTAATGTAGAGTTACAGAGCAGCATGACTACAGTTTATACAATAACTTATATATAACTTCAGTGTGTTTTTATACCAGATTTAATATGATAACAGGTATATTATTGGGACTAATAATAATAATAATAATAATATGATGTGTATCTCTAGGTATGTACTACTATCGCTATGACAACGCTGAGGTCAGCTGCTGCTATAAATACCTCATGTTCAGCTACAACATCATCTTCTGGGTGAGTTATATACCTTATTATTAAGGTTATTAAAGTTATTAGAGGTTACAGATATGTTCTGCCTGTCTGTCTCTGTCTGTCTGCATTTATTGAGTTTAAAAACAGTGAATAAACTCAGCAGTCGTGATGGAACGTGATTAATGTCCAAAGTGTTTACATGTTAAACTGACAGAGGGAGGGTCTCCTCTGTTTCCTGTCTGACAGTAAGTGATGTCACTGGCATCCTGTATGCTTGATGAAACAGGAAATGGCAAGTCTTTCTTAATCTGTGTGTGTATGTGTGTGTGTGTGTGTGTGTGTGTGTGTGTGTGTGTCTCTCTGTGTGTGTGATGTGTGTGTGTGTGTGTCTCTCTGTGTGTGTGTGATGTGTGTGTGTGTGTGTGTCTCTCTGTGTGTGTGTGTGTGTCTCTCTGTGTGTGCGCGCATGTGTGGTGTGTGTGTGTGTGTTACAGCTGGCTGGTGTGGCCTTCATTGCCGTTGGTTTCTGGGCGTGGAGTGAAAAGGTAAAAAAACCCAAACAAAATACATTTATATGAAGCTGCTGCAAACTAAATGAAAAACATGTAGAGTCTCAAAACAAATACTTACTATGTCAACTATTAAATTAATCTCCAACTATTCTGATAATCCATCGATCCGTTTATAATGAAACAGGTAAATGTGTGTGATGGTTAGGGTCAGTGTGATGTCAGCGCGTTGGGGTCAGTGTGATGTCAGGGTCAGTGTGATGTCAGCGCGTTACATGTGAATATGTTCTCGTTTCGTCTCTCTGAGACAGGAAACTCAATATCACAAAGCAAGATATTTGAGACTTTGGGAAACACTTATCCACATTTTAGACACCCAACAACTATTTCATCCAGAACATAATCACACATTCATCCAAAACATAATCACACATTCATCCAAAACATAATCACACATTCATCTGTTCATCCAGAACATAATCACACATTCATCCAAAACATAATCACACATTCATCCAAAACATAATCACACATTCATCCATTCATCCAGAACATAATCACACATTCATCCAAAACATAATCACACATTCATCCAAAACATAATCACACATTCATCCATTCATCCAGAACATAATCACACATTCATCCAGAACATAATCACACATTCATCCATTCATCCAGAACATAATCACACATTCATCCATTCATCCAAAACATAATCACACATTCATCCGTTCATCCAGAACATAATCACACATTCATCCACCATGGAGATAATCGTCCTCACACAGCTACAGCTCTGATTTATTTCAGTAATAATTTTACACGTGTTACACCAGATTGTGTTGTGGTTTCCAGGGAGTCCTGTTGGATCTGACCCAGGTGACCCGGCTGCATGGGTTCGACCCAGTCTGGTTGGTTCTGGTGGTGGGCGGAGTCACCTTTATTCTTGGCTTCGCCGGCTGCGTGGGCGCTCTCAGAGAAAACATCTGTCTGCTCAAGTTTGTACGTTAAAGAGTAACTACTGTTTATATCAACCTGGACTCCATGTCTCCGTGTTTCTGATGAGAACAACAATCTGTTAAACTGGTCCAGTATTAAACCAGAACCAGGCTGTACTGTGACCCTACAGGACTAATGTTCAGCAGCTGTTAGTCCACTAAAAGTTCTGTTGTTGCTGCTGACAGACTCAGATTATTATTCTAAGAGTCTGACAACATTATGGGATGGATCCCTACAGAGATAGACCTTTTAGTTAAAGAGGAAGATCCTTTTAGTTTAACATGAAACAGCCCCGAAATCACCATCACCAAACTACACCAGACTCCATGTAAATAATCAGGACTTTTAGCGTGTATAGAGCCAGACTCCATGTAAATAATCAGGACTTTTAGCGTGTATAGAGCCAGACTCCATGTAAATAATCAGGACTTTTAGCGTGTATAGAGCCAGACTCCATGTAAATAATCACTACTTTTAGCGTGTATAGAGCCAGACTCCATGTAAATAATCAGGACTTTTAGCGTGTATAGAGCCAGACTCCATGTAAATAATCACTACTTTTAGCGTGTATAGAGCCAGACTCCATGTAAATAATCAGGACTTTTAGCGTGTATAGAGCCAGACTCCATGTAAATAATCAGGACTTTTAGCGTGTATAGAGCCAGCATATCTCCACATGTAAATGGGTGAATTGTTTGAACAGTGGAAAGATGAACCAAGACGGCTTTTGGTAGTTTTATTTAGTTTGTGTCCACTTTGAATGAAGTGTGTTTTACGATGATAAATGTAGTGATTATTTACATGGAGTCTGGTGGGTCGTGGACGCCAACTGATGCTGAACATTTGTCCTGCAGGTTTACATTACAGCCATTTTTCTAAAGATTGTACATTGAAAAACTATCTTTCTCTGTGTTTTCTTCTGAGTTAATCCGGTCCTTGTGTGTGTCTTGTCCAGTTTTCGGGCGTGATCGGCTTCATCTTCATCCTTGAGCTGACGGCGGCGGTGCTGGCTGTGGTGTTTCAGAGTCAGGTCAGAGAATGGATCAACGACTTCTTCCTGGCTAACGTCAAAGCCTACCGAGACGACATCGACCTGCAGAACCTCATCGACTCTCTGCAAAGGATGGTAACGCTTTAATATCTCAACTAAATGTTCCTCACCTCTACAACATGTAACCCATCATATTTTACCAGGAACTCTTAGTAAACCTTTTATTATATATATATATATATATATATATATATATATATATATATATATATATATATATAATATTATTAGTATAAATAATAAATATAATAATAAATATATTTATATATATATTATATATAAAAATATATTATAATAATAATAAATATATTTATTAGTGCTGTCAAACGATTAAAATATTTAATCGCGATTAATCACATTAATGTCACAGTTAACTCGCGATTAATCGCAATTAATCGCACATTTTTATCTATTCTGAATGTTCCTTGATTTCTTTTTGTGTCATATTTTTTTCATTTTAATTCTCTTATCAACATGGAAAAGTGGATCAGCTGCTTTGTGACAATGTTTTTTATTGTAAACATCATTGTCATTTGCGTAATGTTCAATTTCACACTGACATTCACACTTGGAGCTAATAATCTGTCACACAATGTAACGCTGTTACCTTGATTTCCCATTGCAGATAGTACTGCAGATAGTACTGCAGATAGTACTGCCTCATGCCTGAGGCGAGCGTCGGTCATCGTCATAGCGACCATGGTTTCCCCCGACTCATTTCCTGGTTCTCCTTCTCCATAAACAACGTAAAATCAAGGAGAGGGTTAACTTCTCCTGCTCCAGGTTTCCCACAGTGGTCAGAAAGAACAGAGGAGACTCTTTGTTTCTCTCACTGACCGTAGAGTCACTACTCGCTCGCTCCGAAGATAATCGCCGTCACGAGCCTACAAGCTATGCGGCTCGCAAGCCCAAACCGTCCGCGGCTTGTGTCTGTTTTGTTTCCGGTCTGCGACCTGCCCTTCAGTCACTACTATTGGCCAGGCGTCCAAGGTAACGTAACCCCATTTGTTCAGGTCCTATCCCCTGACCAATCCACTATCCTAACCACTCGAGGTGAAATGCCTAAACCAAACCAATCAGCTGCTTCGTAGGGCGGGACATGGCGTGGCCATAGACAGTTAAAGAAATGGACTAACAGATCCAACAGATCCCGTTGCTCTATGCGTTAATTGTGCGTTAAAAAAATTGTCAGCGTTAAAATGGGTTTGCGTTAACGCTGTTAATGGCGCGTTAAACTGACAGCCCAAATATATATATATATATAATATATTTACTGTATATATTTGTGTGTTTCTGTGTACCAGAACCACTGCTGTGGTGCCCAGGAACCAGACGACTGGGACCAGAACGTTTATTTCAGCTGTAACGGGACTCATCGCAGCAGAGAAAAGTGTGGCGTTCCTTTTTCCTGCTGCATCACGGACCCCGCGGTCAGTTTACCTCACTCACACACACATATATAACCCATCTACACTCAAACGCATATATACTGTATATCAGTCACCGTGGTTACAAAACAACGTTGAAGTTAACAGTTTGTGTTTGTGTGTTTCAGGACTCTTCAGGAGTGGTGAACACTCAGTGTGGCTACGACGTCAGAAGCAAATCCAAGGTGAGATCTCTTCCTGTCCTGTGACTGTAACTTCCTCTAAAGGGTCAGGTGAGAGGGTCTCTAAAGGGTCAGGTGAGAGGGTCTCTAAAGGGTCAGGTGAGAGGGTCTCTAAAGGGTCAGGTGAGAGGGTCTCTAAAGGGTTAGGTGAGAGGGTCTCTAAAGGGTCAGGTGAGAGGGTCTCTAAAGGGTCAGGTGAGAGGGTCTCTAAAGGGTCAGGTGAGAGGGTCTCTAAAGGGTCAGGTGAGAGGGTCTCTAAAGGGTCAGGTGAGAGGGTCTCTAAAGGGTCAGGTGAGAGAGGGTCTCTAAAGGGTCAAAGGGTCTCTAAAGGGTCAGGTGAGAGGGTCTCTAAAAGGTCAGTTGAAAGGGTCTCTAAAGGGTCAGGTGAGAGAGGGTCTCTAAAGGGTCAGGTGAGAGAGGGTCTCTAAAAGGTCAGTTGAGAGGGTCTCTAAAGGGTCAGGTGAGAGAGGGTCTCTAAAGGGTCAGGTGAGAGGGTCTCTAAAGGGTCAGGTGAGAGGGTCTCTAAAAGGTCAGTTGAGAGGGTCTCTAAAGGGTCAGGTGAGAGAGGGTCTCTAAAGGGTCAGGTGAGAGAGGGTCTCTAAAGGGTCAGGTGAGAGAGGGTCTCTAAAGGGTCAGGTGAGAGGGTCTCTAAAGGGTCAGGTGGGAGGGTCTTTAAAGGGTCAGGTGAGAGAGGGTCTCTAAATGGTTAGGAGAGAGGGTCTCTAAAGGGTCAGTTGAGAGGGTCTCTAAAGGGTCAAGTGAGAGAGGGTCTCTAAAAGGTCAGTTGAGAGGGTCTCTAAAGGGTCAGGTGAGAGAGGGTCTCTAAAGGGTTAGGTGAGAGGGGGTCTCTAAAGGGTCAGGTGAGAGGGTCTCTAAAGGGTCAGGTGAGAGGGTCTCTAAAGGGTCACAGGGTCTCTAAAGGGTCAGGTGAGAGGGTCTCTAAAGGGTCAGGTGAGAGAGGGTCTCTAAAGGGTCAGGTGAGAGAGGGTCTCTAAAGGGTCAAAGGGTCTCTAAAGGGTCAGGTGAGAGGGTCTCTAAAAGGTCAGTTGAGAGGGTCTCTAAAGGGTCAGGTGAGAGGGTCTCTAAAGGGTCAGGTGAGAGAGGGTCTCTAAAGGGTCAGGTGAGAGGGTCTCTAAAGGGTCAGGTGAGAGAGGGTCTCTAAAGGGTCAGGTGAGAGGGTCTCTAAAGGGTCAGGTGAGAGGGTCTCTAAAGGGTCAGGTGAGAGAGGGTCTCTAAAGGGTTAGGTGAGAGGGTCTCTAAAGGGTCAGGTGGGAGGGTCTCTAAAGATAAATCAATAAATTTAAAACAAAAGTATTCTATAGTTATCTATGCAGATTCTGTGTATGCAGTTGAAAATTGTTTTTGTCAAAATGTTGTGTAAATTTTGTGTAAATGTAAATTTTGTGTAAATGTTAATATTGTGTAAATGTTAATATTGTCTAAATATTGTCTAAATGTTGTGTAATGTTGTTTAATGTGTGTCTGCAGAGGGAGTGGACCAATCATATCTTCACTAAAGGCTGCATTGCTGCGTTGGAGGACTGGTTACCTGGAAACCTCTACACCGTGGCCATCGTCTTCATCGTCATCTCTCTGCTGCAGGTACTAATAAACACAATATACTACTATAATACTATATACCATACTAATACTGTATCTCTGTACACAGCACAGGTACTAACACACAATATACAATACTATATGTATACTAATTCTGTAGCTAAGTTTCCATCCACTTGTCAATCTAATTATCTGAAATTTGATAAAAATAAACTCATGCGAATAAAGCTGCTGAAAGTGTGTTTCCATCCAACGGCTTTAAAGCGAATAAAAACCTGTGAGTAATGACGTCACGTCCTGTTTTGCGATCAAATTGGTGTATCGAATTGATTTGAGACATTTTAAGGTGTTTCCATTCATTTTCGCGCTGAATCGCAACATTCAAGCAAACATTTGCAAACAAAGTTTTGCCAGACAGACTGATTCGTGCCCTCTACCAACAAATGATCAATATTGCACAAGTTGTAATAGTGCTCATGTGCAGATGCACGTAAATGCCCGACGACAGCGGAGGCGGCCTGTGGCGTGGGAACGACGGCGCTCCAAACCGTTCTGGGAGATCGTGGTTCAGAGACATCTGACCTGTTGTGGTTATTTTATTGGCCCGTCCCTTTCCCCAGATGTTAGCCATCGCCCTCCGGTTCCAGCCGAGAAGTGTGTGGTCATTGCGCTCTACAAACCGGCTACACGCAGAGTCCAGAGTGGTAGGCGAAACGTTTGGAGTCAGCAAAACCACCGTGCACCGGTGTGTTTACGCTGTGTGCAACGCCATACGAACGAGGATGCGAAGGTGTATATATACCTACCTGGAGTGGATGAGACGCATGATATCTCGCTGCGTAACTCCAGAGCGCACCTTGTGCCACAGGTGTATGGCGCCATAGACGGAACTTGCGTCCCGATTAGACCCCCTGCTGAAGGCTACAGGTCTGGTCATCAGTCGTACTACAGGCTGGTAGACCATCGCTGCATCATAAGGGACATTTGTGTTGGCACTCCCGGTAGTGAGCATGGCGCGGCAGTCTTCACCACTTCTGACCTGTACAGGTGCGTCTGTTTACCTGGGTAGATGGTACACTTAATAACCTTTCGCCAGTTCCTGATACATTATGGCATTTCTTAGATTTTTGCTATCTAAAATATTTTGCTCGTAAATTAAATTTAAAAAGTCTCCGTCTTTGTTGACACATGAAATACTGGTCGGAAATTAACTAAAACTTCTTCGTTTTGCAACCATAAAATGACCTAAAACTTAATCGCAATTCATTATTTATTTGGCAAATAACGTTTCCAACAGCGTTTATTGCATAAGCCGTATATCGATCAAGATAAGATCCGATGAGACTGAACGTATTTCATTTGAGTCGATATTCATCAAATTCAATCGAATTTGACTGTTTCTATTTTTCATTCCATATCACTTAATTCGGATAAAACATGTGGATGGAAACATATCTTGTGTCTCAGTACACAGCACAGGTACTAATACACGATATACAATACTATATACCATACTAATACTGTGTCTCAGTACACAGAACAGGTACTAATACACCATACTATATGTAAGGGATAATGTAGAGCTTTGTGTCGGGGTAGTATTCGCTATAACGACTGTTCCCCTCTACATTATCCCGTTTATTATTATTATTATTATTATTGTTATTATTATTATTATTTATAATTATTATTACATGGCTACTTACCAAAGAAATCAATAATTTAACACAAAATATTGATTTAAAAACTATAGTATTGCTTCTGCTAAAGAAAATAGTTGTAATCCTGCGTCCATAGCAACGTAAACTCTGTAGCTGATTAATGTAACTTTCCGTCTGTCACCCAACACCACGTTACCCCCCCCCCCCCCCCCCCCCCTGCAGCGGATGGACCGTTATCACAGCAGACATGTTGACTTGTCATAGCACAGCTGAAACTGATAACCTTAACGATGGCTCAATTCCATCAAGTCGCACGCACGTGAACAGAGAGAGTGTCCCAGTAAGATATTTCAGTGAGTCAGCGTGCACAACACCAGGGCCTCTGCTAAGTGGAATGCAGCCATTGTTAATGGTTGTGAATACACCTGTGCTTTTCCTAGTATGACATGTCAATATGTCTGCCGGGAAAAAGGTCAATACATTTCTGGCAAAAGCCACCGGTCCGGGAACGCGTTTTACCCCCTGTGGTAGTAGCCGTTATGAGTCTAAAGCTATAAGTGGACACATTCATTGTCTCTCTGATGTGTGTTCCTGTAGTTCTCTGTGTGTTCCTGTAGTTCTCTGTGTGTTCCTGTAGTTCTCTGTGTGTTCCTGTAGTTCTCTGTGTGGTCCTGTAGTTCTCTGTGTGGTCCTGTAGTTCTGAGTGTTCCTGTAGTTCTCTGTGTGTTCCTGTAGTTCTCTGTGTGTTCCTGTAGTTCTCTGTGTGTTCCTGTAGTTCTCTGTGTGTTCCTGTAGTTCTCTGTGTGTTCCTGTAGTTCTCTGTGTGGTCCTGTAGTTCTCTGTGTGGTCCTGTAGTTCTCTGTGTGTTCCTGTAGTTCTCTGAGTGGTCCTGTAGTTCTCTGAGTGGTCCTGTAGTTCTCTGTGTGTTCCTGTAGTTTTCTGTGTGTTCCTGTAGTTCTCTGTGTGTTCCTGTAGTTCTCTGAGTGGTCCTGTAGTTCTCTGAGTGGTCCTGTAGTTCTCTGTGTGTTCCTGTAGTTCTCTGAGTGGTCCTGTAGTTCTCTGAGTGGTCCTGTAGTTCTCTGTGTGGTCCTGTAGTTCTGAGTGGTCCTGTAGTTCTGAGTGGTCCTGTAGTTCTCTGTGTGTTCCTGTAGTTCTCTGTGTGTTCCTGTAGTTCTCTGAGTGGCCCTGTAGTTCTCTGTGTGGTCCTGTAGTTCTCTGTGTGGTCCTGTAGTTCTCTGAGTGGTCCTGTAGTTCTGTGAGAACCTGTAGTTCTCTGTGTGGTCCTGTAGTTCTGTGTGTTTGTGTAGTTCTCTGAGTGGTCCTGTAGTTCTCTGTGAGTACCTGTAGTTCTCTGTGAGTACCTGTAGTTATCTGTGTCTTCCTGTAGTTCTCTGTGTCTTCCTGTAGTTCTCTGTGTGTTCCTGTAGTTCTCTGTGTGGTCCTGTAGTTCTCTGTGTGGTCCTGTAGTTCTGTGAGAACCTGTAGTTCTGTGTGTTTGTGTAGTTCTCTGAGTGGTCCTGTAGTTCTCTGTGAGTACCTGTAGTTCTCTGTGAGTACCTGTAGTTCTCTGTGAGTACCTGTAGTTCTCTGTGTCTTCCTTTAGTTCTCTGTGAGTACCTGTAGTTCTCTGTGAGTACCTGTAGTTCTCTGTGTCTTCCTTTAGTTCTCTGTGAGTACCTGTAGTTCTCTGTGTCTTCCTGTAGTTCTCTGTGAGTACCTGTAGTTCTCTCTGTCTTCCTTTAGTTCTCTGTGAGTACCTGTAGTTCTCTGATGTGTGTTTGTTTTCACTGTGATCAGATGGTTGGGATCTACCTGGCCCGGACTCTGATCTCTGACATCGAGAAGTCCAAATTCCCCTACTGAGACCATGCGGCGGGGGGCGGAGCCTGACCCTTGTATGGGGCGGAGTATCCGCCAGATGCTACTGGACCAAGTTTCTTCAGTCAGATGTGCCTTCTTCTTCTTCTCTTCCTGTCATCACTTCGCTGCTCTCCTGATGACCCCGTTGCCATGGTGACTGAGAACCTGCGGAGTCCGTCTCCTTGACAACATGTTATATTGTGTCTGCACCAGACTGCCTTCACTTCTGTTAAAGAACAAACTGTTTACTGCTCAGTGCCTCAAATCGTCTTCATCATCATCATCATCATCATCATCATCATCATCATCATCATCATGTGATCATTAATGAATCAATCGTTGTTTAAACTCTTTCAGATTAAAAACTGAAGCAAACATTAAATAGGCCGCGTCGTGTTGCGCTCTCATTGGCTGACAGGCTGTTTCTCAGTAACCACAGAAGAAGAGTCAGTTAAACTCCGTGGCTGCCGATTTTATTATAACCCAATTATTCAGATTTATTCTCTAATTATTCAGATTTACTCTCCAATTATTCAGATTTATTCTCTAATTATTCAGATTTACTCTCCAATTATTCAGATTTGGTTTTAGGCATCCAGCCCATTGGTTAGGGGAGCCAAGCTCCGCCCACAAACCCGCCCGACCAATCAGGAGTCAGCTGGCCAGTTAAAATGTACCAAAATGTTGAAAGTGGTCTTCATTGATTGAATATGAAGACTTTATTGACACTGGATTCCTGTTAACGAGCTTTGAATGAATAAAGGTTTGTGTTTAAATGTTTTGTATTAATAAAGATTTCAGGATGTTTGAGCCAATCAGAAGGGACCTGAACTTTCTGCTTTAATTGATTTAGAGTTTCTGTTTTTATAAACGTGCATTTTGTGTCTTTTTATATTCATCAAAATAAAAAGTTTGGTCTGAGTTTAAAATGTATGTTTAAAGTGTGTGTGTGTGTGTGTGTGTGTGTCTCTCTCTCTGTCGTTAAGGTCCTTAAGGTGTAAGAAAGCTGATGATTGTTGTTGATTTTGTTCAAAAATGCCAAATTGCTATTTTGTTTATTTTATGATTGTTATTCGGACGGCTGAGCTAAGGTAGCTAACGCTAATCTGTCTCTTGTTGCCATGGAGACATTCCGAACAAACATTCCGAGTTCATTCATCATTTTAATACTGTTTTATAAGCATGATATATTATTAGGAACACATTATTATTATTATTATTATTAGGAACACATTATTATTATTATTATTATTAGGAACACATTATTATTATTAGGAACACATTATTATTATTAGGAACACATTATTATTATTATTATTAGGAACACATTATTATTATTATTAGGAACACATTATTATTATTATTATTATTAGGAACACATTATTATTATTATTATTAGGAACACATTATTATTATTATTAGGAACACATTATTATTATTATTATTATTAGGAACACATTATTATTATTAGGAACACATTATTATTATTAGGAACACATTATTATTATTATTATTAGGAACACATTATTATTATTATTAGGAACACATTATTATTATTAGGAACACATTATTATTTTTATTAGGAACAGATTATTATTATTAGGAACACATTATTATTATTATTAGGAACACATTATTATTATTATTAGGAACAGATTATTATTATTATTAGGAACACATTATTATTATTATTAGGAACACATTATTATTATTATTAGGAACACATTATTATTATTAGGAACAGATTATTATTATTATTAGGAACACATTATTATTATTATTAGGAACACATTATTATTATTATTAGGAACACATTATTATTATTATTAGGAACACATTATTATTATTATTAGGAACACATTATTATTATTATTCTTGTTATTTTAATGGAACTCGTGTGATGACGCGCAGCGGCCGCCGGGGGGCGCTGCTGCTTTATTTATTTCATCTTTTCAGACACACATCTGTAAACATTAAAAATAATTATATGCAGCATTTATATTAAATAGGAAATAACAATAAATACATTACATTTAATTAGGAAATAATAATTCAGTAAACCACATTTCTCCTTCAGACTGAAAACATTTAAATGTTTTAAAAGCTTAAAAAAATCATTAATAAATATTACACAACTTTACCATCTGATAGTTAGTTATTAATATTTATAACTTCTCTCCTTTATTAATTTATTATTTATTATTTATTGTTCATGTTATTATGTTTTTTTGTTTATGTTTGCACCAATCAACAAGGCAGATTCCTCCTAAGTAACTTATTTTCGGTAATAAACCTTTTCTGATTCTGATTTTAATAGGTGAGTAAACAGCACCCCCCCCCCCCCCCCCAACCCTCCCTGCCGGAGCAGGCGGAGTCTGCAACGCGCATGCGCAGCGTCAGCGTCGCTCCGTCGTGTCTCTCCCCTGATCTGTGTGTGTGTCTCCCGGCGGTGGATCCTCCAGCAGCGACTCCTTCTGCGTCTCCAGCCGGAACAAAGCAACGGATCTTCGGCCTCTTGGGCAGCGCGGCGGGGTCTGACCTGGCCCGGCTCGGCTCGGCTTGCCTCCCCCCCCTCTGCGGCCCGCAGCGCGCGCTCAGCCTCCCGCAGGCCTCGGCCTGGACTCCCGCTTTTCTCCCGGAAAATGGACGGATTCACCGGCAGTTTAGGTGAGTGCACGCGCCGCTCGCGCCCCAGAGACCCCCCGGTCTCCTGTCCGTGCAGCGGCGGCACGCGCACAGCCGCACGCGCCTCTTGCGGCTTTACACGTGTCACTGCTGTATTTATCAAAAATACTCTGCACCGCCCCTCCGGCGGCTGCAGGGCAGCAAAACCAACATCCTCCTGAAGGAGAGACCCGGATCTGCCCACTGAAACATCTTCTGTGTGTGTGTGTGTGTGTGTGTGTGTGTTTGCGTGCGTGCGTGCGCGTCTCTGTTTGTGCGTGTGTGTGAGAGTGTGTGTGTCTGCAGGTGTGTGAGTGTGAGAGAGTGTGTGTGTGTGCGTGCGTGCGTGCCTGTCTGTGGACTCTGAACAAAGAAGGAAATGAGTTATTTATTCATCCTGTCTGCTCACACCTTCTGCGTGTGTGTGTGTGCGCGTGCGCGCGCATGTGTGTGTGTGCGTGGGTGTAGGTGTGTGTGTGTGTGTGTGTGTGTGTGCATCTCTCTGGTTGTGTGTGTGTGTGTGTGTGTGTGTGTGTGTGTATGTGTGTATCTCTCTGGGTGTGTGTGTGTGTGTGTGTGTATGTGTGTATCTCTCTGGGTGTGTGTGTGTGTGTGTGTGTCACTGTGTTTGTTTCAGGAAGTAGTCGGGGCCGGCTGCGGTAAATAACATAAAATACGTAACCATTAAAATCGTCACAGATTGTGAAATAAACTTAACAACTTGAATTAAACTTGAGTTTCCGTCAGTTGTAACCACTTCCTGTATCAGCCAATCACAGCTCACCTGGACAGACAGCCAATCACAGCTGATTTAGACTCTAAATGAAGACATGTGACCCTCTTCAGTTAGTCTTTAATAAGGTCCTTTCTTTATTGTCTTCTACGTTCTACTTTTCTGTCTTTCACTTTTTTCAATTTTTTAGATGACCGTATGTCCAGATGTTTTAACCCTGAGTGTCTCTGTCTCTCTGCAGATGACAGTATGTCCAGATGTTCTTACCCTGAGTGTCTCTGTCTCTCTGCAGATGACAGTATGTCCAGATGTTTTAACCCTGAGTGTCTCTGTCTCTCTGCAGATGACAGTATGTCCAGATGTTTTAATCCTGATTGTCTCTGTCTCTCTGCAGATGACAGTATGTCCAGATGTTTTAACCCTGAGTGTCTCTGTCTCTCTGCAGATGACAGTATGTCCAGATGTTTTAATCCTGATTGTCTCTGTCTCTCTGCAGATGACAGTATGTCCAGATGTTTTAACCCTGAGTGTCTCTGTCTCTCTGCAGATGACAGTATGTCCAGATGTTTTAACCCTGAGTGTCTCTGTCTCTCTGCAGATGACAGTATGTCCGGAGCGAGTGTCTCAGATGTTAACGATCGTCTCTCGTCTCTGGAACTTCGTGTCCAGCAGCAGGAAGACGAGTTGACGGTGATGAAAGCGGCGCTGGCGGACGTCCTCCGCCGCCTCGCCGCCTCTGAAGTCTCCGCGGCTTCGGCCAAGAAACAGCCTGCAGGGAAAGGTACGCTAGTCTGATTCCTCTGTCCCTGATCCGTCTGGAGAAAGGTGATTTAATGTTCCAGAAGTTTCCACAACATACACATGTAATATTCAATGATTCATAAATATGAACTCGGGGGTCTATATATTTTTACTGTGATTAATTTAACCTTTAAACTCTGCAACAGATAACGTCCTGCAGTGCCTACTCTGGTATTTCTGCTTACTGTGATGTAATTTCCTTGAGTATCTTCCAATAAAACCTGGTCTGGGTGAATACTTGATTGTGATTGGCTGCAGATAGTCACATGGCAATGGCAGCAGCCAATGTTTAGCTGTTTCTATACTGCCTAAATGCTCATTGGTCTGACTCATACTTCAGCAGCTTCCAGATTTAATCAAAGATGTTCCTCTGACATTTAAACGATTACCTGAAAGATTATAAAAACAGAGAGATGACCCGGAGGCTGAGAGCGAGAGAGACACAAGATATGTTAACCTCCGCGGACAGTGGTGCATACCGGCTGTTAACGTTAGCATGCAGCTAAAGACACAGGGTAACGTTAGCATGCAGCTAAAGACACAGGGTAACGTTAGCATGCAGCTAAAGACACAGGGTAACGTTAGCATGCAGCTAAAGACACAGGGTAACGTTAGCATGCAGCTAAAGACACAGGGTAACATTAGCATGCAGCTAAAGACACAGGGTAACATTAGCATGCAGCTAAAGACACAGGGTAACGTTAGCATGCAGCTAAAGACACAGGGTAACGTTAGCATGCAGCTAAAGACACAGGGTAACATTAGCATGCAGCTAAAGACACAGAGTTGTTTTCTCACTAACAGACATATAGTATAGTATAATGCAGATTAATCCATCTCATATTGACCTTTGACCCAGAGCCGTTCTAGCCACCATTCAACTGTAAAATTAAGGATGGAGACGAGAATGCGCTGCCTGGATCATTGATTGGAAAATTTATCTTCGTGAATAGGGTTGGATACCCAAATCCGGTACTAATACGGCACCGGTGCCTCAACGCTTCTGCCCCGTTATCAGAAACACCCAAACCATACCAACTCTACTCCTGAAGCACTTCTGAATTTATTTCCTCAGCATATTAGGTATATATATATATATATATATATATATATATATATATATATATATATATATATATATATATATATATATGGTCATTATTTGAACAGTGAAAATAATAATAAAAAGAGTTTTTTAACTTAAATGTCACTAATGCTGATTATTCATTGATTCATTTGAATTAAAATATTTAAAATACTTTCACAGCAAATGATGTGTGCGATTAATTTAGATTAATTAATCTCTGAGGGCCTCATTTACTAACACTAGCGCAGTTTACACTGCGTCTGCTTATGCGAGTTCGGTAATAGTGCACGCTATGCTTCCACATGTTGCGTAGTATTTATCAAACCTGACACCCATCAGCCAATCAGCGTCTTTCTCCGCCCACTAGACCGTACACGCCGCTGTAGCAGAGCGGTACTGGTGCTATGATACGGCTGAGGGCAGACGGCCATATTCCCACTGCTGATGCTACGACTGTTTAAAATGATCCTGATGATATCTGTAACGTAGCGATGAGTTTAACAACTGCTGGATGGAACGTGAACGCTGAGTCAGAGATTCAATGTCATCTTTGATTTCCTCCAGTAACTGTAATATTGCACGGCTGATTAATCTGTAACGCTTCATGATTTTGTGTTCACTCCACTGACAAAGTGTGATCCTTGTGTTAAAAATATGTTCAGCCCGGCCGATGTCTTCGTCTTGCTCAGATTTCTGCTACCGTTTCACCAGCGGCATATCGGCCTACGAGGAAACACGATGGCGGCTGGTTAGACCTGCTTTTAAGAGGCGGAGAATTTCCCCTGCAGAATAGAGGCACGCTCTTACTGGCAGTCTTTGTAAATACTACGGAATATACAGTATAATCAGGCGCACTTAACGTGTATCCTCCCACCTTTTTGGGTGGAACTCCCACTTCCCCCATGACCCTCCCACAAACGCACATTGAAAGCGCAACTTGTCTCTTCTCGCTCATGTGGCGGGAAATCTGCCATTTTACCCAAGTGCGCCCTGTTTGTAAATAGCCGCATACGTTACGTCCGTCTATTAGGCGTCTATTAGGCGTCAGTATGTTGACAGTAGTAGACGGCTTGATAAATCTAGCCCAGAGTCTGTAATCAATTAGATTACATTTTTTAATCGATTGAATAAAAATATTTTACATGTGTGTAGTTTGTGTTTCACAATTTCTATAGTAACCGCTGCAGCTTTCTCGCTGCCACTTTCCCAACTTTAAAAGCACGTTGTTGTTGCTGCAGCTTAGCTCTGTAGCAAAGATGGTGGCCGTTGAAGGTGAGTAGTGTCCATCGCTCCACACTCGTTTTAACCGTTTTAAGTGCAGCATCTGGGACTCGTAGTGCTGATGTACTCAGAACAGGAGACACAGAAACAACGGGTAGCACTAGCTTACCGGGAGCTTACCGGTAAGCTGATAAAACCTCGCTTAGACAGGTTTTCTCCTCAGGCTACACATGCTGATGTTACCATGGTAATATGTTTGTTGTGTCTCAGGGGGCGGAGCTTCTCTGCGTGAAGCCTACTCCATGTCCTGCATCTCTAATGGAGGAACGCCCGGACGCAAGAGAGAATCCACCTCCGTCACCCGGAAGGGGACGTTGTCCTCCGCCGCCAAGAGGTAATCACACACACACACACACACACACACACACACACACACACACACACACACACACACACACACTGTGGATGATTTCTTTTTTTACAGTTGTCAGCAGGTTCCAGGATGGAAATGTGCAGAATATAGCCCATGGAGACATTCTGCGTTTTATTTAAATTTGTCTAAAATTTGCTGAAAGATGTGAGGAAAAGTCTGCAGATAGTGTGGCGCTGCTGATCGGTTACCTGTCAGACATTTTTCTCCACAGCTGTTTCCTCCAGATTGTCTGCAGATCTCACCTAATCATGACTCAGCTGTTTGTTCTGCAGGTCTGATCCATAATATATATCAACTGACACAGTTTGTTCTGACAGCAGGCCAGAGTGGAGTTTGTGCTGTTAAATCACTGCTGGAAACACTAAGTAGCAGCTGGTAGTAGTAAATCAGTAGATCAGTAGATCAGTATGTTGACAGTAGAACATAGAGACAGTAGAACATAGAGACAATAGAACATAGAGACAATAGAACATAGACAGTAGAACATAGAGACAGTAGAACATAGAGACAGTAGAACATAGAGACAGTAGAATATAGAGACAGTAGAACATAGAGACAGTAGAACATAGAGACAGTAGAATATAGAGACAGTAGAACATAGAGACAGTAGAACATAGAGACAGTAGAATATAGAGACAGTAGAACATAGAGCCAGTAGAACATAGAGACAATAGAACATAGAGACAATAGAACATAGAGACAGTAGAATATAGAGACAGTAGAACATAGAGACAGTAGAACATAGAGACAGTAGAACATAGAGACAGTAGAACATAGAGACAATAGAACATAGACAGTAGAACATAGAGACAGTAGAATATAGAGAAAGTAGAACATAGAGACAGTAGAACATAGAGACAGTAGAACATAGAGACAGTAGAACATAGAGACAGTAGAACATAGAGACAATAGAACATAGACAGTAGAACATAGAGACAGTAGAACATAGAGACAGTAGAACATAGACAGTAGAACATAGAGACAGTAGAACATAGAGACAGTAGAACATAGAGACAGTAGAATATAGAGACAGTAGAACATAGAGACAGTAGAACATAGACAGTAGAACATAGAGACATTAGAACATAGAGACAGTAGAACATAGAGACATTAGAACATAGAGACAGTAGGATATAGAGACAGTAGAATATAGAGACAGTAGGATATAGAGACAGTAGAATATAGACAGAACATAGAGACAGTAGAATATAGAGACAGTAGGATATAGAGACAGTAGAATATAGACAGAACATAGAGACAGTAGAATATAGAGACAGTAGAACACAGACAGTAGAACATAGAGACAGTAGAACATAGAGACCGTAGAACATAGAAACAGTAGAATATAGACAGTAGAATATAGAGACAGAACATAGACTGTAGAACATAGAGACAGTAGGATATAGAGACAGTAGAACACACAGTAGAACATAGAGACAGTAGAACATAGAGACCGTAGAACATAGAAACAGTAGAATATAGACAGTAGAATATAGAGACAGAACATAGACTGTAGAACATAGAGACAGTAGAATATAGAGACAGTAGAACAGAGACAGTAGATCAGTATGTTGTTCTCTAACCATTCTGGTTTTGTCCTCAGTGGAGCAGAGAAGAAGAAGAAGAAGATCAGCAGCCAGCGCTCTGAGATGGAGGTTACAGAACATAGAGACAGTAGAACATAGAGACAGTAGACAGTAGAACATAGAGACAGTAGAACATAGAGACAGTAGAACATAGTAAATAAAGAGCAGAGTCAGTATGTTGTTCTCTGACGTTTCTGCTGTTTTTTGTTTCCAGCGGAGCGGACAGGAAGGAGGTCAGCAGCTCTCAGATGGAGGAGATCCAGGAGGGGGAGGAGCCTCCTCGGCCAAAGGACCCGCCCCCCTCCTTCTCCCCCTCCTCTCCCCTCCCCCTAACCCCACAGCAACAGAGACCTGCTCCGTCCGCTGACAGCAGTAAAGGCCACGCCCCCCCCAAAAGGTTCTGACTTCTCCTGGAGTCTCAGGGATTCAGGGTTTTAGGCCGTCTACACACGAACTGCTGTTAAACCCCCTGGTGTCTCCTCTAGTAGTGAAATAGTTTTACTCTGAGGAGAGCTGTGGAGACACCCGGAGGAAGATCTGCCCTGGTGTCTCCTCTAGTAGTGAAATAGTTTTACTCTGAGGAGAGCTGTGGAGACACCCGGTGGAAGATCTGCCCCTGGTGTCGCGCAGCGCTCAGAATCACAGCCGAGCGCTGCGCTTCAAATTATTTTAACTTTGACCTAGTTGCTAAAGAATTTTCAAAGCACAACCAAAGCCTGAAGCAACGATGAAGTTTACCTGCACTGCCTCGAGGTTTACCTCTGATCATGTGTAGGCGGCTTCAGAGTTCACTGTCCCCCCTCTCCTGCTGGGTGTGTTTTATTCAAACTAGCTGTTTCTTCTGCAGAAACTCTCTTCTGGTAGAAGGTTCAGGCAGCACGTCTTTTGATCCAAGATACTAACCTGTTCTGCTCTTTCTGCAGCCTGGGCCATGAGTTTCTGCAGTGTCCCATCTCTAACCTGAGTTTCTGCAGTGTCCCATCTCTGAACTCTGAGTTTCTGCAGTGTCCCATCTCTAATCTCTGAGTTTCTGCAGTGTCCCATCTCTAATCTCTGAGTTTCTGCAGTGTCCCATCTCTAATCTCTGAGTTTCTGCAGTGTCCCATCTCTAATCTCTGAGTTTCTGCACTGTCCCATCTCTAATCTCTGAGTTTCTTCAGTGTCCCATCTCTAATCTGAGTTTCTGCAGTGTCCCATCTCTAACCTCTGAGTTTCTGCAGTGTCCCATCTCTAATCTCTGAGTTCCTGCAGTGTCCCATCTCTAACCTCTGAGTTTCTGCAGTGTCCCATCTCTAACCTCTGAGTTTCTGCAGTGTCCCATCTCTAACCTCTGAGTTTCTGCAGTGTCCCATCTCTAATCCCTGAGTGTCTGCAGTGTCCCAGCTCTAATATCTGAGTTTTTGCAGTGTCCCATCTCTAACCTCTGAGTTTCTGCAGTGTCCCATCTCTAATCTCTGAGTTTCTGCAGTGTCCCATCTCTAACCTCTGAGTTTCTGCAGTGTCCCATCTCTAATCTCTGAGTTTCTGCAGTGTCCCATCTCTAAACTGAGTTTCTGCAGTGTCCCATCTCTAACCTCAGAGTTTCTGCAGTGTCCCATCTCTAATCTCTGAGTTTCTGCAGTGTCCCATCTCTAATCTCTGAGTTTCTGCATTGTCCCATCTCTAATCTCTGAGTTTATGCAGTGTCCCATCTCTAACCTCTGAGTTTCTGCAGTGTCCCATCTCTAACCTCTGAGTTTCTGCAGTGTCCCATCTCTAACCTCTGAGTTTCTGCAGTGTCCCATCTCTAACCTCTGAGTTTCTGCAGTGTCCCATCTCTAACCTCTGAGTTACTGCAGTGTCCCATCTCTAAACTGAGTTTCTGCAGTGTCCCATCTCTAATCTCTGAGTTTCTGCAGTGTCCCATCTCTAATCTCTGAGTTTCTGCAGTGTCCCATCTCTAATCTCTGAGTTTCTGCATTGTCCCATCTCTAATCTCTGAGTTTCTGCAGTGTCCCATCTCTAATCTCTGAGTTTCTGCACTGTCCCATCTCTAATCTCTGAGTTTATGCAGTGTCCCATCTCTAACCTCTGAGTTTCTGCAGTGTCCCATCTCTAACCTCTGAGTTTCTGCAGTGTCCCATCTCTAATCTCTGAGTTTCTGCAGTGTCCCATCTCTAACCTCTGAGTTTCTGCAGTGTCCCATCTCTAACCTCTGAGTTTCGGCAGTGTCCCATCTCTAACCTCTGAGTTTCTGCAGTGTCCCATCTCTAATCCCTGAGTGTCTGCAGTGTCCCAGCTCTAATATCTGAGTTTTTGCAGTGTCCCATCTCTAACCTCTGAGTTTCTGCAGTGTCCCATCTCTAATCTCTGAGTTTCTGCAGTGTCCCATCTCTAACCTCTGAGTTTCTGCAGTGTCCCATCTCTAATCTCTGAGTTTCTGCAGTGTCCCATCTCTAAACTGAGTTTCTGCAGTGTCCCATCTCTAACCTCAGAGTTTCTGCAGTGTCCCATCTCTAATCTCTGAGTTTCTGCAGTGTCCCATCTCTAATCTCTGAGTTTCTGCATTGTCCCATCTCTAATCTCTGAGTTTCTGCAGTGTCCCATCTCTAATCTCTGAGTTTCTGCAGTGTCCCATCTCTAACCTCTGAATTTATGCAGTGTCCCATCTCTAACCTCTGAGTTTCTGCAGTGTCCCATCTCTAACCTCTGAGTTTCTGCAGTGTCCCATCTCTAACCTCTGAGTTTCTGCAGTGTCCCATCTCTAACCTCTGAGTTTCTGCAGTGTCCCATCTCTAATCTCTGAGTTTCTGCAGTGTCCCATCTCTAACCTCTGAGTTTCTGCAGTGTCCCATCTCTAATCTCTGAGTTTTTGCAGTGTCCCATCTCTAACCTCTGAGTTTCTGCAGTGTCCCATCTCTAAACTGAGTTTCTGCAGTGTCCCATCTCTAATCTCTGAGTTTCTGCAGTGTCCCATCTCTAATCTCTGAGTTTCTGCAGTGTCCCATCTCTAACCTCTGAGTTTCTGCAGTGTCCCATCTCTAATCTCTGAGTTTTTGCAGTGTCCCATCTCTAACCTCTGAGTTTCTGCAGTGTCCCATCTCTAAACTGAGTTTCTGCAGTGTCCCATCTCTAACCTGAGTTTCTGCAGTGGCCCAGCTTTGATACTGACTGTGTGTGTGTGTGTGTGTG
Organism: Gymnocephalus cernua; assembly: GCA_023631565.1. Taxonomy (NCBI): domain Eukaryota; kingdom Metazoa; phylum Chordata; class Actinopteri; order Perciformes; family Percidae; genus Gymnocephalus; species Gymnocephalus cernua. The sequence continues at coordinate 53,960 of CM042437.1, read as the reverse complement.
TGTGTGTGTGTCTCTCTCAGAGGAAACAGTGTTAAGCGTTCCTCAGGGATGGAGCGTTCTCAGAGTAGCACCTTCGACACTTCAGAGGAAAACAGGAACAAACTTGTTAAAGCTGCATCAACATCCAAGCTGCTCGCCAAGGTGGTGAAGAATGCCGACAGGTACACACACACACACACACACACACACACACACACACACACACACACACACACACACACACACACACACACACACACACACACACTCTGCATATACCGTATGATGTTTGTTTCTTCTCTTGTTTCAGACACAAAGACCCAGTTGTCAGTCAAGGTAAATACACATTCATCCTCCTCTTCATCATGAACTTAACATACGCATCATCATCATACTACTCATCATCATCATCATCATCATGTTCGTTTCCTTTCTGTCTTTGTCTCAAACTTTCAGCCAAAATGTCGACACGAGAGAAAAACAGCCAAGCTGGTAAGTCCTGAAGAGTCGTCAGAGCCAGCTAGCATGCTAACAAGCTAGCAGGCTAACAGCATGCTAACAGCAGGCTAACTGTAGATGCTAGATCGCATACGATACACGTATTGATGTCAACACGAGCATACTGTGAAGGCGTCATGGTGCAGAATTTAGTAATTTCTCCCCACATAGCTTCTGGAACATGTCCGGTTGTGTAGTTCTTGGTTTAGAAACGTGTTGGATTTTTATCCCGGTAGAAAGTGTCGCTATACTCTCTTAAACTCAGTAAAGTGTTGAGACCTGCGCTGTTTGCGCTTGTTAACGGTGATCTAGCTGCAGGAGTGTCACTAAGGGCCACGCTGGGAAATAAGAATCACATCAAGGGTCAGACATGTAGAGTTTATTAGAGAAGTTAAACACAGATTCACGAGAACATCTAACTACACTTGTGTTTTCAATAGTGGTGGGCATAGATTCATTTTTTTATCTAGATTAATCTCACTGTAATCTTGGAATTAATCTAGATTAATCTAGATTAAAATGGCTCATTTGAATTCTGCCGAAGGCATTCAGAATATGTGTGCTACCCAAATAATGACTAAAAGTAAGTCTTTGAGAACGGGTTTCTCAAGCCAGGTGGCGCATTAGACCAGGGGCTCATCTCCTGTTTCCAGAATGCACTGAATGCATAACAAACTAACTACGACTAGTTAACTTTCTAAAGCGGGCGAAATCGCTTGTTTGCTAAGAGTCGGTCGGGAATCTGACATCAACACACTGCAGACGCAAGTGACAGAGAGACGGAGGAGAGCAGGGAAGGAAATATGCTGCTGAACAAATACGCTGCATGATTTAAATAGCGTTAAAAAAAATTAATAAACGCAAGTGCGGCAGGCGGTGTTGATTGTGAGGCGCACCGCCGCACATTAGTCTATGTGTGGGAAACACTGTTACTGACTGTTTATTCAGTTAAACATTTATTTTGAACTGTTTTACAGTCAGTAGGCTGTATACATCCGCGCTAAAATATCAAGGTGAAAGTCATCATAGCTGCGTAGTCGCCTATAGACCAGCTCCCAACCCAACAAGAGAATAGATTAACGGAGATATTTATTTTATCGCCCGATAAGAGTCTCACGTTAACGCAGCACATTAACGCCGATAACGGCCCACCACTAGTTTTCAACTAAATGAACGTGGAAACCCCCCCCCCCCCTTGTCACAGCCTAAATGCAATAACCGCAATTAAAAATGTCCGCCTCCGTCTCAGAAGTATCTGTCCAGCTGTACATTTAATCAGACCTGGATGTTGAAGAGACGTTTTCAAATTAGCAGTAACAGCAAGTTACTGTTGTGTAACTGTAGAGTACAAAGCATTAAATAAAGTGCCGTAAGAGCTTGAGAGGTTTTTGTAATGTCTGCAGATGTTTTTGTGGAGTCAAAACGATTTGGTCGAGTTGGGACGCATTTCTGGAAAGCGTCCTGACGCGGCTGGTGGAATATCAAGCATCGACTTTAAGGGTCGCAAACGCAGCGCAGACGTGCCTGGTGGAATTTGACCATTATTGTTTTGCTTTGACAATCGACATTTTCTTTCTCCTCCAACGTGTCTCTGTGTGTTTCAGAGGGGAACCACATTAAGATGTTCTCTTTGTGTTTCAGAGGGGAACCACATTAAGATGTTTATGCGTGGGCGACCGATCACCATGTTCATCCCTTCAGACGTGGAGAACTACGACGATGTTCGTACAGAACTTCCTTCAGAAAGACTCAAGCTGGAGTGGGTGTATCCTTCACACAAAAATACAACTGAAGACCCTCTGTTAGGGCTTAGTGTTAGTGGGTGTGTCCTTCACACAAAAGTACAACTAAAGACCCTCTGTTAGGGGTTAGTGGGTGTGTCCTTCACACAAAAATACAACTAAAGACCCTCTGTTAGGGGTTAGTGTTAGTGGGTGTGTCCATACAGAAATACAACTAAAGATCCTGTTAGTGTTAGTGGGTGTGTCCTTCGCTCTTTACATTAGATGATGAAGGCAGTTGGAGAACAGTTAGATATAAAACATGATGTCGTCTGTATACAGGATGATTCCTTACCTCGGAAACTATCATGTTTACAACATCTGGCTTGATATTTAGTACATCTTAAGTAGATCTCCAGTAGATCTTTCTTCAGTAGATCTCTGGGTATTTTTTCCGAGTGCTTCTTTGACTTCCTGTAGCTATGGTTACCGTGGCAGAGACTGCCGAGCGAACGTTTACCTCCTTCCGACAGGGGAAATCGTTTACTTCATTGCCTCGGTCGTGGCTCTGTTTAACTACGAAGAACGGACCCAGAGACATTACCTCGGACACACCGACTGTGTCAAGTGGTGAGAAAACACTCACATCCAAATCATCTGCTGCTTCTCTCCTATTGGCTGCTCTGTCTGTGACATCATCTCTCTGTGTCTTCAACAGTCTGGCCATCCATCCGGATAAGATCCGCATTGCTACCGGACAAATCGCAGGAGTGGACAAAGACGGACGGGTGGGGACAAACACAAAACAAGAACCATGTTTTTATGACTTTATTACAATGTTCTTTTACTGTCTTCCACATAATCATTTACCTCTGAGTAGAGATGTTCTGATACCAATACTAGTATCAGAAAAGCCTCTGATTCAGCCTAAAATGCCTGTGTCGTTATCAGCAAGTACTGGAGTTTACGCACCGATCTGATACCACGTAATTTAGTCCAAAAGAAACTCTACTTTGAAGTAGTTTATTGATGTTCTTTTTCCATTATGACTCGGTGTCCAACTGGATAATAACAGAAAGTTCTGTGGCATTTTATTGTTTGTGTTTGTTCATGTTTCACACAGAGTTTAACAACAAAGATATAAATCATATTGTATCCATACAGGGATAGTAGTATACCGCTGTTAAACATCATATCATCTGTTCAGGCATAGTAGTATACAGCTGTTAAATAGCATATCATATATACAGGGATAGTAGTATACAGCTGTTATCATATAATCTATACAGGGATAGTAGTATACAGCTGTTATATAATCTATACAGGGATAGTAGTATACAGCTGTTAGATATATATGTACAGGGATAGTAGTATACAGCTGTTAAATATATCATCTGTACAGGGATAGTAGTATACAGCTGTTATACATCATATCTGTACAGGGATAGTAGTATACAGCTGTTATACATCATATCTGTACAGGGATAGTAGTATACAGCTGTTATTGTATACAATACACATACCAAGCTGGTATCGGATCGGTACGCAAGTTCAGGCATCAGAATTAGTATCAGGAAGGAAAACATAGTATCAGAACATCTCTACTTGTAATTTTTAAACTTTTTAAACATGTAATTAACAGCTAACAGATAAATAGCTGCAGAACCCAATCAAACCGTTGGGGTTGATCTCACTCCTCTCTTTTATAATATAATATATATTATACATATATGTGTTTCCAGGCGCTGCAGCCTCACGTTCGTGTCTGGGACAGCGTCAGTCTCTCCACGCTGCAGGTCGTCGGGTTGGGAACATTCGAGCGAGGCGTCGGCTCACTGGCTTTCTCCAAAGCTGTGAGTATCACCTCGGTGCATCATGGGAACTATAATAGTTCATACTGCTGAGTGTCTCTCAATGTGTCCCGTACTGTCTCTCTGTGTGTCTGCCAGGACTCGGGGCAGCACCTGAGTGTTATCGACGACTGTAACGATCACATGCTGACCGTTTGGGATTGGCAGAAGAAGTCAAAGATCGCTGAGATCAAGGTGAACACCTCTCTCTTCATTACTGCAAACAAAACAATGTCTTCTGTTATTAGAGTTCATTATTTGTTTTTAATTTATACATATTGTGTGTTAAGTTTGCAGATGCTTCAAATAAATGTCTTTAACTTTAAACATGTCAGTTTATACAGCTCAACAGTGCGGTTCCTTAAGTAATGACCCTGTTCATTTTCTCCGTAAGGATTTAGATTATCAGCCATGAAGTCTAACCCCTCCGAGGTAGTCTAACCCCTCCAAGGTAGACTAATCCCTCCGAGGTAGACTAACCCCTCCGAAGTAGTCTAACCCCTCCAAGGTAGACTAAACCCTCCGAGGTAGACTAACCCCTCTGAGGTAGACTAACCCCTCCGAGGTAGTCTAACCCCTCCGAGGTAGTCTAACCCCTCCAAGGTAGACTGACCCCTCCGAGGTAGTCTAAACCTTCCGAGGTAGACTAAACCCTCCGAGGTAGTCTACACCCTCAGGTAGTCTACACCACCCAGTCTTAAAACTCTTTATATCAGCATTTAATGAAACCCCAACAGAGATATCAAACGAGGAAAATCACTTCAGAACCAGAACCAATCAGAAAGTGGTTCTGACTGGTTCAGATTGGTCTTTGGTTTGTGCCTGAGGGAAAGTGTTTGTTCCCGGTGTTTCAGACCACTAACGAGGTTGTCCTGGCCGTTGAGTTCCACCCGACCGACCCAAACACCATCGTCACCTGCGGGAAGTCCCACATCTTCTTCTGGACCTGGAGCGGGAACTCTCTGGCTCGCAAACAGGGGATCTTCGGGGTGAGGAGATGTTTTATTCTTCAAGCTCTTTGGATTTACATTTTGATTTATTTTAAAGAGATAAAACAAAGATAAAAAACAAACTTAACAAGAAAGGTTTAATTTGGGCTGTGTAATTTATCAAACTTTAATGGTGATTTTGATTTCCTCTGGTAACGATTATTCTGGACATTACATTTTAAAGAGAACTCTTATTCTGTCTTGTCTTCTGAAATCTCCTGAAGGCTAAACTCAGTCAGCTAACATTTAAATATTAAGAGGACACGTAGGAAGAGACATGTCACAGTTTTTGCACTGCTGATTAGTTTAACTGTTGCAACATCTTTCCAAAAGTCAATGACGAATCCTGTTAAATCATCCTGGTTTACATATTGACCAAAATAATCCAGCAGCCGTATCTCTGTAGTCCCGCTCTAACTCTGTAATCCCGCTCTAACTCTGTAATCCCACTCTAACTCTGTAGTCCCGCTCTAACTCTGTAGTCCCGTTTTGACTGTGTAGTCCCACTCTAACTCTGTAGTCTCGCTGTAACTCTGTAGTCCCACTATAACACTAGTGTCGCTGTAACTCTGTAGTCCCGCTCTGACTCTGTAGTCCCGCTCTGACTGTGTAGTCCCACTCTAACTCTGTAGTCTCGCTGTAACTCTGTAGTCCCGCTCTAACTCTGTAGTCCCGCTCTGACTGTGTAGTCCCGCTCTAACTCTGTAGTCCCGCTCTGACTGTGTAGTCCCGCTGTAACTCTGTAGTCCCACTCTAACTCTGTTGTCCCGCTGTAACTCTGTAGTCCTGCTCTGACTCTGTAGTGCCGCTATAACTCTGCGGCTCACTCTAATTGTTTCCTGTTCCTGTTTTCTGTTTCCTGTGGTCAGAAATACGAGAAGCCGAAGTTTGTCCAGTGTCTGGCCTTCCTGAGTTCTGGAGACATCCTGACTGGAGACTCTGGGGGAATCCTGCTGGTCTGGACCCGGAGCGCGGCTGAGACACCTGGAAAGGGCCCCCGAGGTGAGGGGTGGTGGGGCTTACTGTACAATATCAGGAAACACTTCATTTTTACAGGCAGAAACCTCAGACAGAACCAGACTCTTGGTGGGCAGCCATCTGCAGCTGCTGGTTAGGACACAGAGACACTGATACAGATATACAGACACACTGATACAGATATACAGACACACTGATACAGATATACAGACACACTGATACATATATACACTCCCTAACTATAACCTATACACCCTCCTCCTCCCCCACCAGTCTGGCTGAACGCTGCAACTCCTCACTTACTAATTATAAGCTATACACCCTCCTCCCCTCTCGCTGGTCTGGCTAAACGCTGCAACTCCTCACTCCCTAACTATAAGCTTTATCAACGAGGAGAATTTTAAGTTCACTCCTAAATGTGGTGACGGTGTCTTCCTCCTGAACACAGACTGGGAGCTGGTTCCCATTCCTAAACTTCACAAAGATATTAAAAATGGTTTTATTAAATTCAGGTAAAATTAACTGGCAAATACTTATTTTCTCTGGTTTGAAATCCACACTGATTTACCTCTGCTAATATATAAATAAATATATATATATTTTTATTTCCTGTTCAAACTCAACTGTCAAACACTTGATATCCTCACAGAAGGTGTGTGTGTGTGTGTCCTACTTTCAGTAATGGTTTTCTTGTTGCTAAACTTGTTTAAAGTGGAGCGACGCCAAGATTAAAATGTTTTATCAGTCAGTGAGTCAGACTGCTGAAACATTTAATGAGAGACAGATTCAGACTTGACACGTTAATGTTCAGACTCAAACTACAGACACATTAATGTTCAGACTCAAGCTACAGACACGTTAATGTTCAGACTCAAATTACAGACACATTAATGTTCAGACTCAAACTACAGACACGTTAATGTTCAGACTCAAACTACAGACACGTTAATGTTCACACTCAAACTACAGACAAGTAATGTTCAGACTCAAACTACAGACACGTTAATGTTCAGACTCAAACTACAGACAGGTAATGTTCAGACTCAAACTACAGACACTTTAATGTTCAGACACAAACTACAGACAGGTAATGTTCAGACTCAAACTACAGACAGGTAATGTTCAGACTCAAACTACAGACACATTAATGTTCAGACTCCAAGGCAAGGCAGCTTTATTTGTATAGCACATTTCAGCAATAAAGCAGTTCAAAGTGCTTTACATAAAACATTAAAGAGCAGTTAAAAATCATTAAAACAAAAAATTTAAAACAGATAAAATATGAGGACAGAAGTTACAGTGCAGCATAAGTAATTAAACATTAAAGAGCTGTTGAAAACAAGTTACAAATATTAAAGCAGATAAAATAAGAGCCAATATACAGTTTCTTGGAAACCCAAACTTTGTTGTCTGGACCATATTTCTTTACCATTTCATCCACCATGGGCCCCACAGGAACATGTGACTTTGAACTCTTGTTACCCATAACAAAAGTGGAAGTTCTTCTCTTACACTACAAATAGTCGTCACTATAGGGCCCTGTTTAATCATGGCAAACTTTTCAAAATCCTGAACAGTTCTCAGCTGCTTTTTCTTGTAGATTTTACCATAAAATATGTCACTCCCGCGTTGGAGAAATTCTCAAAAATATGTCCATTATCTGTTCAAAAATATCACCACAATGGCCATTAACCTAATCAAATTTAACGAAAGGCAACATCACAACGAAAGGTCATAGATTTTCATGCAGTTACAATGCAACTTAATGGAAATGAGGAATTATTTAAAGAAAAGCAACATCAAAAGGATGTTGACAGGTTAATGTTCAGACTCAAACTACAGACACATTAATTTTCACCTCCATTTTAAAAGTGTGGAAAGAACAAATGAAATGTGATGTCAGCAGCAAGTTTGTTCAAACAGGAAGTCAAAGTGTTTTCAGATGAAAGCTGAAGAAACAGGAAATGTTTGTGTGATCTGCTGCCTCCTGCTGGCTGCTACAGGAACTGCAACTCAAAACATAATGTCTCTGCTCCTCAAACACACTTTATATTAAACACACACTTTACATTAAACACACACTTTACATTAAACACACACTTTATATTAAACACACACTTTATATTAAACACACACTTTACATTAAACGCACACTTTATAACACACACTTTATATTAAACACATTTTATATTAAACACACACTTTATATTAAACACACACTTTACATTAAACACACACTTTATATTAAACACATTTTATAATAAACACACTTTATATTAAACACACTTTATATTAAACACACACTTTATATTAAACACACTTTATATTAAACACACACTTTACATTAAACACACTTTACATTAAACACATTTTATAATAAACACACTTTATATTAAACACACACTTTATATTAAACACACACATTACATTAAACACACTTTATATTAAACACACACATTACATTAAACACACTTTACATTAAACACATTTTATATTAAACACACACTTTATATTAAACACACACTTTACATTAAACACACACTTTATATTAAACACATTTTATAATAAACACACTTTATATTAAACACACTTTATATTAAACACACACTTTATATTAAACACACACTTTATATTAAACACACACTTTATATTAAACACACACTTTACATTAAACACACACTTTATATTAAACACATTTTATAATAAACACACTTTATATTAAACACACTTTATATTAAACACACACTTTATATTAAACACACTTTATATTAAACACACACTTTATATTAAACACACATTACATTAAACACACACTTTACATTAAACACACATTACATTAAACACATTTTATAATAAACACACTTTACATTAAACACACACTTTACATTAAACACATTTTACCCTAAACACACACTTTACATTAAACACACACTTTATATTAAACACAAACTTTATATTAAACACACACTTTATGTTAAACACACACTTTATATTAAACACACACTTTACATTAAACACATTTTACCCTAAACACACACTTTACATTAAACACACACTTTATATTAAACACAAACTTTATATTAAACACACACTTTATATTAAACACACACTTTATATTAAACACACACTTTATATTAAACACACACTTTATATTAAACGCACACTTTATATTAAACACAAACTTTATATTAAACACACACTTTATATTAAACACAAACTTTATAACACACACTTTATATTAAACACACACTTTATATTAAACACACACTTTATATTAAACACAAACTTTATATTAAACACACACTTTACATTAAACACACACTTTATATTAGCACACACTTTATATTAAACGCACACTTTATATTAAACACACACTTTATATTAAACACACACTTTACATTAAACACACTTTACATTAAACACACTTTACATTAAACACACACTTTACATTAAACACACACTTTATATTAAACACACACTTTACATTAAACACACTTTACATTAAACACACTACACTAAACACACACTTTACATTAAACACACACTTTACATTAAACACACACTACACTAAACACACACTTTACATTAAGCACACACTTTACATAAAACACACACTTTACATTAAACACACACTTTACATTAAACACACACTACACTAAACACACACTTTACATTAAGCACACACTTTACATAAAACACACACTTTACATTAAACACACTTTACACTAAACACACACTTTACATAAAACACACACTTTACATTAAACACACTTTACATTAAACACACTTTACGTTAAACACACTTTACACTAAACACACACTTTACACTAAACACACACTTTACATAAAACACACACTTTACATTAAACACACTTTACATTAAACACACACTTTACATCAGACCTGGGCATTGTACGGCCCCCGGGCCACATACGGCCTTTTGGTTGATTCTGACTGGCCCGTGTAAGGTTAATTGGAAATTACAAAATAAACATTTTCTAATTTTACCTCATGCATGGACTAAAGCTGCATTGCTTTTATTTTGAAGGCGTTTTTTAATTCACGTACATAATGACTCAATACGTCTATCAAGACATGCGCATGATTGGATCGTTGTCACAAGCAGTTCCAGGGCTTGAGAGTGCGACCATTTTGGTCGCACATGCGCCCAAATTTTGTAAGGGTGCGACTAACATTTTTCCTAGGTTGCACCGGTGCACCTCCGCGCAGCCTCGCCGCACCTCCGCGCAGCCCCGCCGCACCTCCGCGCAGCCCTGCCGCACCTCCGCGCAGCCCCGCCGCACCTCCGCGCAGCCCCGCCCCCATTCACACACACGGCCACCGTGCAACACGAGAGACACGGCATCGGTTTACACTGCGACATTTGTCTACAGTTTTAATTGTTAACACAGCTGTATATCGTTAAGCATGAGAGGGGAACCTGTATTTGTAGCAGTGTTTCCGCTGGTAACAGTGTTACTGCGGCCGCCGCACGGCGGAAAACACAGACGAAGTTATTGAATGCAACTAACTTCAGACGGAGCCTGCAAAATGCAGCGCAGTGACGATACAGACATTTCATATACAAGACGTGTGTAACGCCGCTGACCCGCCAAAGCATTCGACCCGAGCTGGACCCGTTCATAGTGAGTCAGCCGTCACTCTGTGAGTAGCATACGCTTCAGTGTCTCTCTCTCATTTTGATAGGAAAGCTGAAGACATGAAAGGGGAGAGGGGGGGAATGACATGCAGTAAAGGGCCGCAGGTCGGAGTCTAACCTGGCCCGCTGCGTCGAGGAGTAAACCTCTATATATACCACCTGAGCTATCCGGGCGCCCTCTTTCTCTTTTAATCTGTTATTGTTGTTGATAACAAGTGAAGCAGCTTTCTCAGAGATATATATATTTTAAATATATCCTAGGCTATTTAATTCAGATAATTTTCATTTACATGTGTTGCAGCTGTATATTTTTTGGAGAATTTTGATTTTTTTTTTTGAATTTTGAATTTTGATGCTAGGGAGTGTGGCAAGCTGGTACTGTCATTGGTTTAGGAAAGGCTGAAGGGGAAGAAGGCCAAATTACAGGTGTTGTCCATCTGAGGGGCAGAGGACAGCAGGGGGGGGGGGGGGGGCTATAAGACTTTGAGCCATGAAATGTTAGATCTCAGTTCAGGGAAGCACTTTGATCTATTTTGAAATGTTTTACTTAAAGGTATAGTGGTCGCTGACAGGTCAGCGAGCAGACGGCCATAGACAGTATATAAAAGCCTCCGACCGCGGCGCTGCCTCCCCGCTCTCGGCGATAGCTTGTTTGTTGGCCTGTAGCGTGCTAAAGTTAGCTATAGAGATGCTTGTCCTAAATAGATTTCCATTTACCGGTGGCGAGTCTGACATAGTGGAAAAAGTGAAAATCTTTTGGAAAGTCGGCTTGTAGAGCCACGCCG
>CM042437.1:10000-37500 GCA_023631565.1 Gymnocephalus cernua | reverse complement strand
ATAATAAATCTTAATTAAAATATTGTGCATTCAGTATACTTTGTTCTGCCTGAATGTTTCTGGATGTTGTTTAAACAAATGGAAGTAAAATGTTTTAATAACAGTATGTAATTTGACAAGTGAACTCCATTACCCAGAATGTCTCTCTCTGTGTGTGTGTGTGTGTGTGTGTGTGTGTGTGTGTGTGTGTGTGCGTGCGTGCGTGCGTGCAGATGGCAGCCTGTTGGCTGTTGGATCTCACGATAATTTTATTTACCTCTACAACGTCTCCGAGAGAGGACGCAAGTACAGCCGCTATGGGAAGTGCTCGGTGAGTTCTCCATGATTTAAACTCTCTAAAAGATTCTTCAAATCTTTAAGGTCAGTGTGGCGTTCAGGTTCAGCTGTGTTTCTGAGTTTCCTGAATGTCTCCACAGGGACACTCGAGTTACATAACACACCTGGACTGGTCACCTGACAACAACTTCATCATGTCTAACTCTGGAGACTACGAGATCCTGTACTGTAAGTACTCGGATACTTCCCTAAGTACTCTGTAACTGAAGTACAGTACTGTGTAGTTAAAGTATTGTGTAGTATTATGTAGTACTGTGCAGTATTGTGTAGTACTGTGTAGTATTGTATAGTACTGTGTAGTATTGTGTGTTTTCAGGGGACGTTCCAAATGGCTGTAAACTGATCAGAAACCGCTCCGAGTGCAAAGACATCGACTGGGCGAGCTACACCTGCGTGCTGGGATACCACGTCTTCGGTTAGTACCACACTGCCCCGTTAGCAACAAGCTAACGCTAACATCAAGCTATCACTAGCATCAGGCTATCACTAGCATCAAACTAACGCTAGCATCAAGCTATGACCAATTTGGTCGCACATGCGACCAAAATTGGGTGCGACTAAAATGTTTCCTAGGTCGCACTGGTGCAAGTAAGGAGGAGTAACGTCCTCGAATCCGTTGCCTCTCCACGAACGAAGCGATGTGGTTTATGTCTATGGTTTAAGTTAAGTTTTGGTATGGTTTAATGTTACATGACCCATTTCTTCTGTAAAGCCGTGCCTGTGTTCGGATCTCTCCTCTTACTCTCCGCGCCAGTCCACACTGCGACATTTGTCTAAGTTTTAATTGTTATTAACACAGCTCTTTATTGTTAAGCATGAGAGGGAAACCTGTATCTGTACCAGTGTTTCTGCTGGTAACTCTGTTACTGCGGCCGCCACACGGTGAAAAACACAGACAAAGTTATTGAATGCAACTAACTTCAGACGGAGCCTGCTGCACCTGGGCGAGAGACGTGGCCAGAATATCATAATTCATAAAAGACTTTGAGCCATGAAATGTTGGGGTCTCAGCTCAGTGAAGCATTTTAAACATTTATTTTTTCATGTTTTTATTTTTATATACAGTATAATATGCTTCAAATAAAACAAAGTATTTACCAAGACCTTATTCTTGTTTAAAATCATTTACATGATATATATGAATGTATATGGAGTGTGATAAAAAGGTGACCTTGACATTGTGGTGTTAACGGCAACACAAGGAAAAATTTGGATACACCTACATTTTGTGCTGTTGCACCTAAATAAAAAAGTTAGGCGCACCAGTGCAACCACGGCAAAAAGTTAGTGTGGAGCCCTGGATTAGAGGGCTGCATTGGGATTGGGTCCCGCGGGACCCAACGCAAATCTCGCAGGAGCGGGCGGTTTGAATTTTGCTGCGGGCAGGAGCGGCGGCTAAAAAATACACTGCGGGATCGAGTGTAACACACACGTTGCAGCCGGTAATGGTCAGAAATTCGGCGGGAGGGGGATGAAGAAAACATAAACTTTGTCTGAGGTAATCAGCAATACAATCTGTGTGTGTGTGTGCGTGTGTGTGTGTATGTGTCTGGGTGTGGGGTTGTGTGTGTGTGTGTGTGTGTGTGTGTGTGTGTGTGTGTGTGTGTGTGTGTGTCAGGTGTTTGGCCCGAGGGTTCAGACGGCACCGACATCAATGCTCTGATCAGATCTCACAACAGGAAGGTGATCGCTCTCGCTGACGACTTCTGCAAAGTTCACCTGTTCGCGTACCCATGCTCCACGCCCAAGGTGAGACACACACACACACACAAACACACACACGCACACATACACACACACAGAGACACACGCACACTCGTGCACAGACAGGATGAACATTTGTGTCTCCGCAGGCTCCCAGCCATAAGTACAGCGCCCACAGCAGTCATGTGACCAACGTCAGCTTCCTGTTTAACGACAGTCACCTGATCTCGACGGGGGGGAAGGACACCAGCATCATGCAGTGGCGTCTGGTGGAGAAATCTTCTCTCTCGCTGCCCGACGGCCTCCTCTCTAACTCCGCTCCCCACCGGGCCGACCCGCTATTTACCCCGCCCCCTCCTGCTGCAGTCACGCCCACACAAGACCCCGTCCCTCTGCCGACAGCCAATGGGACACAGGAAGCGTCCCCGGACTCGCCTCCCCCGACAGATCTGTCCCCGGCGCTCTCAGCGTTAACCCCGCCCCCTGCTGAGTTGACCCCGCCCCCCTCAGACAGCACTCTGAGTCTGAAGGACAGCCTGGAGCCGAGCGACGACACGGCCACGCCCCCCCTCACCCCCCCCTCATAGACAGGAAGTGGCTGAGATGTCTGTGTGAGGATCAATGTGTGGATTATGTTCTGGATGAATGGATGAGTTGCTTGGTCTCTAAAATGTCAGAAAATGGTGAAAGATGTGGATCAGTGTTTCCCAAAAAGCTCAAGATGACGTCATCAAATGTCTCAAAGATTTTCAGATAAAATGTTATAAAACAGAAAAGAGCAGAAATCTCCTCATCTGAGAGGCTGAACACATTTTCTGACATTTTAACTATTAAATTGAAGACCTGAATATTGGGAGATGATTGTTCTGTTGATCGTTGCAGCTCTACACAAGATGTGAAAGATTATCGTGTTGAGTTCAGGGGTCCTGGGAGATTTCTGCTTTTGAAACAAAACCTGCAGGGCTTAAACGTCTTTTAGGAACTGTTTTTTAAATCATGATCATGTTTTATTTAGCTATCAGCTGAAGAAAGATTATCGATCAGAGGAATCATGTAAAACAGGCTGCAGATTGTAAATGGAAAAGTTGAATTCACTCATTTGACACAACTTTATTGTGCTTCTATTTTGTCAAACTGCCAATCCAGTTAATACAGGAAGGGGCAGTAAGAGGCTTTTAATGTGAAACATGCAGGAAATATAAACTTTACAGTTCAAACCTTCAAAATGAAATAAAATCAAACAACTGAAAGAGAGACATCTTTCTCTCAGAGATCTGTTTGTATATTCTGCAGATATTTCTGTGTATATTTCGGTTTTCCACCGGGGGGCAGCTACACTGTAAACACTCACATCTCTCAGCCAATCAGCTCGCGGGAAGCCTCCTGTGATTGGCTGCTTTTCAGCGACTCCTTGAACGACTGCTGATGTTTGTTTATGTCTCTCTGGACCATTTCTGTTCCAAATGTTTCCTGAATGTCATGATGTCATGATGATGTCACTCTGGGAGGGGGCGGGGGGTGGGGGGGGTAATTTTTTTGCCTTTTTAATACTCTTCATCTTTAATATCTTCATGTTTTCTATGCTCGTCTCTTCAGACTGGACAGAGTTCAGGGAGGGCGGGGCTAACATGGGAGGGGCGGGGCTAACATGGGACGGCGGGCCTAACCCTGGAGGGGCGGGGCTAACTGTTTCTGTAACGACATGATGATGATGATGATGATAATGTTCATGTGACTGCTTTGAGCCAATCATGTCTTCTCTCATACATTCCTGTCAGACGACAGACTGTACTGAAGATTTCAACAAAAAAATGCAAATAAATGTTTTTAAAACCGACAGCTCGCCTCACGCGTCCTTCATGTGTCTGTTTCCATGGTGACAGTGATTTTCCAGGGAGCCGGTTGCACCCGTTAGACGTTAACCATAAAGTGTTACGTTACATTTTGTTTAGCTCACGCTTTCTTCTAGAGAGACTTCCAGTAAGTGTGTGTGTTTACATGCAAAACCTGTTAGCTAACTAACGTTAACGTTAGCCAGTCCACTAAAGAAAATGAGCCAAACAAAGTTGTCGTCTGGCGGGAGTACTGTGCTTCCCTACGCTGTGACAAGTGTATGAATGAAGCATTAAGTTAACATTTTACTAATTCAGTGGCCGTTTCTTTACACAGAAAAAGCCTGATTCAATTTCATTTCAATTTTATTTATATTATCAAATCAAAACTGCTTTTTACTGTGTGTGTGTGTGTGTGTGTGTGTGTGTGTGCGCACTATATTAAATGCTATTCTGTGTCAGTAGGTGGCAGTATAGCACAATAATGACCTTGTTGATTTAAGACAATAGAATTACTGCCACCTTTCACACATTTCTTCAGTTCCTGCCAGTTCCTGTCAGCTTTGTGTTCATCTAAACAGGCCCAGGTTGCACACTAAGTGAGTATAAACAAATTGACAGACTCCATTTCATATTATAAATTACATATACTGTATTAGGCTACAATGTGTCATTTTGTAAAATTTTTGGTTGGTGGCGTGCTGCAGGAGTTTTTGAATGTAAAAAATGTGTCGTGGCTCAAAAAAGGTTGAAAAACACTGTCCTAGACGAAGCAGCTAGATGAAGCTTAGATTCTGACAGATACTTGTCACACACAAGTTGTAATGAAATGTTTGCTCTACTGAGGTTTATGTTTTGTAGTCGTTCCATGCTTAAACCTTAAACCTGCTAAAAGCCCCCTTCTCTCCCAGTAATCGTCCATGTCAGAGGCTCAGTCATGTTTTAAGGTGGAGAACATGAAACATGAGGTGGTCACATGTCATGTGATAAAGTACATGAACAGCCTATATGTGTTTTGCCTAATTATTTCATGTATGTCTTATTACATCATACATACATACTCTAGCCTAAACTCTAAGTAGTTGTCCATTGTCCCGTCCTCTTTCAGTCACTCTGTTTTCTGAGTTGTACTTGTCTGGAAACAGTAACTTTTAAATAAAAATCAATAAAAAAAATTTCCTTCCAATTATTAAATTATCAGAATCGAGCATCGAGTCATTCTAGAGAGAATCGTGATGCATCTAAGAATAGATTATTTTTCCCACCCCTAATAAATAGATGAAATTAGTTTGTCTTATTTATGAACTACAAACATTCAGACTGCAGGTCATATTGTATTTAATTAGTCAGAGACTAAGCTGAATCTATCTTTACTTTTGTACTTCATCTTCATTGAAGAATATTATATAAGAATGATATGATTTATACATTTTTGTATATTGTGAGAAATGAAAACCAATAAAAAGATTTCAAATGATTCCTGAACTTTATTCACAAACCCAGGCAGTCACAGAGTTTATTTGTTCAGTCCACAGAAACTCAAATTCCAGAAGCTGCACGGCATTCTGGGAAATGTCCCTCCGTGTTTGCAGGACTGTGATTGGCTCAGGCATTGCAGCGGTTGCTATGGCAGCAGGTCCACCCGGGTTTGGAACAGCTCTCCAGCTGAGTGCAGCCTTTCTCTCCGTTATCTGCAACAGAAACAGGAAACGCATCATCACAGCCGCCACACACGCCAGAAGATTGTTTTTTATTTTTAAACCATATTGTGTTCTCACACATAAACATGTATTCATCGTCCTGATGTACTAGACCAACACCACTTTAATAATAATCATTATGACTTTATTCAGGACACAATGGAATGTCCATAAAGACAAAATATATAATATATACAAACTTTAAGACTTTCAGAAGTGTAAAAGAAAATATGAAACTGTCAAACTTGATTTTAATTATTCAAATCTTAATTTAAATTCCACATGAAAATCTTTTTAAATTCAGATTTACCCAAACAAGTGCAGCTGTATTTAAAGGTGATCTGTTATATACATTCAGGTTCATACAAGATTCTCCTAGAACATGCTTTATGTTCCTGATCCTCCTATGGCTGCTGCTCCCCCCCCCCCTGTTACAAGCACCTCCTCCCAAAAATAAATAAATAAAAAACCACCCAACCAGACAAGTATGGTGCTAAAACAGTCCCATATCAATTTGAAACTTGTGAAACAAAATGCACAAATGTACGCAGAGCAATTCATCTTTAAATACGTATGTAAATGCGTATCTGTAAATACGTATCTGTGAATGCGTATCTGTAAATACGTATCTGTGAATGCGTATCTGTGAATGCATATTTGTAAATGTGTATCTGTGTCCGTGTAACTTGTATTTATTCTTGTTTATTAAAAGGATCCCCATTAGCTGGTACCGTAGAAGTCAGATACTATTTTAGTATTCATTTATAAATCAACTTAGTATTTTTCAATGGAAATATATTTGTCAAACTCCTATTTGTGTGGATCCAGCGTTCCCCAGTAGATGGCAGTAATGCAACACTTATGGCAGAATAGTATATTAAAGAGAGTTTGGCCAAATACGGAATCGAATGCTCTGAGGTATCCCGTTATGCGATTGGTTCCGAGGTGGTCACGTGTTTCGTGGACTCCATGTTGTATACCAACATTCATCTGATTCCCATTGACATAGTGCAGGGAACAGTGGAAAATGGAATAAATTATTTAAAAAATGACATCAATCACTGAAAAGATGCCCAACTGTTGGACAGGAAAGCGGCAAAAGATTTCACAAGTCCCCCCCCATGAACCAAAAATGCAAAAAGTATGGGAGCTGTTCATTATTGTGTGAAGTAAATTTCTCTCTTCGATATGATAACAAATTACATAGGACAAATGTAGTAATACCATCGTTAATGTGTACCATGCTGTCAAAAAAGTTCTAACCCTTCTTTAGAAATGAATGAAGTTTGAAGTTAGCCATGCCTTATGCTAGCATTAGCTTTTGCGCTAGCACTCCATGTACCTAGCTAGCTAATACTTGTGATCTTGCCGTAGTCATATGGCTTTTGGTCTTGACCGAGTCCAGGTGTCTTTATTATGTTTATAATAATATTGGAGGGAAAGTGAAACACTGCTTGGACGGGGATGTTGTTCGGCTTTTTATAAGTTTAGACAGCTACACCAACGTTTGCTAACGTTAGCACAACAGCTTTAGCCTAGCCTGCTAGGTAAATATTACAACTGCCTTCAGAGGTTCCTATATCTGCGTCCATGCTGTCAACATAAGACCTGTGGCATTAGTGTTCGTTTTGTACATTGAATGAAATATTAAGGGTACTAACCCTAACCCATGATTTGAGTAGGCCAAACTCTCTGAATAAAGGGCGCTGACTTATGGATGCCAACCGCTGTTAAACTACATGAACACAACAAAGATGTCTTGTCAGATGTGTCAGACGGTTGGCCAAGAATCTGCTCCTTTATCCGGGTAAGTTAATATTATTAGGACTTTGTCGTCAAATAAATTACATTTGTTTTCAGTATCTTTGTTGCAGTGTATTTGCAATTTGCTTTATGTTCTTTGTTTGCTATTTTTTGGAGCGTGCTAACGTTCACATGCTTGTACTGCTTGAACAGCGATGCTAACTTGCTCTTGGGGGAATTACTGGAATTGTTGGGTCTTTGTAAAATATATAGTGTGGTCTAGACCTACTCTATCTGTAAAGTGTCCTGAGATGACTCTTGTTATGACTTGATACTATAAATAACATTGAATTGAATTGAATTAACTTAGCCCATTAAAGTCAGCCCTGTAACATGGGCTTTGACTGCATGGTCTTTGTATGGAATTGGCAGACTGAAATGTTATTTAGCGCCGATCTCGGGGGATATTACTGTCTTTTAGTGGGCCCATTTGTAAAGCTAGTGAATATATTTGGTAGCATATGAAAGTAGTATCAGTGGTGTAGCCAGAACTTAGCTGGCTCTGTCCTTCACAGGTGGTGGAGCTTGTGGGACTCACCTCGGGTGTAGCAGGCTTGTTGGACTTCGCCGCTGCAGTAAATCAGCAGGTTGTTGACCATCAGGAAGTCCTCACCATAACACTCAATGTAAGACTGCTCGGCTGCAACACAAACACACAGGATCACACCAGAGACAAACTGATTAATGACTCTTAAGTATGAAATGAACTAAAGAACAGACTCACACACCTGTCACCTGTTGAATCAGAAATCAGTCTGATCGACACATAGGTACCACAGTGAACATTACTGAACATTTAATTTACTATCAGTCACTTCCTATTGTAATATTATGTTAAGAATATATTTTGTTAAAACATAGGGTGAATCCATGCAGAAGTTGACTATTTAAATTATAAAACATAATGATAGTTTCAAATAGTTACTCTACTTCTCTCATGTGATATGATCTCTGCTAAGTCAGATGTGTGTGTAAGCAGGATTTACTCTTCCTGTTTGTGTCTTTACTTTGGGGAAGTTAGTGCTTTAAATGTGTCTGTTCACAATCCTTTAAAGCATATTTCTCTTACAAAAAGACACGTCAGCTCTCCCTCAACCTTACACAGTTGAATGTGTTTCAAATTAAAAAGTGATATGTTTCTGTACCTGAGCAGAGCGGCAACAGCAGCAGCAGCAGCAGATAAATCTTCATGTTTCAGGTTTTCTGTCAAAGCGACTCCACGAACAGCAAAATCTGAGAGACGAGAAGAACAAAGCTGGACTTTTATCTTCTGCACACACACACATGCACGCACACACGCACACACACACAAACACACATGCACACGCACACACATACAGACACACACACACACACACACACACACACACACACACATGATCGGAAGACAAACAGAACTGACCTCATGTTGTTTGTCCAAAATTTGTTCTGTTCAAAGTTTCACAAGAAAAAATGTCTGACTGAATTGTAGCAGAGTCATGACTCAACGTTGTGTTTCTGCTGAGTCATAATTATAGACAGTGCGTTAGGGTCAACAACTGGAACAATGTCACTGCATGTCTTTTATTTAAGTGATTCACGCTGATGTAAAAGTATTTTTTTTAGGCCACTGGATATTAGAATTATATTGAATATTTAGCTCAATCCCTCAAATTTAAGACATGAATTAATGTAAAATATCATCATCATTTTATCCGGGGTCGGGTCTTAGGGATAGCGGCTCAAGGCTCATAACCTCAAGATAAATTGATTTTATTTGATGTTTTTCAGCAGTTTGTCTGTTTTGAATGTATGAACCACGAAGTTGTCTGAAGTCTTTTACTTAATTAAAAGTGTTTTTGTAGTTTTTATGCCTGATGAAGATCTGACAGCAGCTCATTAAACTGAAATTTTAAACATCTTAAGATCCTTTTCTGTTCCAATTAAACACACAGAGAAAAACGGGACTCACCTCACTCAGGTGAAGTAGTGTAGTCGTCTCGTTCCTTGTTCCTCGTCTGTCTGATCTCTGCCTCAGTTAAATATCCACAGATGATGCCCTGAATACATCAGATTTTACTAATCAAACACAAAACAGTGTGAGAAAAAACAAGTGCCAAAAACATTAAATAAAAACTTGAGTCAACCCAAGTCAATAAGCCCCGGGATGTAATGTTGAGACCAAACATAAAGAAGCCTCTGTGTCTGTGCAGTGTGGATGTTACATCTCTCCTGCCTCATTGCTCAGGGATTATTTGATTTTACTGCCAACCCTAATCCTAAAAGTAAATAAGGATACAGGTGTCCTCTCCCTGAGGAGATTTTGAACTTGTGCAGTCACTTTGAATCATCCTGGGAAGAAATAAGAAATTATATTTGTTCATCAGTTTCCTGACCTCACTTTCCCTGAGTGAAACTACTGATATTGGATAGAAACAGGGAAAGTGTGCTTTCAAAATATGAACCTCAAAAATACAAATCAGTTAAAAAGATTACTGCTTTTTTACTGTAAGTACCAAAGGAAGGTTAAACTCAAGGGCAACTGGACTTGGTTAAGGTTCTTGAAGTTGTTACGTCTCTCATCCAAGGCCAATACCCTAACCCAACATGTGAGAATGCCAACAATGATTGTTCAGACTTGGCCTGTCTTTGTCTATTACAGTCCTCTCATATAACTCATTGGTCCTAAGCTGCTCCCATGTGCTGCTGCCAGGATGACACACAGCAGCACCTTGTTTCCCACAACTTATTAGAATAGACTGTTGATCTTTCAGTTGCCTCTCATCAGTGATGGAGTACTCGAGTCCTGGACTCAGATTCAAGTCTGACTCGAGTCTCTATTCTCTGAACTCGAGTCCGGCTCGTGAATCTTTTCCCTGGATTTGTGACTTGACTTGGACTCGCGGACTGAGGACTCGAGATTCGACTCAGACTCAAGGATATATAGAGTTTCGACTCAGACTTGAGGATATATAATCGGACGTTGGATGAAGTTTCTAATGTGTTTTTTCCTGTTTCGGCCGGGATCTTGTTTTTCCTCACAGCCACATATGCTTCTCAGTCAGACAGCGCTACCGGTCACTCTCCTTGCTTGACAACACACTCACTGACGTCACTCACTTAACGCTGCATTCTCGCTCTTTTAGTGCATGATTCACGGGCAAGTTCTTTTCCCTTTTGCGGTGGCTCACCTGGCCCTCTCAGCTCACCTGGCCCTCTCAGCTCACCTGGACTGACTTCGTTGTGTTCACGTGCTCCCCCCGGGAATATAAAAATATATATATAAAACTTCCCATAAAAGTCTATACGCTTTTATCCAAAAGGTTATTTGTCATCTTCAATGTATTAGCTGTCTGCTATTTGACATCAGTAAGCCAAATCACACTCATTTCAGCCTGCTGGCTTCACTCTGCCATCTCTGGCTGGTCTTCTTATCCTCCTAATACACATACATAGTCCTAGTATACAAGGCCCTGCTCTATGGGCTCACTATTCACTGAACAAACTCTTTGGGCACATTACTTCATGTGATTGGTCAACAAAGCTGTCAGTCTAAGTGACCAAATCAAAGATGGATGCCGGCTAATTAAATATAGGTCGCTGTTTGGTACACAACACAGAAAATAGCAATTCAATCATTGTTTTATTGCTCTGGAACTGCATGCATAGTCTCCGCACAGGCTCAGAAGAATCCTTGTCATCATGGCAGGATTTCTAAGCTTATGGAATGGCTAGGGTTAGGGTTAGGAACAAAGAATTGGATAATCTATGCATTAACCATTTTTTACAGCATAGCCAAGCCTCCTCACCTCTCATTCAGGCCCCCTGGTATCAAAGTGCCCAACTTGGCAATCCAGTTTTTTCGGCTTTCCTCATTTGAGCTGTGGACCAATTTGGGTTGGATTCAAGGATGTTGGCCATCAGGTTAGACCAGTTATGCTCTATGAAGTGTTTGACAAGAGGAATATGTGTATTTTTTGTCTATTAATGTTATATCTATGTTGTGTGAACCTAACAAGGAGTGTGTTTCCTGTCTCTCCAACATACTGCATGTGACATAAAGAACAAGTAATCAAATAAATACAATTTTTTGACTGTATATTTGTGTTTTTTTAGTCTGAAAAACTTCCTTTGTGTTCTGATTCCTTACCCATTTGTGGTTTCTGAAGAAATTATCATCTGCCCTGCTTTTAGGTTCCTTTAATGGTTTTAATTTGGCTTTTACCAGAATATCTCTCCAATTCCTATTCTTCCTATAGGCAGCAATGATCCTATAATCCTTCAAAAACCCATCTTGTAAAAGTTATTTCTGATCACTCATGAGATGAACTCTGAATGTTCTGAGTGTCTGGCGTAACATGGAACGAAAGTACCCCCTATTGGCCAAACTGGAGAACAGCACCTTGACTGCATGTAGAAAATCTTGGTTTTTAGAGCAAATTCTGCTGAATCTTAGGAGCTGTGACTTAACCAGTCCTGCAAAGGTGTGTTTTGGATGATAGCTGGATCTGTAAAGAAGTGCGTGGGTGTCTGTTTCTTTGAAAAAGACTTTTACATCCAGTCTAAGTGTGTCTGTGAAATGTTCTCCCTTGTAAGTGGTTGTATCTAAGAAATCTACAGAATGTGCATCCGGAGTGGATTTTAGTTTTATGGAAAGATTGTAGTCATTGAGAGTGGTCAGAAATACCTTGAAATCATCCTTAGAGTGTTCCCAAATTCCCCATATATCATCGAGATACCTCAAATAATAGAGGGTCTTTTTCTGGCATATTGCCAGGGCTCCTTCTTCCCAATCCGCCATAAAGATATCGGCATAACTGGGCGCAAAGCATTTCCCCATCGCGCATCCCTTTAATTGTAAAAAGTATTGGTTATTAAATTCAAAATCATTTTTTTGTCAAATTAGGGTTAGGAATGAAATAAAGAAATTCTGCTAGACCTACACTAATCCCCAACTCTCCTATCTCTCATTCAGACAGCTGGGTACATGTGTGCCCAATTTTTGGATCCAGGACCTTTCCACTCTCCTGCGCTGCTTTACTGACCAGGCTGGATTGGACTCCAGAATGGTGGCCCTCAGGCTGGACCACCCGTGGTCGACAAAGTGCTGGACTAGAGGGATATGTAAATTTTTATGTTAATTTATGTTATATCTGTGTTGGGTGAATCTGGTCAGCATAGTGTTGCCTGATTCCCCAACATATTGTTTTGGACATTTTGAGCATCTAATTAAATAATGTTTAGTTTTAGTTGAAACTGTGTTTCCTAAAGTAAGATAAGTTTAAAATGATTTATTGTTTATTTTTTTTGTTTATTGTAGAAACTAGCATTGACATTCTAAATGTTTACATTGTTAACAAAATTGAGAGATAATTTAACTCTTTGCTTTTAATATGACTTTTTTGTCTTAAAATGACAAATGTTTCACGTTTTGTGTGGACCCCAGGAAGAACAGCTTCTGCATCAGAAAATGGGGGACACAAGTCAGCCATATCACGTTAAATCTTCGCACTTTATAGCGAGAAAAGAAATGCAGGACCGGGGGTAGCCAGGAGGGGTGATGTGTTTTGGGGTTAGAATGGGGTCAAGATCAAGGGCTGTTTTGGGGCACCTGCATTACGGGGTTTCCCCAGTAGGGGGGAAGGAGTCGGGGCTGTTTGGGGCTGAATTTAAGATTTGGGGCTGTGTCACAAGGGATAGGAGTGTTTATGAGTGAGGAATCTCTCGGGAAGAAACTCATTAGCATACTGTCCTCTGATTGGTCGAAACCCAGTTTTAAAAAGATAAACAGTTGGTGCTGTCCGGTTTAGACTGAGGGAATCCAGCTCTGTTTGTCTTGTCAGCATTGCAAACAGATTTTGATTTGATGAATTTGTTTAAAAATATCTTCTAAAATGAATCAAAATATAAAGTATTTTAAATACAGAGGAATACAATTATGATGCCTCCTCAACTAATTACTTTTTGATTTTTGATTTAACCAGTTATGTGTTAAAAAAAAACACACACACACACACACGCTTAAATTGCGTCTCAATTACGTCCTAGACTACACTCCAAAATGTGGTCCAAAAGGAGCACAGCAGCACGACAGACAGACAGTTTGTCAACAAAATCAGCTGCGTTTTTACATCAGTCATATTTAACTGATAATAATATAGCAGAGTTATGAAATTAACAATTTCAACAAGACTATGTGTGAGTGAGAGTGTGTGTGTGTGTGTGTCTGTGTCTCTGTGTGTGTGCGTATTTCTGTGTGTGTGTCTGTGTTGTGTGTGTGTCTGTGTGTGTGCATGATGGCTCGGCCCCTCCCTTATGCCTTATAATTGGTTGAGACCTATGATTGAGTTTCATTTGTTTACATATTGCATCGCTCGGATCTCTGTAAACTGTCTTTTGAAGTAAAAGTAAAAAAAGAAAAAGAAATGGCAATATTGGGAGACACAGAGCTGGCGATTTAGAGACCTCCTGTGGCTGTACGTGGTACGAGCAGGCGGCCGACATAGAGTTAAGGGATAAAACCGGACATTGGAACGTACCGATGGCCAGCAGTGGTTAAGGGCCAACACACACACACAGCCAGGAAGTGGGTCCACCTTCACAATAAACTTCCTGTTCTTTCAGCATAAAAGACCAATAGTCTTGTCTTTCATTTCAGAGAGAAGTTTAATTTGAAAGAGCATATTTTTTTAAATGCTGTTTTTTCCATCGAGGATGATCGTTATTGGTTCAGGTGACAAACTGAATGAAGGGTTAGGAATCTGTGTATCATTCGTTCTTTCCATTTTCAATTGTCAATAAAAAATCAAAAAATGAAAAAGTGTCAAATTATGTTGTTTTTCCTTTTTTAATCAAACACAAAAACCAACAAATTGCCTGGTTTTTCATATTTCAATTTTAGACTAGGATCAAAAATACAAAATAGAAAAACGGGCCACGGTACTGAATTTGATTTTAATATTTAATTGGTCAAGTTTACGTGACCCGGAAGTTTTGTAATGCCAAAAGCCAGCATTGCTCGCAGAATCCATTGATCTGATCAGCAGCCAGGAGCCATTAGCCCTTTTAGCCATGGACAGTTATGTGTTGTTTCGGGGAGCGAAGCGTGTCACCCTAAAGGAGGAGGACATGACAACCGAAAAAATAAGCAGGATTTTCCAGGTAATTACAAAGGACCCTTTTTTTGTAAAATTGCACTGTACTTTTAACCACAAAACGTAACCTAGCCTATAATTTGCACAAATATCTCGCTCTACTTTTTTAAAGGTTCAAAACTCCAGTCTCTACATCACCGATGATAAAAATATGGCCATATTCCCTGGTAATGAGGCGATGTGGGGGAGCAAGCAAGTGTGGCTGGACCACTCTCTACTCGCTTCTCCTTCCGACGACCAGGAAGTGCTGCTGCGGGCTCTGCTAACAGCTTAGCTTCAACTGCAAGGCCCTCTGCAAGAGCACCTATGGCTAAGGCATTTCAAAGGTGACCAAATATTTTAACACATCAGATAAGCAGCGCATCAAGCATATATATATATATATATATATAGCTCTTGCGCTAGCTAGCTGTGAATTTGATATGTTCTGTCTGTATTACAAGATTGCATGATGAATTTCAAAATTATTTCATCTTCAGGACCATCTTTGTTGCTGATATAGTGGATGGCAAATTGGAAACAAGCAAAACCCTGACAATTCGATTCTCTGAATATGAGGCTTCTGTCACGGGCATCACAAATAAAGTAAATGATGCCCTTGACCAAGAGGACCTGGTCATCCTTACTGATGGTCAGGGAAACCAGATTTTGGACACAGAGGGAACCAGAGGTAATTTAATAATTAAAAATGAATATTTATAACCCTCAGGTTTTAACAAAATACCCACTTTTCTTTAAAATTATACACTTTATGTACTACTAAATAAACTATTTTCTTTTCAGGTTCGGGTTCGGGTTAGGGGTAAGGGGGTAATAACCACGATCATCAAGTGATGATCCTTAACCAATAACTGTTGCAAGTGGCAATAGCCACAGCACATACACTATACAAATGTTTGCACTTTGTATATACAACCCTCTGTGTGCACATTGTCTTCTGTCACGGTGCAAAATTTAGAATTTTTTTTTTTTAGCATAGTCTGTTGATGGCATGCTAACTAAAGCGGGTGGGAACAGTACTTTCCATTTTGCAATGTCCCTTAACACACCTGGCATTGTAAAGCCGATTTGGCAATGTCACCAAACAACGCTGACATTGTAAAGCCGGCTTCGCAATGTCACCTAGCAACACTAGCATTGCAAAGCCGGCTTCGCAATGATGTATATTTGACACTTTGAAATTAGCTGTTGGATGCTGTTCCGATCGCGCCATATATGGCGCTTTTGGAACGAAATCCAACAGCTAGATTCTAAGTGTGAAAATGCGCTTCATTGTAAAGCCGTCATGGCAATTTTAGTGAAATGGTATACCAGGGGCACGGACATCTTGGCTGCGGGGTTTTGCATGGTCACAGGGGGGGGGCTTAAGTGTGGGTGCCCAGGTTTGACCGGAGGTCAAGGTGCCCGCAGGTGGGCCCTTTTTCCTGAATGTGTACCCGGGAGGTGAGCCCCTTTCTGGGGGGTTAGGGGGTTAGGAAAAGGGGGTGAGGAATGGGTGTTGGCACTGTAGGTGCACACCCATTAATGCACAAACCAGGCCACTGCCTGTTTGGCCCAGCAACACTACAAACCCCCAAACTCACAAGACTAACCAAATAGGCATTACTTGGAGGAAAAAAACCAACAGGTTCTAAGCTATGCTTTAATAAGCTTTAACTGTGCTGTATGAGAAAGGTAAGTATATTAATAGTTAAAACATAAATGTATTTAAACGTGCCAAAAGTGGCCTAATTGCTCAGGTAAGTATACATATTAGGGAACAATAAAATGTACTCAACACTCTGCAAAATATTGCTTGATAATATGAACCTCAAATGTATTAATGTGTGCTAAAAATAGCTTAATAAATCTCCCTTTATGATGTCTCCTTCATCCTAGTTGCTTGGTGACGGTCAGGTGTAGGCCCCAACGGGGGCTCACGGTGAACAAGGCCGCCGTCATCTCTCAGGTGAGGAGCGGTGGTAGGCCGGGTGGTGGAGCGGATCAGCTCCCTGTCCCGGTGGCGATGTCCGGTCCGGCTCTGCCCTCGGATCATCCTGGCGTGTCGGATTCCTCTCACAGCGGAGGTCTGTAGATCCCGATGTAGCCGAAGCACCCCCTGGTTAGGGTTAGGGTTAGGGGTTAGGGTTAGGGGTTAGGGTTAGGGTTAGGGTTAGGGTAGTACGGATCCAAGAGATCTCCCCACGCGTCCGACGACGGCGCAGTTGAATGGAGATCAACGGTAGTGCACGGGCCGTCGCATGTCACTCGGTTCTCCCCTAATCCAACAATTGTGTAGATGAGAATTCTCATCAGAGAAGAAAGGGGGATAGTACCACTCATCCCTCTGTCTAGAGGAGGTGAGGGAGAGAGAAACACAGACCCATCCCTTTGTCTAAAGGAGGTGGGGGAGAAGGAAAGACACCTCCATCCCTCTGTCTAGAGGCGGTGGGGTGAGAAGTACAGACCCATCCCTTTGTCTAAAGGAGGTGGGGAGAGACAGAGACACGTCCATCCCTCTGTCTAGAGGCGGTGGGGTCAGAGAAACACAGGCCCATCCCTTTGTCTAAAGGAGGTGGGGAGGAGAAAAGGAGAAACCCATCCCTCTGTCTAGAGGCGGTGGGGTGAGAGAAGTACAGACCCATCCCTTTGTCTAAAGGAGGTGGGGAGGAGAAAATGAGACACCTCCATCCCTCTGTCTAGAGGAGGTGGGGGTGAGAAGAAATCTGCAGCATCCCGTCATCCCATAGCCACCCAGTGCACCCACCGAAGTGGGATACATCGGAATGGTCAGGGGGGACCACGGAAATGCTTACAGAAGTAGGCGTCCGTGACGCCCCGCAATCCCATAGCCAAACGGCGTCTCCACCTGAGGCGGGAAACGTCAGATTGGTCAGGGGGGAAAAAAACGGAGACGTCAACGGTAGTTGCATCATCTGGGGCCCCCCGTAATCCCATAACCGTCCGGCGGTCCCACCAGGTGGGAGACGTCGGAGCGGTCAGGGGGGAAGAACGGGAAAGGGTTAGGGTTAGGGTTAGGGTTAGGGTTAGGAATGAAATAAAGAAATTCTGCTGCCGAAGGCAGCAGAATTGAAAGCACAAACCTTAGACCTACGCTAATTCCCAACTATCCTATCTCTCATTCAGACCGCTGGGTACATGTGTGCCCAGTTTTTGGATCCAGGATCTCTCCACTCTCCTGCGCTGCTTCACAGACCAGGCTGGGTTGGACTCCAGGATTGTGGCCCTGAGGCTGGACCACCCGTGGTCAACAAAGTGCTGGACTAGAGGGATGTGCAAATTTTTGTGTTTATTTATGTTATATCTATGTTGGGTGAATCTGGTCAGCATAGTGTTGCCTGATTCCCCAACATATTGTTTAGGACATTTAGAGCATCTAATTAAATAAATAATGTTTTTTTGATGAACAGTTGTGTTCCTTTGTGTCTCAAATACCTCCTTAGTATTCTGGTTTTGTACCCTCTTGTAGCTTCTGAAGAATTCTCCCTGTGATCTGGTCCTCTGTGTCTGTAAAGGTGTTAATTTAGCTCTCACCAAAAGGTCTTTTAGATTCTTATTTTTTCTAAAAGCTGCAATCAGCCTGTAATCTTTTAAGAAAGTCTGATTCCCTCCAGTGGAAATGAAATTATTTTTTAACTTTTTCACTAATTTGATGTTTTCTGGAGAATAAGTGACAATAATTGGGAGAATTGGATCTAAACAAACAGGTTTCACCTGTGTGAATGTCCTCAGAGCCTGACGCAGCATGGTGTAAGAGTACCCCCTATTGGCCAAAGAGGGGAATAGGATTTTGACTGCTGATTTAAAATCCTCAGCTCTAGTGCAGATTCTTTTAAACCTCAGTAATTGAGACTTAACTAACCCAGCAAACGTGTGCTTTGGGTGATGGCTGGATCTGAACAGCAGCGCATGCGTATCAGTCTTTTTGAAAAAAACTCTTACATCCAGTCTGTGTGTGGCGGAGAAGTCGGGTCCTTTGTAGGTGGTCGTGTCTAAAAAGTCTATGGAGTCCTGGTTAATGGTCGAAGTCAGCTTTATGGAGTGTCTGTGGTCATTCAAGGTAAGTAAAAACTGTTCAAAATCCTCTATCGAATGTTGCCAAATGCCCCAAATATCGTCTAAATAGCGGAAATAATGTAGCGGTTTTTTCTGGCAGGCTGCTAACGCACCTTCCTCCCATTCCGCCATGAACAAATTAGCATAGGCTGGAGCGAACTTTTTCCCCATCGCCGTGCCTGTGATTTGTAGGAAATATTGGCCATCAAATTCAAAATCATTTCTTGTGAGGTTAATTTCGAGTAGTTGGAGGATTTCCTTATCTGGCCTCTTACTGTTGGGGTGTTTTAGAAAGGCATTTTTGACAGCCGAGAGCCCCTCAGACGACTGTATGTTAGTGTACAGGCTGGCTACGTCAAGGGAGAAAAGGAAGGCCGTGTGCGGCACTTCAATGCTCTTAACTTTCTCTACAAAGTCGTAGGTATCTTTTATGTAGCTGGGATGTAACATCGATAGAGGATTAAGATAGTAGTCTATGAATTCTGCAGTGTGATATGTCTCACTCTCACAGTCTGAGACGATGGGACGTCCCGGAGGGATGCAGAAAGGGAGGCTCCATGACTCTCTGCTTTTGTGGATCTTAGGTAATAGATAAAATAAACGCATTCTAGGTTCTTTATTTCCCTGGAGGTAAGTTTTTTGTTTGTGATTAATAAATTTTTTGTTATATAATGATGAGAGAATCTTATCTACTAGAGGTATTGTGTCTTTATATATGGGTTTATTTAGTTTTCTATAATATTTTCTGTCATTTAGTTGTCTGTTTCCCTCCCACAGGTAGTCTTTCCTGTCCATCAGGACCACCGAGCTCCCTTTGTCTGCAGGTTTGATCACAATTTCATCATTTTCACTCAACTGATGGAGTGCCTCAGTCTCAAATCTGGTCAGGTTGGCCTTGTTCCAGCCTATTTTGTGGGCTTTTTGAAAATATTCAATATCTGATTGTGTCAATTTTGTGATTTCAGCTGGTAGCTGTGCAGCAGAGGGAACCCAAGTGGACTTAGGAGTAAAAGGCAAGTGTACAGTATCAGGTTTGTTATCATAATAAACAGACAATTTCAATTTTCTATGGTAATTTTGTATATCCAATCTAGTCTGATCTTTTAAACATTTGTGATTGGTCCTGTGGAGAGAGGGTATAAAGGTCAAACCTTTATTAAGAAGCAGAGTCTGTGCTGCTGTTAGTTGGAAGGATTCACACAAATTAATCACAGTTTTTGACCCTGTTTCATTTTTGCTACTTACAGGGTTCCCATGTTTAAATGCTGAATCCAGTGCTGCAGCATGTGCTCCCCGGTCTGCTTGGACCAGTGGATGAGGTCCTTCTCCAGGGTGAAGTCACTTCTGGAAAGCTGTGGTATGTAGTTGAGGTTTTTCTGAATGTAATTGTTCAGAGTGAACAGGTTGGTCTGTTCCCCAGCTGGGAGTGCTCTAGAGAAGTTGATAAGAGCTACATAAATCTCTGAGTTGGGGAAGGCTGCCTGAGCCATCCCTACAGCTTCCTCCAGCTGTAGGGCGGTGACAGCCTCCGCATCCTGGGCCCTGCTGTTGATGCCAAAAGAAAGAATAGTCTTCTCCACTATAGTGGAGACTGGTGTTTTGGCTAGAATGGCTGCAGCATGTGAAACTGCGGCACCTGGGAAGCTGTCCACCTGGATGTAGTCCTGAGGAAAAGGTGGAAGCCTTGACAGGTTAGAGTCCCCAATTATGAGCCATTTTTTCTGGGGCTCGAGTGACCAGTCAGAGTTTTTCTGATTGGTCTGTGGATGTCTGAAGGCTCTGTATTGTGGAGCCGTTGGAGCAGGTGGGGCTGGTGTGGCAAGAGGTGCAAAGGTGAGTGTGCTCTGTACCTGATGTTTGGCCAGGGGAGCCAGCCCTGTTTCCGGGTTCGGTTCAGAGGTGGGAATTGTGGCTCCTTCTGTGTCTGTGGGTTGCAGGTTATGGACTCTGTGTGGAGCCCTCTGTGGCCGCGGTGTGTCCAGGACTTGGATCACAGGTGAGGGCGGCTGAGGTGAGTGGGGAGAGAGGGGAGGTGAGGAGGGGGAGAAGGGGGAGAAGAAGGAGGGGGGAACTGGGGAAGAGGGGGAGAGGTCAGGTGAGAGGGAGTCTGCAACAAGAACTATCAGTTCTTCTTCCTCTGTGGGCTGCTGCTGCTGTGTTTCTGTCTCCTCTGCCGTCTGAGTGCTCTGTGCCCTTCTCTCAGGGGTTGTAGGGACCTCCGCTGCCTGTTGTGCTGGAGCAGGTTGGAGTGTCTCCCACTGTGCCATCCTCTGTGGGACTCCCGGTGGCAGTTGGGGTAGAGGAATGGGGGCTGTCTGCCTCAAAAAGTCATTCATGGCTGAGCTCAGATGTCTCCTACGTGTGGGCTGGATCCGTGGGACATCCACTGGAGCTGGAGGAGGAGGAGGAGGAGGAGGAGGGGGAGGAGGAGGAGGGGGCCGTAAAGCCGCTGTCTCCCTCGTCACCTGTGGGGCTGCTGGTTCAGCTGCTGTCTCTGTTACAGGTAAGGTCTGAGTCTGTTCCCCCCTACCCTGTGCTGTAACCTGAGAGCTGTTCTGTAATGTAGCAGCTATTCTAGCATAGACTGCGTCTAACAGTTCTTGTGACATTTTCCTGCCAAATTTGCTCCGTGACCAAGCTGCCGCAATCTCAAAATTATCTCTCCAGCAACCTGCATGCAACTGTTGCAGGATCTGGAGGTTATTCTCTATATTGTCCTTATAGTGGTCTCTAAGGGTCAAAAGGGTTGTGTATTCCCAGTTTTTTGCATTACCCTGGATCATGCTCTCTGTTATAGGGTTTGGATCTGCGGGCTTAATGGAGTCAATGAGGTTTTGTGTCATTCTGGCTATGGCAGGTGGTGTATCAGAAGCTGTCACATTATTAAGATGATGCGCAGCTGTAATAATTCTATGTATAACCCTTGTTCTAACTAAAAAGTCTGGGTCATCATCATGCCTTTTCTGTTGTTTGTTTCCATGGGGTTGAACAAACCTCCCTCCGTGCTGGCGTCCATCCTGCCTGCTCCGAAGCTGCTGCTCCTGCTGTCTCCGCGGGCGACTCCGCTGCTGCTGGGCGCGCTGCCAGGGTCGCCGAGAAGCCTCTTGGCGCGGAGCTCCGTTGTTCCGTGTTCGGCGGTTCCGTGGACCTCCGTCGTTCCAGTCCTTTCGCTGGTAGGTGTTGTTGTTGTTGTGCTGATATTCGGCGTAGGTTTTACCTCGATCAGCCCTGTAGTTTGGCCCCCCGTTGCTCCGTTGAAACTGGCGGGGCAGATTTTTACGAGCCGCTTCGGCGTAACTGATGCGGCCAAAAGAATGCTGACGGCGGGGATAAGCCGAAGACTGTCTGTTCTGGGTGTACTGGGTTCTACTTTTATCCCTACCCCTGTCGTATCTTACGGCTGGCCACCTGTCATGGTATCTGCGTTGGTCCGTCATCTCAAAGTCGCGCCGAAGGCCGTAGAAAAAAACTCAAAATATGAAAAATATAACTGAAAACTATCTCTAAAAAATAGAGACGTGATGGTGAACAATAACAAGTTTTTATTTTAATTGAGCGACGCGTTTCGGCATTTAAAAATGCCTTTTTCAAGCTCAAAATACTTACAATATCTTAATACAGGTATTCTCTCACACAGCTCAGTCAACGGGCAGGAGGGAATGAATGAAAAAGCCCGGGAGGTATAAAGCAGAACAAAACATCCTGATTCGGTGATCCCATGTGACCCTGAGAGCCAATGATAGCGTGAAGGTCCGTATCATTGGGTGTGTATGGGGAGGTTTTTAGGCCTGCCTTGCGCCTGCTGAAAATTTAAAGGAAAATGCTGTTTGGTCCAAAAAGGCCTTTAGGTATCTTTTGAGAAAAGATTAGCTCACTAGTATTATGCAAATCCATAATATATATCAAAATATTTCAAAAGAAATTATAAAAACATTTAAATTGTTATCATTTTTTGATCTTGTAGTGAGTCATTGCATAATAAATATAATTTCTTGTTTTTTCCTCTTTCTTTGCAGGCGCAGGGCAGTCCAAGGGAGGGATCCGGTAAGGTGAGTGTTAAATTTGGTTTCCAAATAGGTTGAGATAAGGGAAAGTTTTCAGGTTAGGGCATATATCTCTGAGTATTTCACCAGAGTGAATGGTTGGGTTTAGGCCCTAGAGTCTGTTATTTATCTCAAAGGTCCAATGGTTATGATTAGGCAAGAAGCCTTCAAATACAACTCCAT
This sequence comes from Gymnocephalus cernua, assembly GCA_023631565.1. Taxonomy (NCBI): domain Eukaryota; kingdom Metazoa; phylum Chordata; class Actinopteri; order Perciformes; family Percidae; genus Gymnocephalus; species Gymnocephalus cernua. The sequence continues at coordinate 14,710 of CM042437.1, read as the reverse complement.
GGTCAAATGGTTAGGGTTAGGTCAGGGAGTGAATGGGTTATGGTTAGGGTTAGGAATCTGGGTTGGGTTTTATTCTGCCCCTCCAAAGGACTCTAAAAACATGTGTGAGGAGTAAAATCACCATCACTGAATAGAAACATCTTAGAACAAGTAAATGCAGATATGTTATGCATCACAACAACAACAACATTTGAATGAAGAAATGGAGTAAACCTGAGATTTCTCGTTCATCATGGTATAACAAACATGAGATTATAGAAAAATACAATAATATACATAAATTGAGAGATCAGCCCTCTGAACCATCTCTATTACAGGGAAGAGAATGAAATATTTCTTCTGAACCATATGTTTGTTTCAAAATTACTCAATGTGGAGCCTAAAGAGAGTTTTATATATAATATATTTAGTATAATTAAGAGTATGTGCCAATAATGTATTCAATATAGTACCTCATAAGATATAATATAATAATTGCTGTATATTATGTGCTCTATGTGTCCCATTATAGATGGATTACAAGGACTAAGGTCTGCCTGAGAGAAGAGGAAGAAGGGAAAGCTTCAGTCTAGGTACGGGCCGGTAAGGAATGAAATAAAGAAATTCTGCTGCCGAAGGCAGCAGAATTGAAAGCACAAACCTTAGACCTACGCTAATTCCCAACTATCCTATCTCTCATTCAGACCGCTGGGTACATGTGTGCCCAGTTTTTGGATCCAGGATCTCTCCACTCTCCTGCGCTGCTTCACAGACCAGGCTGGGTTGGACTCCAGGATTGTGGCCCTGAGGCTGGACCACCCGTGGTCAACAAAGTGCTGGACTAGAGGGATGTGCAAATTTTTGTGTTTATTTATGTTATATCTATGTTGGGTGAATCTGGTCAGCATAGTGTTGCCTGATTCCCCAACATATTGTTTAGGACATTTAGAGCATCTAATTAAATAAATAATGTTTTTTTGATGAACAGTTGTGTTCCTTTGTGTCTCAAATACCTCCTTAGTATTCTGGTTTTGTACCCTCTTGTAGCTTCTGAAGAATTCTCCCTGTGATCTGGTCCTCTGTGTCTGTAAAGGTGTTAATTTAGCTCTCACCAAAAGGTCTTTTAGATTCTTATTTTTTCTAAAAGCTGCAATCAGCCTGTAATCTTTTAAGAAAGTCTGATTCCCTCCAGTGGAAATGAAATTATTTTTTAACTTTTTCACTAATTTGATGTTTTCTGGAGAATAAGTGACAATAATTGGGAGAATTGGATCTAAACAAACAGGTTTCACCTGTGTGAATGTCCTCAGAGCCTGACGCAGCATGGTGTAAGAGTACCCCCTATTGGCCAAAGAGGGGAATAGGATTTTGACTGCTGATTTAAAATCCTCAGCTCTAGTGCAGATTCTTTTAAACCTCAGTAATTGAGACTTAACTAACCCAGCAAACGTGTGCTTTGGGTGATGGCTGGATCTGAACAGCAGCGCATGCGTATCAGTCTTTTTGAAAAAAACTCTTACATCCAGTCTGTGTGTGGCGGAGAAGTCGGGTCCTTTGTAGGTGGTCGTGTCTAAAAAGTCTATGGAGTCCTGGTTAATGGTCGAAGTCAGCTTTATGGAGTGTCTGTGGTCATTCAAGGTAAGTAAAAACTGTTCAAAATCCTCTATCGAATGTTGCCAAATGCCCCAAATATCGTCTAAATAGCGGAAATAATGTAGCGGTTTTTTCTGGCAGGCTGCTAACGCACCTTCCTCCCATTCCGCCATGAACAAATTAGCATAGGCTGGAGCGAACTTTTTCCCCATCGCCGTGCCTGTGATTTGTAGGAAATATTGGCCATCAAATTCAAAATCATTTCTTGTGAGGTTAATTTCGAGTAGTTGGAGGATTTCCTTATCTGGCCTCTTACTGTTGGGGTGTTTTAGAAAGGCATTTTTGACAGCCGAGAGCCCCTCAGACGACTGTATGTTAGTGTACAGGCTGGCTACGTCAAGGGAGAAAAGGAAGGCCGTGTGCGGCACTTCAATGCTCTTAACTTTCTCTACAAAGTCGTAGGTATCTTTTATGTAGCTGGGATGTAACATCGATAGAGGATTAAGATAGTAGTCTATGAATTCTGCAGTGTGATATGTCTCACTCTCACAGTCTGAGACGATGGGACGTCCCGGAGGGATGCAGAAAGGGAGGCTCCATGACTCTCTGCTTTTGTGGATCTTAGGTAATAGATAAAATAAACGCATTCTAGGTTCTTTATTTCCCTGGAGGTAAGTTTTTTGTTTGTGATTAATAAATTTTTTGTTATATAATGATGAGAGAATCTTATCTACTAGAGGTATTGTGTCTTTATATATGGGTTTATTTAGTTTTCTATAATATTTTCTGTCATTTAGTTGTCTGTTTCCCTCCCACAGGTAGTCTTTCCTGTCCATCAGGACCACCGAGCTCCCTTTGTCTGCAGGTTTGATCACAATTTCATCATTTTCACTCAACTGATGGAGTGCCTCAGTCTCAAATCTGGTCAGGTTGGCCTTGTTCCAGCCTATTTTGTGGGCTTTTTGAAAATATTCAATATCTGATTGTGTCAATTTTGTGATTTCAGCTGGTAGCTGTGCAGCAGAGGGAACCCAAGTGGACTTAGGAGTAAAAGGCAAGTGTACAGTATCAGGTTTGTTATCATAATAAACAGACAATTTCAATTTTCTATGGTAATTTTGTATATCCAATCTAGTCTGATCTTTTAAACATTTGTGATTGGTCCTGTGGAGAGAGGGTATAAAGGTCAAACCTTTATTAAGAAGCAGAGTCTGTGCTGCTGTTAGTTGGAAGGATTCACACAAATTAATCACAGTTTTTGACCCTGTTTCATTTTTGCTACTTACAGGGTTCCCATGTTTAAATGCTGAATCCAGTGCTGCAGCATGTGCTCCCCGGTCTGCTTGGACCAGTGGATGAGGTCCTTCTCCAGGGTGAAGTCACTTCTGGAAAGCTGTGGTATGTAGTTGAGGTTTTTCTGAATGTAATTGTTCAGAGTGAACAGGTTGGTCTGTTCCCCAGCTGGGAGTGCTCTAGAGAAGTTGATAAGAGCTACATAAATCTCTGAGTTGGGGAAGGCTGCCTGAGCCATCCCTACAGCTTCCTCCAGCTGTAGGGCGGTGACAGCCTCCGCATCCTGGGCCCTGCTGTTGATGCCAAAAGAAAGAATAGTCTTCTCCACTATAGTGGAGACTGGTGTTTTGGCTAGAATGGCTGCAGCATGTGAAACTGCGGCACCTGGGAAGCTGTCCACCTGGATGTAGTCCTGAGGAAAAGGTGGAAGCCTTGACAGGTTAGAGTCCCCAATTATGAGCCATTTTTTCTGGGGCTCGAGTGACCAGTCAGAGTTTTTCTGATTGGTCTGTGGATGTCTGAAGGCTCTGTATTGTGGAGCCGTTGGAGCAGGTGGGGCTGGTGTGGCAAGAGGTGCAAAGGTGAGTGTGCTCTGTACCTGATGTTTGGCCAGGGGAGCCAGCCCTGTTTCCGGGTTCGGTTCAGAGGTGGGAATTGTGGCTCCTTCTGTGTCTGTGGGTTGCAGGTTATGGACTCTGTGTGGAGCCCTCTGTGGCCGCGGTGTGTCCAGGACTTGGATCACAGGTGAGGGCGGCTGAGGTGAGTGGGGAGAGAGGGGAGGTGAGGAGGGGGAGAAGGGGGAGAAGAAGGAGGGGGGAACTGGGGAAGAGGGGGAGAGGTCAGGTGAGAGGGAGTCTGCAACAAGAACTATCAGTTCTTCTTCCTCTGTGGGCTGCTGCTGCTGTGTTTCTGTCTCCTCTGCCGTCTGAGTGCTCTGTGCCCTTCTCTCAGGGGTTGTAGGGACCTCCGCTGCCTGTTGTGCTGGAGCAGGTTGGAGTGTCTCCCACTGTGCCATCCTCTGTGGGACTCCCGGTGGCAGTTGGGGTAGAGGAATGGGGGCTGTCTGCCTCAAAAAGTCATTCATGGCTGAGCTCAGATGTCTCCTACGTGTGGGCTGGATCCGTGGGACATCCACTGGAGCTGGAGGAGGAGGAGGAGGAGGGGGAGGAGGAGGAGGGGGCCGTAAAGCCGCTGTCTCCCTCGTCACCTGTGGGGCTGCTGGTTCAGCTGCTGTCTCTGTTACAGGTAAGGTCTGAGTCTGTTCCCCCCTACCCTGTGCTGTAACCTGAGAGCTGTTCTGTAATGTAGCAGCTATTCTAGCATAGACTGCGTCTAACAGTTCTTGTGACATTTTCCTGCCAAATTTGCTCCGTGACCAAGCTGCCGCAATCTCAAAATTATCTCTCCAGCAACCTGCATGCAACTGTTGCAGGATCTGGAGGTTATTCTCTATATTGTCCTTATAGTGGTCTCTAAGGGTCAAAAGGGTTGTGTATTCCCAGTTTTTTGCATTACCCTGGATCATGCTCTCTGTTATAGGGTTTGGATCTGCGGGCTTAATGGAGTCAATGAGGTTTTGTGTCATTCTGGCTATGGCAGGTGGTGTATCAGAAGCTGTCACATTATTAAGATGATGCGCAGCTGTAATAATTCTATGTATAACCCTTGTTCTAACTAAAAAGTCTGGGTCATCATCATGCCTTTTCTGTTGTTTGTTTCCATGGGGTTGAACAAACCTCCCTCCGTGCTGGCGTCCATCCTGCCTGCTCCGAAGCTGCTGCTCCTGCTGTCTCCGCGGGCGACTCCGCTGCTGCTGGGCGCGCTGCCAGGGTCGCCGAGAAGCCT
>CM042436.1:37363668-37536168 GCA_023631565.1 Gymnocephalus cernua | reverse complement strand
GATAAAGTAGTCCTCTCATTTGGCATTAACCACAGAGCACAGAGCTCAGAACAGATTGCCATTCCTCAAATGAAGAGAGCTGTCACCATGGCCAAAAAGGCCTTCCCCAAAGCACAGATCATCATTCCCCTCATTAACTTTGTGAGGGCACTCCCCCATGTAGAACAGGAAAATCTCAGGGTACTCAACAAGTACATTTTGGAACATTTTGACCACATCCCACAGCTCTCTCGCCACTCCTTCTCGACCGAGAAAGACTTCACCCACTGGTCCCGTTCCACTGCGGGTCACATGTTGGACCACTGGTTGACCACGTTAAACTCCTTAACCCTGGGAATCTAGGAGAACAGCCGGGGTCTAAAAATGTCATTAACCTCTCTCTTACCTTCCAGTTGACAGCAGCACAGACCTCTCTGCTGGAGAAAGGCCTGACCTTCATCCCTTCTCCACCTATGACTAAGCGCAGGTGTGCCAAGGACCAGACCAGGTTTGACTTACAACAGTATCATAGAAGATTAAAAATTGCGGTTTATTATGAAGACAAACCTGAGACACGATACTTACCTTTCGTCCCCATGTCCACCTGGGCTCCCTCAGCAGCTCAACTTCCTCCTGAAGTCAATATATTGATCCAATCAGACATTCAAGACTTTAATAAGAACTATAAGGTGGGTTGGATTGAACCTAATATTTCCAAATTTGAACTTGAAGCTCTTTTGCAGCTCAAAAACAACCAAAACGTAGTTTTAAAGCCAGCTGACAAGGGGAGCGCAGTGGTCATCATGGACAGACAAGACTATATCTGGGAGGGACTTAGACAGCTCAACAATCCAAATTACTATACTAAATTAGACTCACCTATATTTAAAGACACAATACCTATATTAGAAAAAATTACAACAACATTATACAACAAAAAATTTATTAATTTAAAACAAAAAACTTACCTCTTGGGAGACAAAGAACCACGTATCCGCCGATTCTATATGTTGCCAAAGATTCATAAAGATAGTGCATCCTGGAGCATCCCACACAGGATTCCCCCTGGTCGTCCTATAGTATCTGATTGTGGCAGCGAATCCCACCGTACTGCAGAATTTGTTGATCATTATCTTAATCCTCTGGCCAAACTACATGATAGCTATCTCAAAGACTCTTATGATTTTATTGAAAAAATAAAAAATATTAAAGTTCCTCATTCGGCCTTCCTGTTCACCCTCGATGTGGACTCTCTATACACTAACATTCGTACGACAGAAGGCTTACAAGCCGTCAAAAATATTTTTCTTAAATATCCAAACAGCAAAAGGCCTGATAAAGAAATTCTCCAATTATTAGAAATAAATCTTACCAGAAATGATTTTCAATTTAATGATCAATACTTCCTGCAGAACTGCGGCACGGCAATGGGAAAAATCTTCGCACCATCATACGCTGACATATTCATGGCAGAGTGGGAAAGGGAGGCTCTCGCTGCATGCCACAAGAAACCCTTACATTACTTCAGATATTTGGATGACATATGGGGAATTTGGGATAATCCGATAGAAGATTTTAGAGAATTTCTGACCTCTCTTAACAACCATAGAGCTTCCATCAAACTCAAATCCACAATAGATCCTAATTCAGTTGACTTTTTAGACACCACTACTTTCAAAGGTCCTAACTTCATGCAAACATCACAATTGGACATTAAAGTGTTCTTTAAGGAGACTGACACCCACGCTCTCTTATACAGATCGAGCCACCACCCAAAGCATACTTTTGCGGGCTTGCTTAAGTCACAATTACTGAGATTCAAAAGGATTTGTACCAGAGATGAGGACTTCAAAGTAGCCATTAAAACTTTATTCTCCTCACTCATTCACAGAGGTTACACCTTTACTATGTTCAGAAAAGCACTAAGGACCTTTAACCAGGTTAAACCCATCAGCCTGGATTCTATTCTTCCTGTTATCACTAATTATTCTCCAGCTAATATGCTGTTTGTCAGAGGGGTCAGAAATAACTTTAATTCCTTAACCAGAAACAATTCTATTCTAAAGAACCACAGAATCATTGCAGCATATAGAAGAAATCCTAACCTCCAAGATATTCTTATCAGAGCTGTTCTAAAACCAACCAAGATAGCTAAAACTACAAGACAGACGGACTTTTATAGACATTATAACTTCATACAAAACCAACATAATAAAGAGGTATTCAAGACACAGGACAATACGAATGCTCTGACGAGCAACTGTGTCTATTTAATTCGATGTACTTTATGCTCGTTACAGTATGTAGGTGAAACTGGCAACCCGTTATTGACCAGATTTACACAGCACAGATATTATATTAGACATAAAAAGAATACACATATTCCTCTTATACAACATTTTGTGAGCCATGGATGGACTCATCTGAAAGCTACTGTGATAGAATCAAATCCTTCTTGGTCTACTCAACAAAGAAGACGAGCAGAAAGATCCTGGATGGTTAAACTAGGCACCTATATACCTGGGGGTCTCAACGAGAAATAGGAGGGACGGGGTAGACTGATTTTCATGGTTTATGCTTTAATTCTGTCGCCTTCGGCGCCAGAATTTCTTTTCTACAAACCTAACCCGCTCGTACCTGTTCTGAGGTTTTCCTGACCCTTCTTCTCTTCTCAGAGAGACCTTCTTCATTATTATCATTATCATAATTATTATTATTAATATCTTTATTCCATCCATCTATAGATCAAAAATATTTCCACATATATACACATATATTTATGTTTTTATATTGTGGAAGTTGTGTTCCTATAAGAGGGATTATAATCTATATTATTCATATATATCTGCTGTGTTTACTAACACACTACTCCTAATATTAATATAATATATTATTATGACTCATTAAGCTCTCACTATTTGTGCTCTGTTCTAAAAAAACAGCCTTCTTGGCCTTTCTCACTGTGAGAAACCCTCAAAGCCAACAAAATCTTATAAATGGAGCGTTGGCGCCATCTACTGTCCTTTTCATGCCATAGCTTCTCCCATTGATTCCTATTGGGATCTCTGAATATTGTATAAAATGAAGCATTTATTTGCATTTCTCATGCTTTTTTTGAGTCATATTAAAATATATATTAAAACATATTTACCTTTTCACTTACCTCGACATTTGACCTACCTTTTCAGGAACGACTACAGACTTTTTTGACTTAAATGGTCCTTGGCACACCTGCATACGTGACACTGTGATTTTGTGTACACATATACTTTATTACAGCACTTGAGAGGATCCATTTCCTTGCTCTTCAAAACAAATGTGATTAAAAGAAGTGTACATTGTATCACACATTATGTATTGTATATTTACCTATGCCTTTTACAAGGTATTTTGCACTGAAATGTCCAATACTGTTTAAGCACTTTTGAATGTTGCTTTCCTTTGTTCTACAGAACAAACGTGATGAAAAGAAGTATATATTGCATCATATATCATGTTTTGTATACTTACCTATGCCTTTTATATAAATTGTATTTTGCACTGAAATGTTCAACACGGTTCAAAACCTTCAACTGTAGCATTTTGAGCATTGCCTTCCTTTATTTTTTGACAAAATGAAGATGCACATATTTTTATGTCAACATTGTTTTCTACTAAAACTTGCATTTACTACATAATGCTCAAAGTTCATTGTTCCATGTTTATTGTTGTATTCATGATACTTTTCTGATGGTTAGCCCACTCCTCACAAGGTGAACTTGTCCTGTAAAGCAGCACTCAGGAGATTTAGCACACCGTTCCTCTTGCCTAAACACAACCTACCTCTTCTCAGGCTCAATTTGGGGATTACTGATATCTCTAACCAAAATGTTCTTTATCCTCTTACCCACTATCTTTTCTCTAACCTCAACCAATTGGATCCTACATGCCTAACCTCAACCACACAGGATTCCCCATACCTAAACCCAACCATAGTGGATCACCATTTACTTACCATAACTACCTCATACTTACCATAACCGCAACCTTCCTGTACCTGCAAAAAATACAAAAAAGATAAAAACAATTAAATAAAACATATTTTTACACCTTACTTGAGAATCAGACCTTACTTACCCCATACCTACCTTTTACTTACCACAACCGCAACCTACCTGTACCCGCAAAAAAAGAAGAAAATAATAATTAGATAAATTATATATATTTATACATTTCACTTTATAATTGGGGCCAAGTTTTACTCAAATCCCCCCACAGCACAAGTGTCTTTTGACTACGTTTGGTAGGAACGTCCTAAATTCCCGACCAGACCTTGAACGCATCCTTTATTTCACATACACACCACTAGAGCGCCTTTTGCGCTGTGATTGGCCTTGAGAATCACATGCTTCAGACAGGAAACGGAATGTAGCTTACCTCCTGAGTTGTGCTAGCTCATTGTTTCCTTCGATTGCCTTCACCTGTGACGGAGCTAGAAGAGAAAAATATTCAGTAAGTTGATGTACTGCTTGAAAAAGACTCTGTTTTGTTCGAAACGCGTCGCAATAAAAACATCATCAACGCTAACCATCAAGTTTCTCTTATTTTGTGGAGAAAATAATATTTTTTTCTCTTTTTTGAGAGACAAGATAAAAAGTAAGAAATCCGCTAGCATAGCCTATGCATAGCTTCCAGTGTCCAGTTAGAAGATGGCGGGTCGCTACACAAATAGTTGGCAGACAGTTAGCTACGATAGAGGGAGACAGAGATATAGAAATACTTCACCTCCACGTAGCAGACAGCCATCCTATCACCGCGACCGACAACGCCCGGACCACAGAAGCTACGCGGACGCCGCCCGACCAGGCCGCGGCTACAGGCCTGGCCCAGCTCCACGAGGGCAGCGCGGAGCTAACCGCTCCACCGACCGACAACAACAACGCTATGGTACCTACAACACCTACCAGGAAAGGTATCGCAATGGAAGGGGCCGGTTCCAGCAACAGAATCGCCGCTTCAACTCCTCCAACGCTCCGCCACGACGACCAACGAGGCCTTATCAACCTCCATACAGACCAACGGACCGCAACCAGAGGTTTGTTCGACCCAACCCACGTACCTCCCAAGATAAGACTCTTAACAACGACCCTGACTTTACCAAAAAGACACGTACGATACACAGTATGTTAAAAGCTGCACACCATCTTAGCAACATACTTAACCTACAGACACCAGCTGCTATAGCTAAGCTAACCAAGACTATACAAGAGGCTATTAAGCCTGCAGAGCCTAACTCAAAGACAATGTCTCTCATCCACGGCAATGCTAAGAATTGGGAATTCAGCACAGTCGTTATTCTTAGAGACCACTATAGAGAGAGACTGGAAGCTCATATAGAGACATTACTGGAACTCACAGGCCAAGAATGGCAGACTAACTTTGACATTGCCTCAGCCTGGTGCCGAAGCCATTACGGCCGAAAATTTAAACAAGACACTATAGACCATGTTTATGCACTCATTCTAGAGGCTTGTGACCTCCCAACCACTACGACCACCAGACAAACCACCCAGACCCAGAAGTCTCCACAGAGGGCTTCTGACCCCAGAGACAGAACTGACCAAGAGGATGACTTTCCTCCACCACCTCAGCCACCCCCACTTCCACAAAGACCCACACGACCCACACGGGCCAGAAACAGGAGCCCTGAGATCACAGAGCTCATTGAAGAGGTCCTACCCACAACCGCCAGACCCCAGACCCGAACGGGAACAACCCAGAGTACGGAGCCGAGCACCACTGCGCGGAGCACCGCAACACAGACCACCGGCCCTCTTCAGATACGGGCTCAAGTCCATTCAGCACTGAGAGCTGCAGAGAGAGAGGACCTACAGCCATCTTCTGATTATCTTCCTCAACCACCTGGAACAACTTCGGAAGTGGACGTTCAGACCCCAGCTGCTGACCTGCTACTGCACCTAGGAGAGGACCCAACAGAGGACAACCGTTCTGCAACGCATCAGGAGACCACCACAGAACCTCACTCTTCAGAGACAGAGGAACGTCCTCAACCCTCACAAGATTTGGTGGGTCTTCTGAGGCTACATTCACCTGACCCCATCCCGGCTAACCCACTTTCTTCTCCAGTTCCCCCTATCCATCCTTCCTCTCCCCCCCTCCTCCTCCCCATCTCCACCCCAGTTCATCAGGCTTCGGCCCTCACTTCCACTTCGCCTGAGATCGCCATCGTCTCCACTCCCAGGGTCCAAAGCACCTCACGTCGTTCTGCATTCTCCGACCCTGCTCTATTGAACGAGATGTTCAAGAACGCTCCCACTCTCAGCCCGGCTGACCAGATTGCAGAGGAACGTCTTCTTCAGAGTCTTTCTTGGTCAGGTAAAAAACTCTCTTACAAGAGCTCTACCAAGTCCGATGTCAGGTGGACCCCCTATCCAAAACCATCCATACAGAGTAAGCTCTCCTTTACTCCCACTACACCACAGACCACCGAACAAAGACCCCATAGGCATACACCCACAAACAAAAAAATGATTGATTGGAAACTTACGGTCAAGAAACAGTGGATCATTATGGGAGATTCAAATCTCTCTAGAATCCCCCCCTTTTCTCAACCAAACACCCAAATTGACAGCTTCCCAGGGGGCACCTTTAAGCATGCTGAAGCCATCCTAGCTAAGGTCCCAGTTTCCACTTTAGTTGATAAAGTAGTCCTCTCATTTGGCATTAACCACAGAGCACAGAGCTCAGAACAGATTGCCATTCCTCAAATGAAGAGAGCTGTCACCATGGCCAAAAAGGCCTTCCCCAAAGCACAGATCATCATTCCCCTCATTAACTTTGTGAGGGCACTCCCCCATGTAGAACAGGAAAATCTCAGGGTACTCAACAAGTACATTTTGGAACATTTTGACCACATCCCACAGCTCTCTCGCCACTCCTTCTCGACCGAGAAAGACTTCACCCACTGGTCCCGTTCCACTGCGGGTCACATGTTGGACCACTGGTTGACCACGTTAAACTCCTTAACCCTGGGAATCTAGGAGAACAGCCGGGGTCTAAAAATGTCATTAACCTCTCTCTTACCTTCCAGTTGACAGCAGCACAGACCTCTCTGCTGGAGAAAGGCCTGACCTTCATCCCTTCTCCACCTATGACTAAGCGCAGGTGTGCCAAGGACCAGACCAGGTTTGACTTACAACAGTATCATAGAAGATTAAAAATTGCGGTTTATTATGAAGACAAACCTGAGACACGATACTTACCTTTCGTCCCCATGTCCACCTGGGCTCCCTCAGCAGCTCAACTTCCTCCTGAAGTCAATATATTGATCCAATCAGACATTCAAGACTTTAATAAGAACTATAAGGTGGGTTGGATTGAACCTAATATTTCCAAATTTGAACTTGAAGCTCTTTTGCAGCTCAAAAACAACCAAAACGTAGTTTTAAAGCCAGCTGACAAGGGGAGCGCAGTGGTCATCATGGACAGACAAGACTATATCTGGGAGGGACTTAGACAGCTCAACAATCCAAATTACTATACTAAATTAGACTCACCTATATTTAAAGACACAATACCTATATTAGAAAAAATTACAACAACATTATACAACAAAAAATTTATTAATTTAAAACAAAAAACTTACCTCTTGGGAGACAAAGAACCACGTATCCGCCGATTCTATATGTTGCCAAAGATTCATAAAGATAGTGCATCCTGGAGCATCCCACACAGGATTCCCCCTGGTCGTCCTATAGTATCTGATTGTGGCAGCGAATCCCACCGTACTGCAGAATTTGTTGATCATTATCTTAATCCTCTGGCCAAACTACATGATAGCTATCTCAAAGACTCTTATGATTTTATTGAAAAAATAAAAAATATTAAAGTTCCTCATTCGGCCTTCCTGTTCACCCTCGATGTGGACTCTCTATACACTAACATTCGTACGACAGAAGGCTTACAAGCCGTCAAAAATATTTTTCTTAAATATCCAAACAGCAAAAGGCCTGATAAAGAAATTCTCCAATTATTAGAAATAAATCTTACCAGAAATGATTTTCAATTTAATGATCAATACTTCCTGCAGAACTGCGGCACGGCAATGGGAAAAATCTTCGCACCATCATACGCTGACATATTCATGGCAGAGTGGGAAAGGGAGGCTCTCGCTGCATGCCACAAGAAACCCTTACATTACTTCAGATATTTGGATGACATATGGGGAATTTGGGATAATCCGATAGAAGATTTTAGAGAATTTCTGACCTCTCTTAACAACCATAGAGCTTCCATCAAACTCAAATCCACAATAGATCCTAATTCAGTTGACTTTTTAGACACCACTACTTTCAAAGGTCCTAACTTCATGCAAACATCACAATTGGACATTAAAGTGTTCTTTAAGGAGACTGACACCCACGCTCTCTTATACAGATCGAGCCACCACCCAAAGCATACTTTTGCGGGCTTGCTTAAGTCACAATTACTGAGATTCAAAAGGATTTGTACCAGAGATGAGGACTTCAAAGTAGCCATTAAAACTTTATTCTCCTCACTCATTCACAGAGGTTACACCTTTACTATGTTCAGAAAAGCACTAAGGACCTTTAACCAGGTTAAACCCATCAGCCTGGATTCTATTCTTCCTGTTATCACTAATTATTCTCCAGCTAATATGCTGTTTGTCAGAGGGGTCAGAAATAACTTTAATTCCTTAACCAGAAACAATTCTATTCTAAAGAACCACAGAATCATTGCAGCATATAGAAGAAATCCTAACCTCCAAGATATTCTTATCAGAGCTGTTCTAAAACCAACCAAGATAGCTAAAACTACAAGACAGACGGACTTTTATAGACATTATAACTTCATACAAAACCAACATAATAAAGAGGTATTCAAGACACAGGACAATACGAATGCTCTGACGAGCAACTGTGTCTATTTAATTCGATGTACTTTATGCTCGTTACAGTATGTAGGTGAAACTGGCAACCCGTTATTGACCAGATTTACACAGCACAGATATTATATTAGACATAAAAAGAATACACATATTCCTCTTATACAACATTTTGTGAGCCATGGATGGACTCATCTGAAAGCTACTGTGATAGAATCAAATCCTTCTTGGTCTACTCAACAAAGAAGACGAGCAGAAAGATCCTGGATGGTTAAACTAGGCACCTATATACCTGGGGGTCTCAACGAGAAATAGGAGGGACGGGGTAGACTGATTTTCATGGTTTATGCTTTAATTCTGTCGCCTTCGGCGCCAGAATTTCTTTTCTACAAACCTAACCCGCTCGTACCTGTTCTGAGGTTTTCCTGACCCTTCTTCTCTTCTCAGAGAGACCTTCTTCATTATTATCATTATCATAATTATTATTATTAATATCTTTATTCCATCCATCTATAGATCAAAAATATTTCCACATATATACACATATATTTATGTTTTTATATTGTGGAAGTTGTGTTCCTATAAGAGGGATTATAATCTATATTATTCATATATATCTGCTGTGTTTACTAACACACTACTCCTAATATTAATATAATATATTATTATGACTCATTAAGCTCTCACTATTTGTGCTCTGTTCTAAAAAAACAGCCTTCTTGGCCTTTCTCACTGTGAGAAACCCTCAAAGCCAACAAAATCTTATAAATGGAGCGTTGGCGCCATCTACTGTCCTTTTCATGCCATAGCTTCTCCCATTGATTCCTATTGGGATCTCTGAATATTGTATAAAATGAAGCATTTATTTGCATTTCTCATGCTTTTTTTGAGTCATATTAAAATATATATTAAAACATATTTACCTTTTCACTTACCTCGACATTTGACCTACCTTTTCAGGAACGACTACAGACTTTTTTGACTTAAATGGTCCTTGGCACACCTGCATACGTGACACTGTGATTTTGTGTACACATATACTTTATTACAGCACTTGAGAGGATCCATTTCCTTGCTCTTCAAAACAAATGTGATTAAAAGAAGTGTACATTGTATCACACATTATGTATTGTATATTTACCTATGCCTTTTACAAGGTATTTTGCACTGAAATGTCCAATACTGTTTAAGCACTTTTGAATGTTGCTTTCCTTTGTTCTACAGAACAAACGTGATGAAAAGAAGTATATATTGCATCATATATCATGTTTTGTATACTTACCTATGCCTTTTATATAAATTGTATTTTGCACTGAAATGTTCAACACGGTTCAAAACCTTCAACTGTAGCATTTTGAGCATTGCCTTCCTTTATTTTTTGACAAAATGAAGATGCACATATTTTTATGTCAACATTGTTTTCTACTAAAACTTGCATTTACTACATAATGCTCAAAGTTCATTGTTCCATGTTTATTGTTGTATTCATGATACTTTTCTGATGGTTAGCCCACTCCTCACAAGGTGAACTTGTCCTGTAAAGCAGCACTCAGGAGATTTAGCACACCGTTCCTCTTGCCTAAACACAACCTACCTCTTCTCAGGCTCAATTTGGGGATTACTGATATCTCTAACCAAAATGTTCTTTATCCTCTTACCCACTATCTTTTCTCTAACCTCAACCAATTGGATCCTACATGCCTAACCTCAACCACACAGGATTCCCCATACCTAAACCCAACCATAGTGGATCACCATTTACTTACCATAACTACCTCATACTTACCATAACCGCAACCTTCCTGTACCTGCAAAAAATACAAAAAAGATAAAAACAATTAAATAAAACATATTTTTACACCTTACTTGAGAATCAGACCTTACTTACCCCATACCTACCTTTTACTTACCACAACCGCAACCTACCTGTACCCGCAAAAAAAGAAGAAAATAATAATTAGATAAATTATATATATTTATACATTTCACTTTATAATTGGGGCCAAGTTTTACTCAAATCCCCCCACAGCACAAGTGTCTTTTGACTACGTTTGGTAGGAACGTCCTAAATTCCCGACCAGACCTTGAACGCATCCTTTATTTCACATACACACCACTAGAGCGCCTTTTGCGCTGTGATTGGCCTTGAGAATCACATGCTTCAGACAGGAAACGGAATGTAGCTTACCTCCTGAGTTGTGCTAGCTCATTGTTTCCTTCGATTGCCTTCACCTGTGACGGAGCTAGAAGAGAAAAATATTCAGTAAGTTGATGTACTGCTTGAAAAAGACTCTGTTTTGTTCGAAACGCGTCGCAATAAAAACATCATCAACGCTAACCATCAAGTTTCTCTTATTTTGTGGAGAAAATAATATTTTTTTCTCTTTTTTGAGAGACAAGATAAAAAGTAAGAAATCCGCTAGCATAGCCTATGCATAGCTTCCAGTGTCCAGTTAGAAGATGGCGGGTCGCTACACAAATAGTTGGCAGACAGTTAGCTACGATAGAGGGAGACAGAGATATAGAAATACTTCACCTCCACGTAGCAGACAGCCATCCTATCACCGCGACCGACAACGCCCGGACCACAGAAGCTACGCGGACGCCGCCCGACCAGGCCGCGGCTACAGGCCTGGCCCAGCTCCACGAGGGCAGCGCGGAGCTAACCGCTCCACCGACCGACAACAACAACGCTATGGTACCTACAACACCTACCAGGAAAGGTATCGCAATGGAAGGGGCCGGTTCCAGCAACAGAATCGCCGCTTCAACTCCTCCAACGCTCCGCCACGACGACCAACGAGGCCTTATCAACCTCCATACAGACCAACGGACCGCAACCAGAGGTTTGTTCGACCCAACCCACGTACCTCCCAAGATAAGACTCTTAACAACGACCCTGACTTTACCAAAAAGACACGTACGATACACAGTATGTTAAAAGCTGCACACCATCTTAGCAACATACTTAACCTACAGACACCAGCTGCTATAGCTAAGCTAACCAAGACTATACAAGAGGCTATTAAGCCTGCAGAGCCTAACTCAAAGACAATGTCTCTCATCCACGGCAATGCTAAGAATTGGGAATTCAGCACAGTCGTTATTCTTAGAGACCACTATAGAGAGAGACTGGAAGCTCATATAGAGACATTACTGGAACTCACAGGCCAAGAATGGCAGACTAACTTTGACATTGCCTCAGCCTGGTGCCGAAGCCATTACGGCCGAAAATTTAAACAAGACACTATAGACCATGTTTATGCACTCATTCTAGAGGCTTGTGACCTCCCAACCACTACGACCACCAGACAAACCACCCAGACCCAGAAGTCTCCACAGAGGGCTTCTGACCCCAGAGACAGAACTGACCAAGAGGATGACTTTCCTCCACCACCTCAGCCACCCCCACTTCCACAAAGACCCACACGACCCACACGGGCCAGAAACAGGAGCCCTGAGATCACAGAGCTCATTGAAGAGGTCCTACCCACAACCGCCAGACCCCAGACCCGAACGGGAACAACCCAGAGTACGGAGCCGAGCACCACTGCGCGGAGCACCGCAACACAGACCACCGGCCCTCTTCAGATACGGGCTCAAGTCCATTCAGCACTGAGAGCTGCAGAGAGAGAGGACCTACAGCCATCTTCTGATTATCTTCCTCAACCACCTGGAACAACTTCGGAAGTGGACGTTCAGACCCCAGCTGCTGACCTGCTACTGCACCTAGGAGAGGACCCAACAGAGGACAACCGTTCTGCAACGCATCAGGAGACCACCACAGAACCTCACTCTTCAGAGACAGAGGAACGTCCTCAACCCTCACAAGATTTGGTGGGTCTTCTGAGGCTACATTCACCTGACCCCATCCCGGCTAACCCACTTTCTTCTCCAGTTCCCCCTATCCATCCTTCCTCTCCCCCCCTCCTCCTCCCCATCTCCACCCCAGTTCATCAGGCTTCGGCCCTCACTTCCACTTCGCCTGAGATCGCCATCGTCTCCACTCCCAGGGTCCAAAGCACCTCACGTCGTTCTGCATTCTCCGACCCTGCTCTATTGAACGAGATGTTCAAGAACGCTCCCACTCTCAGCCCGGCTGACCAGATTGCAGAGGAACGTCTTCTTCAGAGTCTTTCTTGGTCAGGTAAAAAACTCTCTTACAAGAGCTCTACCAAGTCCGATGTCAGGTGGACCCCCTATCCAAAACCATCCATACAGAGTAAGCTCTCCTTTACTCCCACTACACCACAGACCACCGAACAAAGACCCCATAGGCATACACCCACAAACAAAAAAATGATTGATTGGAAACTTACGGTCAAGAAACAGTGGATCATTATGGGAGATTCAAATCTCTCTAGAATCCCCCCCTTTTCTCAACCAAACACCCAAATTGACAGCTTCCCAGGGGGCACCTTTAAGCATGCTGAAGCCATCCTAGCTAAGGTCCCAGTTTCCACTTTAGTTGATAAAGTAGTCCTCTCATTTGGCATTAACCACAGAGCACAGAGCTCAGAACAGATTGCCATTCCTCAAATGAAGAGAGCTGTCACCATGGCCAAAAAGGCCTTCCCCAAAGCACAGATCATCATTCCCCTCATTAACTTTGTGAGGGCACTCCCCCATGTAGAACAGGAAAATCTCAGGGTACTCAACAAGTACATTTTGGAACATTTTGACCACATCCCACAGCTCTCTCGCCACTCCTTCTCGACCGAGAAAGACTTCACCCACTGGTCCCGTTCCACTGCGGGTCACATGTTGGACCACTGGTTGACCACGTTAAACTCCTTAACCCTGGGAATCTAGGAGAACAGCCGGGGTCTAAAAATGTCATTAACCTCTCTCTTACCTTCCAGTTGACAGCAGCACAGACCTCTCTGCTGGAGAAAGGCCTGACCTTCATCCCTTCTCCACCTATGACTAAGCGCAGGTGTGCCAAGGACCAGACCAGGTTTGACTTACAACAGTATCATAGAAGATTAAAAATTGCGGTTTATTATGAAGACAAACCTGAGACACGATACTTACCTTTCGTCCCCATGTCCACCTGGGCTCCCTCAGCAGCTCAACTTCCTCCTGAAGTCAATATATTGATCCAATCAGACATTCAAGACTTTAATAAGAACTATAAGGTGGGTTGGATTGAACCTAATATTTCCAAATTTGAACTTGAAGCTCTTTTGCAGCTCAAAAACAACCAAAACGTAGTTTTAAAGCCAGCTGACAAGGGGAGCGCAGTGGTCATCATGGACAGACAAGACTATATCTGGGAGGGACTTAGACAGCTCAACAATCCAAATTACTATACTAAATTAGACTCACCTATATTTAAAGACACAATACCTATATTAGAAAAAATTACAACAACATTATACAACAAAAAATTTATTAATTTAAAACAAAAAACTTACCTCTTGGGAGACAAAGAACCACGTATCCGCCGATTCTATATGTTGCCAAAGATTCATAAAGATAGTGCATCCTGGAGCATCCCACACAGGATTCCCCCTGGTCGTCCTATAGTATCTGATTGTGGCAGCGAATCCCACCGTACTGCAGAATTTGTTGATCATTATCTTAATCCTCTGGCCAAACTACATGATAGCTATCTCAAAGACTCTTATGATTTTATTGAAAAAATAAAAAATATTAAAGTTCCTCATTCGGCCTTCCTGTTCACCCTCGATGTGGACTCTCTATACACTAACATTCGTACGACAGAAGGCTTACAAGCCGTCAAAAATATTTTTCTTAAATATCCAAACAGCAAAAGGCCTGATAAAGAAATTCTCCAATTATTAGAAATAAATCTTACCAGAAATGATTTTCAATTTAATGATCAATACTTCCTGCAGAACTGCGGCACGGCAATGGGAAAAATCTTCGCACCATCATACGCTGACATATTCATGGCAGAGTGGGAAAGGGAGGCTCTCGCTGCATGCCACAAGAAACCCTTACATTACTTCAGATATTTGGATGACATATGGGGAATTTGGGATAATCCGATAGAAGATTTTAGAGAATTTCTGACCTCTCTTAACAACCATAGAGCTTCCATCAAACTCAAATCCACAATAGATCCTAATTCAGTTGACTTTTTAGACACCACTACTTTCAAAGGTCCTAACTTCATGCAAACATCACAATTGGACATTAAAGTGTTCTTTAAGGAGACTGACACCCACGCTCTCTTATACAGATCGAGCCACCACCCAAAGCATACTTTTGCGGGCTTGCTTAAGTCACAATTACTGAGATTCAAAAGGATTTGTACCAGAGATGAGGACTTCAAAGTAGCCATTAAAACTTTATTCTCCTCACTCATTCACAGAGGTTACACCTTTACTATGTTCAGAAAAGCACTAAGGACCTTTAACCAGGTTAAACCCATCAGCCTGGATTCTATTCTTCCTGTTATCACTAATTATTCTCCAGCTAATATGCTGTTTGTCAGAGGGGTCAGAAATAACTTTAATTCCTTAACCAGAAACAATTCTATTCTAAAGAACCACAGAATCATTGCAGCATATAGAAGAAATCCTAACCTCCAAGATATTCTTATCAGAGCTGTTCTAAAACCAACCAAGATAGCTAAAACTACAAGACAGACGGACTTTTATAGACATTATAACTTCATACAAAACCAACATAATAAAGAGGTATTCAAGACACAGGACAATACGAATGCTCTGACGAGCAACTGTGTCTATTTAATTCGATGTACTTTATGCTCGTTACAGTATGTAGGTGAAACTGGCAACCCGTTATTGACCAGATTTACACAGCACAGATATTATATTAGACATAAAAAGAATACACATATTCCTCTTATACAACATTTTGTGAGCCATGGATGGACTCATCTGAAAGCTACTGTGATAGAATCAAATCCTTCTTGGTCTACTCAACAAAGAAGACGAGCAGAAAGATCCTGGATGGTTAAACTAGGCACCTATATACCTGGGGGTCTCAACGAGAAATAGGAGGGACGGGGTAGACTGATTTTCATGGTTTATGCTTTAATTCTGTCGCCTTCGGCGCCAGAATTTCTTTTCTACAAACCTAACCCTAACCCTAACCCTAACCCTAACCCTAACCCTAACCCCTAACCCCTAACCCTAACCCTAACCCTAACCCAGAGAGCCCACCACTTCCTCCTCCCCTCCACCACGTGCTGCGGCTCAGGACTGGGACCAGATTGTGGCTGCTCCAGAGGAAACACGCCCGACCACGCCTCCACCACTACCTCGGCGCGTGGTGAGGACATCCAGGAGTGAGATGCGACCGATACCGATTTCTGGACCACTACAGGCTACAGTCGAAATACATCGGAGTACACAGGATCAGGCGCAACAGACTGAACAACCAGCAGTGGAGAATCTAGTGGATCTAGTGGATATGGCGACATCACCCTCCAGCTCTCCTCAATCCGAGGACCTGCCCATTCTCTCCCCTCTCTCCACTTCCTCTCTCAGCCCCATTACCCTCTTTCCCCCTCTCACCCCCCAAAACCTCCCTCTTCCTCCTTCCACAGACACTCCACTCCAAGACGCCCAACCACAGCCTGAGACTCCTCTCAGTTCTGACCAAGCTACTCCTAGCATTCTGGCTAGACCTCCAGAAACTCCAGCCCCTCTGAAGGCCACCAACCCAGATACTGAGACATCAGAACATCAAATCCCTGACCAATCGGTAACTATAACAAAATACACTGCACCACTACCCAGACTGACACCCCTCTTCAGATCTAAGGTTCAGGGGAAACTTTCATTCACGACACCTTCGCTAGTTCCTAGGGGCGTGTTTGTTCCGCACAGACACTCTCCAGTAGCTGACAAGTTTACGGACTGGAACTTAAGGGAAGCAGACAGAGAATGGTTAGTCATGGGAGACTCGAACATCAGTAGACTCCCATCTCACACATATCATAACATTCAAGTCGATAGCTTCCCTGGTGCAAGTTTCAGACATGCAGAAGCGATTCTGGCCCGGGCTACAGTCTCACAAAAAGTCAAAAAGGTTATCCTGTCATTTGGAATAAACGACAAAGCCAATAAGGCAGATAACACCATTTCTGATATTAAGAAAACAATACAAATGGCAAAAATAGCCTTCCCAAATGCCAGAATCAACCTCCCCATTCTGAACTTTTCCCGTCTGCTTCCAAAAGACGAACAGAGGAATCTAGAGGAGGTAAATGACTACATCTTCGGCTACAGTGACCACATCCCCATGATATCTAAGACCATATTTGGCACAGCAAAAGACTTGATTCACTGGACTAAGCAGACTGGAGACTATATTTGGGAACACTGGTACGCATTTTTAAACTCCCAGAGCCCGTAAGAGTCTTACAGACTGAGGGGCTTAAGACTGTAATTAATCTCTCTAAATCATTGAAACTAACTGCAGCACAGACGCAGTTACTAAACAAAGGATTGTCGTTCATTCCATCCAGACTGAAACAGACCCAAAAAGAGATCAGAGACACTTTAAGAACAGATATGCAAGATTATCATAGACAGGTGAAGCTAGCGGTGTATTACAAAGACAAACCAGAGACCACACAATTGCCGTTCATGCCAAAATCCACTTGGGCACCCTCTTTGGCTCAATTACCACCAGAGGTCTCAAACTTAGTGAAATTGGATCTGGACACATTTCAGAACCAGTACAGAGTGGGCTTCACCAGGCCTAATCTGTCCAGATTTGAAACAGAGGCACTAGAGCAACTTAGCAAAAATAACAGCATTGTAATTAAACCTGCTGACAAAGGAAGTGCCGTAGTAATTATGGACAGACAGGACTATTTGGAAGAGGGTTACAGGCAATTAAATGACACTCAGTATTACACCAAGCTAGACCACCCCATCTACATGGATAATATTTCTTTAATTGAGAAAACTGTTACCTCTCTACATACCAAAAAATTCATAAACAATAAACAAA
Organism: Gymnocephalus cernua; assembly: GCA_023631565.1. Taxonomy (NCBI): domain Eukaryota; kingdom Metazoa; phylum Chordata; class Actinopteri; order Perciformes; family Percidae; genus Gymnocephalus; species Gymnocephalus cernua. The sequence goes on along the minus strand of CM042436.1, from coordinate 37,518,326 downwards.
GAGATTTCCTCCTGAGCAACAAAATTCCCAGACCCAGAAGATTTTACATGCTCCCTAAGATACATAAACCCCCTCAAAAGTGGCCAGTTCCACATAGGGTGCCAGCAGGCAGGCCTATTGTCTCTGACTGTAGTAGTGAATCGAAGTACACGGCTGACTTTATTGATCATTACTTAAATCCATTGTCTATTTTGCATGAAAGCTACATTAAAGACACTTATGACTTTGTGGAAAAGATCAAAAGCTTAGACATTCCACCTACAGCCTTGCTATTTTCTTTGGACGTTACGAGCCTCTATACTAATATTAACACAGATCACGGAATAGCGGCTGTCAAAAACATATTTCGCAAACATCCAGATAGTAAAAGACCTGACAAGGAAATCTTAGAACTGTTAGAAATTAATTTGACCAAAAATGACTTCCAATTTGACGAACAGTTCTATCTCCAAATTAAGGGGACTAGTATGGGCCGCTCTTTTGCCCCATCTTATGCGAATATATACATGGCACAGTGGGAAACAGAGGCACTGGCCTCCTGCCAAAAACGACCGCTTCACTACTACAGATTTTTGGATGACATCTTCGGAGTCTGGGCACATACAGAACAAGATTTTAACCACTTTCTTGACAAGTTAAACCAACACAATGACTCAATTAAGCTCACAGCAACCATCAGTCCCAGGTCGATTGACTTCCTGGATACAACCACATACAAAGGACCAGAGTTCAGTACAACACATAAATTAGACATCAAAGTCTTTTTTAAAGAAACAGACAGTCACTCCCTACTATACAGAACCAGCTTTCATCCTAGACACACATTTGCAGGACTGGTTAAATCCCAGCTGCTAAGGTTCAGAAGAATATGTACCAGACAAAATGACTTCATGGAGGCTGTCAAAATACTTTTTGCCTCACTCAAAAAGAGAGGTTACACTCACACAATGTTACGAGAAACACTCAGGAAGTATGAGGAAGTCAAACCTATCTGTTTGGACTCAATTCTACCCATTGTGGTTCAATATTCAGAACAAAATGTTGAATTTGTCAAGAAATTGAAAAAGAACTTTTGTTGCTCAGGGGGAAATGCTCTTCTTAAAGATTACCGCTTAATTGCGGCTTACAGAAAAAATCAGAATCTCCAGAACATTCTGGTCAGATCCAAGTTGAAACCAATCAATCAACCCAAAAGCAAGAGAATGGACAGTTTTTTCAGACTATACAACGTGGTTCAAAACCAGACTACAAAGGAGACATTCAGAACACAGAGAGGACTAGATGTCCAAACGAAAAACTGCATTTATCTGATAAGATGTCATGAATGTTCAAAACAGTATGTAGGAGAGACAGGTAATACCCTGCTGATGAGATTTACTCAACATAGATACAATATTCTGAAGCACAAAAACATGAACAACCCATTGGTACAGCATTTTGTGGAACACAATTGGGACAATTTGAGAGCTACCATTCTTGAAGCTAACCACAGATGGTCAGTTCAGGCCAGGAGGAGGGCTGAACGAATTTGGATCAGAAAATTAGACACTCTTATACCAAAAGGCCTAAATGAAAAGTAATTGTATTATTACAGGTCATTTTCCTTCCCTAAACCCAACCTATCCCTCCCCTATTCCACTCCTAACCCTCCCCATGACCCCTGACCCCTAACCTTAACCCAACCTCCCCTTCACCTAACCCCAACCACAATCCCACCCCACCCTCACCCTTAACCCTCACCATGACCTTAACCTCTAAACTCAACCTCAATTGGCCTCTGGCCACAGGTCACTGACCTTTGTCCTCCTACAGAGGCTGAACCAGTACTGTCACTCACGCTTAACTTTTTGAATGGTACTTTAAGAAACATACTGTAACAGCAAATGACATTCTGATAACATAAATGTAATCACAAACAGGAGAACAGGACGACAGTGGGGGACCTCGGGTTGAGACGGGTGACGCCTGGGTGTTTTGACTGTCTTCTGTAGTGCGTGCATTCAGAATCTCGGTGCTAAAGCACCGAGATTCCTTTTTCTTTAACCTAACCCTAACCCTAACCCTAACCCTAACCCCCTAATAACAGACTCTAGGGCCTAAACCCAACCATTCACTCTGGTGAAATACTCAGAGATATATGCCCTAACCTGAAAACTTTCCCTTATCTCAACCTATTTGGAAACCAAATTTAACACTCACCTTACCGGATCCCTCCCTTGGACTGCCCTGCGCCTGCAAAGAAAGAGGAAAAAACAAGAGATTGTATTTATTATGCAATGACTCACTACAAGATCAAAAAATGATAACAATTTAAATGTTTTTATAATTTCTTTTGAAATATTTTGATATATATTATGGATTTGCATAATACTAGTGAGTTAATCTTTTCTCAAAAGATACCTAAAGGCCTTTTTGGACCAAACAGCATTTTCCTTTAAATTTTCAGCAGGCGCAAGGCAGGCCTAAAAACCTCCCCATACACACCCAATGATACGGACCTTCACGCTATCATTGGCTCTCAGGGTCACATGGGATCACCGAATCAGGATGTTTTGTTCTGCTTTATACCTCCCGGGCTTTTTCATTCATTCACTCCTGCCCGTTGACTGAGCTGTGTGAGAGAATACCTGTATTAAGATTTTGTAAGTATTTTGAGCTTGAAAAAGGCATTTTTAAATGCCGAAACGCGTCGCTCATTTAAAATAAAAACTTGTTATTGTTCACCATCACGTCTCTCTATTTTTTAGAGATAGTTTTCAGTTATATTTTTCATATTTTGAATTTTTTTCTACGGCCTTCGGCGCGACTTTGAGATGACGGACCAACGCAGATACCATGACAGGTGGCCAGCCGTAAGATACGACAGGGGTAGGGATAAAAGTAGAACCCAGTACACCCAGAACAGACAGTCTTCGGCTTATCCCCGCCGTCAGCATTCTTTTGGCCGCATCAGTTACGCCGAAGCGGCTCGTAAAAATCAGCCCCGCCAGTTTCAACGGAGCAACGGGGGGCCAAACTACAGGGCTGATCAAGGTAAAACCTACGCCGAATATCAGCACAACAACAACAACACCTACCAGCGAAAGGACTGGAACGACGGAGGTCCACGGAACCGCCGAACACGGAACAACGGAGCTCCGCGCCAAGAGGCTTCTCGGCGACCCTGGCAGCGCGCCCAGCAGCAGCGGAGTCGCCCGCGGAGACAGCAGGAGCAGCAGCTTCGGAGCAGGCAGGATGGACGCCAGCACGGAGGGAGGTTTGTTCAACCCCATGGAAACAAACAACAGAAAAGGCATGATGATGACCCAGACTTTTTAGTTAGAACTAGGGTTATACATAGAATTATTACAGCTGCGCATCATCTTAATAATGTGACAGCTTCTGATACACCACCTGCCATAGCCAGAATGACACAAAACCTCATTGACTCCATTAAGCCCGCAGATCCAAACCCTATAACAGAGAGCATGATCCAGGGTAATGCAAAAAACTGGGAATACACAACCCTTTTGACCCTTAGAGACCACTATAAGGACAATATAGAGAATAACCTCCAGATCCTGCAACAGTTGCATGCAGGCTGCTGGAGAGATAATTTTGAGATTGCGGCAGCTTGGTCACGGAGCAAATTTGGCAGGAAAATGTCACAAGAACTGTTAGACGCAGTCTATGCCAGAATAGCTGCTACATTACAGAACAGCTCTCAGGTTACAGCACAGGATAGGGGGGAACAGACTCAGACCTTACCTGTAACAGAGACAGCAGCTGAACCAGCAGCCCCACAGGTGACGAGGGAGACAGCGGCTTTACGGCCTCCTCCTCCTCCTCCTCCTCCTCCTCCTCCTCCTCCTCCTCCTCCTCCTCCTCCTCCTCCAGCTCCAGTGGATGTCCCACGGATCCAGCCCACACGTAGGAGACATCTGAGCTCAGCCATGAATGACTTTTTGAGGCAGACAGCCCCCATTCCTCTACCCCAACTGCCACCGGGAGTCCCACAGAGGATGGCACAGTGGGAGACACTCCAACCTGCTCCAGCACAACAGGCAGCGGAGGTCCCTACAACCCCTGAGAGAAGGGCACAGAGCACTCAGACGGCAGAGGAGACAGAAACACAGCAGCAGCAGCCCACAGAGGAAGAAGAACTGATAGTTCTTGTTGCAGACTCCCTCACACCTGACCTCTCCCCCTCTTCCCCAGTTCCCCCCTCCTTCTTCTCCCCCTCCTCACCTCCCCTCTCTCCCCACTCACCTCAGCCGCCTTCACCTGTGATCCAAGTCCTGGACACACCGCGGCCACAGAGGGCTCCACGCAGAGTCCATAACCTGCAACCCACAGACACAGAAGGAGCCACAATTCCCACCTCTGAACCGAACCCGGAAACAGGGCTGGCTCCCCTGGCCAAACATCAGGTACAGAGCACACTCACCTTTGCACCTCTTGCCACACCAGCCCCACCTGCTCCAACGGCTCCACAATACAGAGCCTTCAGACATCCACAGACCAATCAGAAAAACTCTGACTGGTCACTCGAGCCCCAGAAAAAATGGCTCATAATTGGGGACTCTAACCTGTCAAGGCTTCCACCTTTTCCTCAGGACTACATCCAGGTGGACAGCTTCCCAGGTGCCGCAGTTTCACATGCTGCAGCCATTCTAGCCAAAACACCAGTCTCCACTATAGTGGAGAAGACTATTCTTTCTTTTGGCATCAACAGCAGGGCCCAGGATGCTGAGGCTGTCACCGCCCTACAGCTGGAGGAAGCTGTAGGGATGGCTGAGGCAGCCTTCCCCAACTCAGAGATTTATGTAGCTCTTATCAACTTCTCCAGAGCACTCCCAGCTGGGGAACAGACCAACCTGTTCACTCTGAACAATTACATTCAGAAAAACCTCAACTACATACCACAGCTTTCCAGAAGTGACTTTACCCTGGAGAAGGACCTCATCCACTGGTCCAAACAGACCGGGGAGCACATGCTGCAGCACTGGATCCAACATTTAAACATGGGAACCCTGTAAGTAGCAAAAATGAAACAGGGTCAAAAACTGTGATTAATTTGTGTGAATCCTTCCAACTAACAGCAGCACAGACTCTGCTTCTTAATAAAGGTTTGACCTTTATACCCTCTCTCCACAGGACCAATCACAAATGTTTAAAAGATCAGACTAGATTGGATTTACAAAATTACCATAGAAAATTGAAATTGTCTGTTTATTATGATAACAAACCTGATACTGTACACTTGCCTTTTACTCCTAAGTCCACTTGGGTTCCCTCTGCTGCACAGCTACCAGCTGAAATCACAAAATTGACACAATCAGATATTGAATATTTTCAAAAAGCCCACAAAATAGGCTGGAACAAGGCCAACCTGACCAGATTTGAGACTGAGGCACTCCATCAGTTGAGTGAAAATGATGAAATTGTGATCAAACCTGCAGACAAAGGGAGCTCGGTGGTCCTGATGGACAGGAAAGACTACCTGTGGGAGGGAAACAGACAACTAAATGACAGAAAATATTATAGAAAACTAAATAAACCCATATATAAAGACACAATACCTCTAGTAGATAAGATTCTCTCATCATTATATAACAAAAAAATTATTAATCACAAACAAAAAACTTACCTCCAGGGAAATAAAGAACCTAGGATGCGTATATTTTATTTATTACCTAAAATCCACAAAAGCAGAGAGTCATGGAGCCTCCCTTTCTGCATCCCTCCGGGACGTCCCATCGTCTCAGACTGTGAGAGTGAGACTTATTACACTGCAGAATTCATAGACTACTATCTTAATCCTCTATCGATGTTACATCCCAGCTACATAAAAGATACCTACGACTTTGTAGAGAAAGTTAAGAGCATTGAAGTGCCGCACACGGCCTTCCTTTTCTCCCTTGACGTAGCCAGCCTGTACACTAACATACAGTCGTCTGAGGGGCTCTCGGCTGTCAAAAATGCCTTTCTAAAACACCCCAACAGTAAAAGGCCAGATAAGGAAATCCTCCAACTACTCGAAATTAACCTCACAAGGAATGACTTTGAGTTTGATGGCCAATATTTCCTACAAATCACAGGCACGGCGATGGGGAAAAAGTTCGCCCCAGCCTATGCTAATTTGTTCATGGCGGAATGGGAGGAAGGTGCGTTAGCAGCCTGCCAGAAAAAACCGCTACATTATTTCCGCTATTTGGACGACATTTGGGGCATTTGGCAACATTCGATAGAGGATTTTGAACAGTTTTTACTTACCTTGAATGACCACAGACACTCCATAAAGCTGACTTCGACCATTAACCAGGACTCCATAGACTTTTTAGACACGACCACCTACAAAGGACCCGACTTCTCCGCCACACACAGACTGGATGTAAGAGTTTTTTTCAAAAAGACTGATACGCATGCGCTGCTGTTCAGATCCAGCCATCACCCAAAGCACACGTTTGCTGGGTTAGTTAAGTCTCAATTACTGAGGTTTAAAAGAATCTGCACTAGAGCTGAGGATTTTAAATCAGCAGTCAAAATCCTATTCCCCTCTTTGGTCAGTAGGGGGTACTCTTACACCATGCTGCGTCGGGCTCTGAGGACATTCACACAGGTGAAACCTATTTGTTTAGATCCAATTCTCCCAATTATTGTCACTTATTCTCCAGAAAACATCAAATTAGTGAGAAAATTAAAAAATAATTTCATTTCCACTGGAGGGAATCAGACTTTCTTAAAAGATTACAGGCTGATTGCAGCTTTTAGAAAAAATAAGAATCTAAAAGACCTTTTGGTGAGAGCTAAATTAAAACCTTTACAGACACAGAGGACCAGATCACAGGGAGAATTCTTCAGAAGCTACAAGAGGGTACAAAACCAGAATACTAAGGAGGTATTTGAGACACAAAGGAACACAACTGTTCATCAAAAAAACATTATTTATTTAATTAGATGCTCTAAATGTCCTAAACAATATGTTGGGGAATCAGGCAACACTATGCTGACCAGATTCACCCAACATAGATATAACATAAATAAACACAAAAATTTGCACATCCCTCTAGTCCAGCACTTTGTTGACCACGGGTGGTCCAGCCTCAGGGCCACAATCCTGGAGTCCAACCCAGCCTGGTCTGTGAAGCAGCGCAGGAGAGTGGAGAGATCCTGGATCCAAAAACTGGGCACACATGTACCCAGCGGTCTGAATGAGAGATAGGATAGTTGGGAATTAGCGTAGGTCTAAGGTTTGTGCTTTCAATTCTGCTGCCTTCGGCAGCAGAATTTCTTTATTTCATTCCTAACCCTAACCCCCTAACCCTAACCCTAACCCTAACCCTAACCCTAACCCTAACCCATTCAGTTCAATTTTTCTTTAACCTAACCCTAAACCTTTATTGACACGTGTGCTTGTTGTGTTGTCTGGCAAAGGAACACAGATGACGAAGATCCAGAAGAAAACCCCTCCGACAACTTACGTCTGAGCGGCGAGGAGAAGCTGGAAGCTTATCAAAATGCGTTGGCTGAAGTCTTCAGGAAGGAGGTAGACAAATTTTGATCTACCCTGGTGGGCATCAAAGAGAACCTTAAAACGGGACTTGGGGGTCCTAAGAAGACAACTGTTAGACCACATAGACGGACATATGCAGTCAAAATGGCAAGAACTGGAGATCAACCAGAGCGTAGCGGGCACCAGCAGAGGAAATGCTTCCCTGGAGTCACATGTCTTCTCACCCCACATGAGCCCCACGCAAATGTCCACCCACATACATCACAAGACATCTTCAGTCCTGGGGACAGTCCACAGCCACATCTGCCTATTGCTGCCCCACAACAACCAGCTCTCTCTCTAGCAGACCTCCCTGCAGACATCGCTGCGTTGTTGGAACCATTTTACCTGAAAAGGAGATGTTATCAACTCTCCAAATCACAGGTATGCCTACCTTAAAGCCCCAGTGTGTAACACTTGTAGTTGTTTATTATCAAAATCTGTATTGCCCTTCACAAACTTGTCTTTTTATCAAACTTTTTTCATGAATATTGACCACAACCATCAATTCCAAGTATTTCTATTGGCTTGAAATTTTACATTTGCGCTTACATGAGCTGGGGTCGATGCTCCGTAGCCATGCGCCATTTTGAACTACGGTAGTACACATAGTCTTGTTCAAATGTGATCACCAGATTCTTTCTTCTTATAAATGGATTGTTCTAATTGTTAATTTCATAACTCTGCTATATTATTATCAGTTAAATATGACTGATGTAAAAACTCAGCTGATTTTGTTGACAAACTGTCTGTCTGTGCGTGCTGCTGTGCTCCTTTTGAACCACAATTTGGAGTGCAGTCTAGGATGACCAATCAGAGGACGGTATGCTAATGAGTTTCTTCCCGAGAGATTCCTTACTCATAAACACTCCTATCCCTTGTGACACAGCCCCAAATCTTAAATTCAGCCCCAAACACAGCCCTGACTCCTTCCCCCCTACTGGGGAAACCCCATAATGCAGGTGCCCCAAAACAGCCCTGGATCTTGACCCCATTCTAACCCCAAAATGCATCACCCCTCCTGGCTACCCCCGGTCCTGCATTTCTTTTCTCGCTATAAAGTGCAAAGATTTAACGTGATATGGCTGACTTGTGTCCCCCATTTTCTGATGCCGAAGCTGGTCTTCCAGGGGTCCACACAAAACGTGAAACATTTGTCATTTTCAGACAAAAAAGTCATATTAAAAGCAACGAGTTAAATTATCTCTCAATTTTGTTAACAATGTAAACATTTAGAATATCAATGCTAGTTTCTACAATAAACAAAAAAAAATAAACAATAAATCATTTTACACTCATCTTAATTACAAAACATTATCAGTGTGTGCTGGCTGGTTTACGTGTGTGCTGGCTATCTGGCTATTCAGCATTTAAAGGCAGAGTCAGTAACTATTTCCAATATACACTTTTTAATTTACTGTTTGAAATGGTCTTTACACCAACTGGTCTTTCCTGTCCTCAGTACGCCGTGGAGTCTCAGATCTGCCTGCGAGGCCTGCAACCTCATGGGAGCATCCTGCTGCTGTCACCCAGACTGGTAACAGTCAATAATAAATAAACAATGTGATCCACGGTTCAGGGAGAAGACACTCAGGACCGAGGACATCCTGGAGGCCATCGAGAAGGAGGGCGACTCCATCGGCGTGGTGAGGTTCAGCGGCGTTCAGTGTTACACCGGCCAGCTGTTCAACATGGCTGCCATCACCGAGGCTGACCAGGGGGAAGGTAACACACAGAGACACACACACAGAGACACACACACACACACACACACACACACACACACACACACACACACACACACACACACACAGAGACACATACCCACACACACACACACAGAGAGACACACACACACACACACACAAACACACGCGCACACAGAGACACACACACACACACACACACACGCACACAGAGACACACACACACACACAGAGAGAGAGAGACACACAGACACACTCTCACTCACACATAGTCTTGTTCAAATATGACCACCAGATGGCTCCAAAAACATTATGAATCTTGCTAATTTTACCATATGTGGTGATTTTAGCGAGATTCGTCGACGGTCTGGCCTGTTTGATCCTGGGACACACTGAATGACAACATTGGCAAATGTTGGCAAATCTATATATATATATATATATATATATATATATATATATATATATATATATATATATATATATATATATATATATATATAGATATAGATATATATATCTATATAGATATATCTATAGATATATCTATATATCTATATAGATATATATATATATATATCTATATCTATATATATATATATATATATATATATATATATAGATATATATATATATATATATATATATATATAGATATATATATATATATATAGATATATATAGATATATAAACATTTGGAACAGAATGCATTTGCATGAAATATCTTAAGGTAACAATATTTAGGCCATGAGAGAAGAAGAGAATGAGAGCGATCCCAACGCTAGCGCGCAACTTCACTATCTTCTCGGAGACAAAAAGTCTGAGGGTGATCTAACCGATTGGCGACCCAGACGCAAGGACGGAAGGAGGAACCCAAAGACGAATAAAAGAATAGGGAAATGCAAAGTCCGGGGTCAGACCTGGAGAGACTTGTTGGTGGTAGGGTGAGTGAAGGCTTGAAGGAGCTACTGAACCATATGCATATGATTGTTTCTTGCAATATCATTTGATCATTTTACTAAAGATATATTATATTTTAACTGAATGAATCCTGAGTATTCATTTCCTGGTCTGCCATTAACAAACACAAAAGGGTAAAGCTTGAGAAGCTGACCGAAGGGGTCAGAAAGACTCTGGCCTTTTAGAGCCGGGGTAAAATTGGACAAACCCTTTTCTACAACCTGTAGGTAGGCTTGTTAGATCAGTTTCTATTGCACTTCAAATATCAACGTCATAATTCTCTACACTTACAAATGTGATGCCCTTTGAAATGCTGGCAAGTGATGTCACCTCTGTGAACATTACTTACATGACATAGTTTTCGACTGTTGCTGGCCCCTGTCATTTGCAGGTTTTGACGGCTGACCAATGCCATCCATCTCTTTAGGCGCTCTTGGTCCTTGGGGAAGCCATACATTCGGTAACCCTTCTCGGACTGATTGGAGCATCCAAACAACTAACCATGGTATGACCACTGATCTATAAAATGTTTGTTGTAACCAATGACCCATGACACCATTGAACATCAGAGAGCGGGTGACAACTTTTCCTCAACCACTTATGCCCTCTGACTTCTCTCTCTCTCTCTCTCAACCACTTTTGAATTTGCTCAGGGCTATTATAAATGTGGTAATGGCATAAAGTATAGTATGTTTATGACATTATATTATGTTGGGAATAGTTTGCCCTAAGTATATAGTGCCACCTGCTGTGTCCATTGTTGAATCTGTTCTCCTATTTCGTATCATCTGCTTTTTCAATACAACACCGGCTTTTTGATTATCGCTTTCAGTATGTTTGGGCCTTCACGTTTAGACGTCTGAGTTATCAGTTCCACCACAGAGACATTTCCTCTTTAAACTCAAATAGTTTCACTTAGACTGACATATGTCCTTCTTCTACATTATAAAACTGATGATTACCTTGTAGTATAAACATTGACTGAGATAAATGATAGAGTTTTGGTTTTGAATTATTCAGGACGAGTTATGGAACCTGAAGTCATAACTTTCACTGTCCAGAGAAAACATGAAGGACGGCAGAGTTGTGGGAAGGTGACAGTTTATTGTGTTCGGGAATGTCAAAGAGCAGTGAGTCCGTGCATCAACACATTCATTTCAAACATTTTCTTCTGACAAAAAACATTAAAGAAAAGAAAAACTTCTTTTGAAAAAGAGATTATATTGGTTTGTGTTGCGATTCTCATCCTTTACAACAACCACAGTAAAAGCACAAAGTCCACAACTGAAACAAATTAAACAGGTACTCATACAGTATATTACATAAATATATACATATCGTATAATATAGTACATAGGGTTGTATTGTACATGTAATATACACAGTGAGATCCGTGTCTGGACTGAACTCGCTTTTCAGAATTTGAGCAAATAGCAAAAAAGAAGTGACAAAGAAATACTAACTGAGCTTGATGAGGGACATAGTTATTTCTGATACTGGTATAAAAATCAATATCCAAACTTTCCAAGTACTAGTTTCTCTGAACACGATAAGTGTTGAGCTGCCATATCCACTCAACTGTAACAATAAAATGAAAACATAAGTTAAAAAGAAACTTTAAAAAAGTACACTACAGCAGACAAGTCTACCTGCTGAGTTTCCCCTTTTTGTTGCCTTCAGTTTGTGAAGGCAAATGGGTTCGGCTTTTGTCTGTACACTTTGCACAGAGGAGTCAAAAGCCCAGGGATGTTCCCGAGGTCCAGTTTAGGGTTAAGTCAGAGGGCGGTGTTTGAACGCGATATCGTTAAAATATGGGGTCTCTCCTAGGACACATTTATAGCTTTGCACTCGTTTAAAGACATGAAAACGGATCCTAGCCGCCACTTTATTTAGTAACAGAATCAAGACGGCTGCAGGCGTTTGCTGTTTGGAGCCAGAGAGTAAAGCAAAGCTTAAAGCTACAGTAACAGGCAGCCTCAAAAGTAAAGGAATTGAAACTAAATAATTCTGGTACGCTAGACTTGGCCTTCAAAATGTAACAACAAATTTAAAAAAGAGGAAAAAACTCAAATCTGAAAATTGGCAAAAATGAATGTAGATTGTTCAGCTCCACATGAACCGATGTCACAGTTTAGGGTTCAGTTTGGTTCAAGGGTTGCCTAAAATGCTAATTACAATGTATCTAGAGCGAGTGTGGTTTTTGGATAATATAAATACTGCATGATCTCAAATCAAAAAGCTTCACAGGAGAGACGATCACTTCCGAGGAAAATTTAAAGCTCCAGATTAATTAGATGTAAAATGATAGTTGCCTGCAGAGATTCATCCTGAAAGAGATTGTGGTATATATATATTGGACACCACTCTAAGTACTCAGGAGGGTTAGGGGGTTAGGGTTACTTCAACTTTAAGTACTCATAGGAGGGGATTTAAAATGTAATTTTTTTCCCAGTGAGGTGTTTTCTAACAGTAGAACTGTTACGGCACTTTAGGGTACCATATGAAATACTGATGTGGTTTGACTGAGCAGCAGAAACACTTCCAACACATAAACAACAGACATAATGAGGTAAAGAACTGAATCAAATATGATGGAAAAAAAAAGGTTAAGGGACAGATATCCACACTAGCCGAGTCTCTTTGAGTTCATTGTTAATATGAACTGCTAAAAACTGAAATATTTATCAAATGAGCGTTTTTGTGGAAAGAGCAATTTGAACGGGGGACTTTTAATTTCTTTTTCTCTTCGCGGCTTCACGAGTTTAACAAAAGGAGAAATTGCTGCACATTTTTAACCGCAGTGTAAGAAAATAAAAAAACAACTTCAGTTATTTTTTACTCCTAATGAGTTTGAGCAGCAAACGTCAGAGCCGCTGCAGCTTTTTAACTTCTGCTTCCGTCAGCTACAACAACATTTAATTTCTGTGTTTCTACTTCTTCCTACACCGTGCGGAGAATACAAACTAAATCAAGGCGACTGGACAGTCTACAACATGAAATAAAAAAGACACAGTACACTTCTGACGGAGACACTGAAACGCACACGGAGCTCAGGATGAAAAGCTTGTCCCTCAGTAGCCCAGGTCCAGCTGGATTTTGTGCTCGAAAATGGCGATTAGCAGCATGATGCAGAAGCCCAGCAGGATGCCGGCGTTCTGCAGCAGGAAGAAGCCGCAGTGGCTGAAGCCGTGGTCCCCGGCATCGTTATGCAACATCTCCGGCACCTGCGGAGAAAAACAACACGATCTGAGATTGGTTTCTTAAACACAAGTTTCCCAACACCGTGTCTCTGCCATTGTGCAGTCTTTAAACGAGACTTGCGTGTTAACGCTACACACTTAGTTACTCTTAAATCCCCCAGGAGTCAGATCAGTTTCTCGTGTGTCCAGCACAAGCGGCAACTTCCGGGTCTTCATCCTCGTGAAACTGGGCACACACGTGCACGAGCGTCATTTCCACACCCACAGTTAGAGATTAGTAGAATTTTCGAGTAATTGTCCAGCCCTACTAAATGGACACCTGTGGCTGTGATAAAGTTTTAGTTTTGGTGTGTAGTAGTAGTGTCATGGTGTGTTGTTACAGAGTGCAGTGCATGGCAGCGGCCACTAGAGGTCAGCCTCGGACAACAGACGGCAGATAGCAGCGGGTGTTGACAGCTCACCTGTCTGTTTGGTTTTATAAACTTGTTACGTGTGCAATTTACAGTGTGTGTCTGTGTGTGTGTGAGAATCTGTGTGTGTGTGAGAGAGAGAGAAAAAAAGAGAGAGAGAGAGAGAGAGAGAGAGAGAGAGAGAGTGTGTGTGAGTCTGTGTGTGTGAGTGTGTGTGTGTGAGTGTGTGTGTGAGAGCGAGAGAGAGTGCGTGCGTGCGTGCGTGCGTGCGTGAAGAGGGCATCTGGAGGTGAAGGCTGCTGCTCTCAGACCTGTTGAGTCGACAGAACAGATGCTGCTGACTGGATGAGAGTTTCACTTCTCCTGACTCGGTAGAAAAAACAGCCAAGCAGTTTCTTTTCTACGCCACATAAAGCAAATAATGAAAAATGTCTGGACTTAACTGTCAGCCTGCATATTCAGATATGAAGTCTCTTTAAATTATTGCATTAAGTGGTTTAATACAGATTAATTCATTGTTGATTAATCTGTGGATTATTTTCTGGATGAATGGATTAGTTGTTTGGTTTTACGTCCTCAAATGTCTTGTTTTGTCCACAACTCAAAGATCTTTAGTGTGCTGTCCCAGGAGAGAAGACACTAGAACAGATTCACATTTAACAAGCTGACAGCAGAGAAGTTTTAACTCAAAACAGATTATCAAAATAGTTGGAGATTAATTTAATAGTTGACAACTAATCAAGTAATCTTTGCAGCTCTATTGTATTGTGACCGTGTTTGTTTGGTTTGCTACATGATGTTTTTAGGATTAGGATTATTTTCTGTCCTGCAGCTGCAGGAAACGTGTCCCGGTCAGTGTGATGGACATCGGCATTGTTTGTTTTGTATGTCTAAATGCAGGAGCAGTACTGATGACTCACCATGTCCACCAGAGCCACGTACATGAAGAGTCCGGCTGTGAGGGCGAATATCCACATGCAGATGTTCTCTGCGTAGTGTCCGATCAAGATACCGATCACCACTCCCAGGTATGCCATCATGGCCGACAGCACGTTGTAGAGAATGGCCTGACGCACCGTCATACCGGCCTTCAGGAGCACCGCAAAGTCACCTGGGAAACCGAGTCAAGCGTCAACTCCACACATGGTAATCACTTTATCTTTATCTTATCTGTGTTATGCCTTTACACGTATGTGTTTTCATCTTTGTGAAGCACTTTGGTGTAAACTTGTTTGCTTTTAAACTGCTATATGAATGAAATAAACTTCAACTGGAAACAATTTATTGATTACAAATTTCCCACTAACAAAATGCTTAAAATCCATTTGACTGAGCCAAAGATTAGTTTAGCCATTTAACTATTCAATCAATTGAATCAATTCAATTATACACAGTGACATTACCGAAGATAATAACAGAGATAATAAAAGGGTGTTAATGTTTTAAAAAAGGCTTTACGTGTTGTAGATTAGCGCTGAGATAAAAGGTCTTACCTAACTCGTGTGGGAGCTCGTGACAGAAAACAGCCACAGACGTACTGAGACCGCTGGACAGACCCTCGGTGAAGGCAGCGCCTGCACAACGACAGGAAAGGGTTAGGGTTAGTCATCACTGCAAACGGGTGTTTGTCTCCCGGAGTACCAAGTAACCCCTAATTTCCACTGACTGCAGAACGGCTGCGTTCCGACCCCGTCCCTGCTCCGGTGGTGCGCAGCCCTCCGGAGTAGATACGCAGAGCTTCTATTTTTCCGCAGCAATTCAGCACAAGGCAGATAGTCCGGGACAGGAAGTCGAGCACAGAAAGAAAATAAAACATCTGGTTAATTTTCTAAATAAAATACACCGTGCACACGGCGGATCATATTTCCTTCACTACACATTGGAAACACAGCAGAGTTGTTTCCCCTCGACTCCTCTGGATGGAAACTAACTGTTGGTGGTGTTGTGGTTCTAATCTATGTGAATTCGCGAGATCTCATGGGTCCTCGTGACTTCAGCTGTCAGTCATGGCCGCAGCCGTGCCGCAACAAATACGGACGTGGTGGGTATTGACGGACGGCGGACCACCGAGCAGACACGCAGCAGAGCCGTTCCGCAGACGTTCTGCAACCGGTGGAAATTAGGAGTAAGGGAACCAGTGTTTTCACCCAAACCGCAATCTTTTTTTTCCTATTCTTAAATAGTCGTTTAAGTCTCTAAACTAAACTGTCGTCACCTTCTGTCGGCTAAACTTCTCTGCAACCCTCAGTGCTCTGTATCCGGCTCACAACCACCTTTTCTTGGCAAAATGTACTGTCAGTTTGTCAGAGAGAGGGCTTTTTTCATTGTACACCATGGTATAGTTCAGGCATGCAAACACATCAGCGGTATAAAAGGTGAGAAGGAAACAGCGGACCCCTGACCCTCTAGGGGTGCCTGGGGGTATGCTGTCCTGGAAGAACATTTCGTACATTTTAAAAGTTAAATGCATCAATGTGGTGCACTTTGAGAGCAAAATTAAGATTAGTTCTTGTAACTTTAGCTTTAACGTTAGTTACCAGAAACAATGTTGTCAGTGAGTCTCGGACATAGCTGTGTAATAACTTCTAGGTCTCGAGCCGTAAACCTTGGACTGCGCGTCTCCCATCTCCTAGCATGTCTGTGTGTGAGCGTACGCGCGTACAGCGGGGGTCGGGGTTTCTTTGTTGGTGTTTATTCGGGGTGGCGTAGGAAGCATTAGCACAGAACACACAAGAGATGTAAAAATATTTGCGGTTCATTATAAAACTGTGGCCGGACCGCCCTGACAGTAACACCACCTACTCACCGATGGCCAGGCCGTCGCTGAAGTTGTGCAGTCCGTCCCCCATGATGACCATCCAGGCGAGCGTGGCCACGCCGGCCTGCTGGAAGTGCTCCTCTGAGTAGGAGTGGGAGTGGCTGTGAGGGTGGTGGTTCTGGGAGTGGTGGTGGTGCAGGATGTGGTGGTAGTCATGGTGATGGTGGTGCATGCTGTCTGTCTGGCCCACCGTGTCGTGGAAGTGGGAGTGACACTTGTTCTCGCAGTCCTCGGCGGTATAGGTGGCAGACCCCTGCGGCAAGGCAGCGGACAACTGCGGCGCCAGCATCACCTGCTCCTCCTCCGCCACGCTGCCACCGTGCAGATTGATGGAGTGGTCGCCGAAAATACCCGCGCCATTAGTCTCCACATCTGGAGGAAGACCAAGTGTTAAAATGACACGCCTAAGCAGCACATTTATTCTCACGTACGTGTCCGCAGAGGATCGTGCCGTGTCGTGTTGCGTCTCACCTTCAGATGGCTTCAGGTCATTCTCTTCCAGAGCTGGCTGCTTCTCTGGATCTGCTTTGTCGTTCTGATCCCACTGCTTCTGGATCTGTTGGGACGGCAGAAGCCCCTCGTTTTTATTTGTCAACCAGTTATAAACCCACCTGACACTTGGGAGCTGGTCCTATTAAACGCATTTAAGGCGCTTCTAAAAAACTAAGATGCCAGCACATCTGGCTGTAGATATTGTTAATATCTGTGGTCTGTTTTTGTGTCTCCATTTTAAATCGTTATAGGTTTGTTTTAAATATGAAACCTTGTAATTTGTGCTGCTCGCTGTCTTGGCTAGGCCTCTCTAAAGATAGTTTTTAATCTGTACTCCTGGTTAAATAAATAGCTTTTGGGCTACAGTATTAACCACCACAGCAACAACACATCTTTGGTTACACTCGCTGCTGGCAGGCCAATATTAACATTAGCAAACTGATGTTTTATTCAGGTGAATGTACTTTAATTTTTTTGGGGGGGCTAAATTACATGGTTTCAGATGGGTACATAGACTTGCATACTCGCCAATACCGACACCAGAATTTTAGGCAGTATCTGAGGCCTTATTTTTCGATTTCTGATACTGGTATTCGTATTGGAACAACTCCACTTGCAATGTTGACGAGAGTGAAATCGTGTACATTAGCCTCGTGAGTCGAATCCACTCCAAAATGCAATGGGTTCTTCCTTGGCTTATGTTACATTCTTCCACCAACAGGTATACAAACCGAACCAAAAACATAATACTACTCATTTTGATCACTTTATCTCTGTTTTAATAAGTCAAACTGACCTTTTGTTTCTTGTCCTTGTACATTTTTCCCAGTGTGAGGAAGTGTTCGATGAGGAACATGATGTAGACTCCGCTCAGAGCTGTCAGACCCTTCCACACGCCATCCAGGTTTTCCTCCTCATCGTGGAGGTGATGTCCCTCCACACCCAGCCCCGTTTCGTTTTTGTGGTGGTGATGGTGGCCTCCCTGAGACTTAAGCATCCACACACATAAACACAAAGAGGCCAATGAGACACTGAAAGCATCTGCCATTCGAGTCTAAACCCAAACTCTTTGAGCCTGCCTCTCTTCTCCAGTTTGGTCACTTCATGCGATTTCAGGTGAGGGAGTCTTAACCATCCGGCCATATGAGCATTTACAGTAACGCTTTCCAGACTGTGGGTGTTTAAAGAACATTTAGAAGGATTAAGGCAAGAAAGGCCATTGCCTTTTTTTTTTTTGACATTTGACGCCTTTTTTGTCACCTTTTTAAAAAAGGTAAAGCATCAAGCTCTTTGAAGAGCCAAATGTTGTGCATGAATGTCTGGTCCAATGGATCTCGTTACTTATTCTTTGACCACAAAGTTACTCATTTAAAAAATGATCTTAGACTTAGACTTCTTTATTTTAAAAGACAAAGATTGTGTTGCCACAAAGTGGCTTTTTTTTTTATTCTCCCAACATAATATATTGAAAAGTTATGAGAGAAAAATTGGATTGTTTTCTCTTAAAGAGACGGCACTGAATTCATCTCCCATTCCAGGCTAAACCCAAAATCTTTGGGCCAGCCTCTCTTCTCCAGTTTGGTCAGATGCGAGGCGACTTCAGGTGAGTCTAACCCTTTACCAGACGGCCTTAAAATCTGGTTGTATGAGCAATATTTCTGGATAAAGAAACCTAAACAAGGGGATGTAAAATGTAAGTATTGAGTTCTTTGGAGAACCAAATGTTTTCCATTATTCTTTGACCAGATAGTTTCTGATTTAAATCAGATTCAAATTTTAGTCTTTATTTGAAAGACAAAGATCTCATTGCCACATAAATATAATTTGAATTCCTTTAAACTAAGATATGGAAACGTTATGAGAGAAAATTTGATTGTTTTCTTTTAAAGAGGAAATATATCAAAGAAATGTTTGGTCACGCTGCACCGCTACTAAATATCTCACTAATAGAAATGTTCCAGGATTGTAATGTTTGCAGTGTTGCATTACTTTCTTCAGAAAGTACCCAAACCATCTCCTGAGCAAACTCACTGGACACAAACTAAAGCAGAACCTGAACTTTTAGCCGTTAAGTTTCTGTAGATGTACGAGAACTCAAAAAAATGTGTAAATGAGAAAATCGTTTTAAAATGCTTCATGTCTCATTTACTTTGACCTGACATGACTGATAACGTGAGGAACATATGCTGCAACATGTCACATTACAAGTGCTGTGGTTAGTGCTGGGCGGTATACCGGTTCACACCGAATACCGGTGTATATTTTCGCTATGATATGAATTTTTAATATACCGCCCTACCGGTATATTTGATTACACAACGTTCAGAACGCTACACTGCACCGCGCGACACAGACGGAGCCTTTTCAATGTAACACGCAGGGTGCGACTGACGGAGGCATGGTGAGGATAAACAGTGGTGTTCTGGTGTAACAGAGCCACACAGAGTGAAGATGGACAGAATAGACATTGAAAGTTCCGAAATAGAAGCTGCAGAACTAGTAAAACATGATGACAGAAGAACTTGTGCCAAAAAGAGGAGCCGTGTCTGTTGTTACCCGTCATCCTAACTGTAGTTGTCGCGCCAACGTTACTCGGCCGTGCGAACGTTAAGACCTGTCACCTCAAGCATGCAACGAAGCAACACAATAACAATCGACCTACGGCCCCACTACAGACCGTTGAGAAAGACGGGTCAGAGCAATGATTAAAACACTGGAGTTAAGATGTCTTGCCTCGCTGAAATACTTCCGCCAAACCACTAACATTATTCAAACACCCGAAGCAGGCTGACAGCGGAGCTACAACAACCTAACGTTACCTGTTGTCAAGGTAGTGTTTAAACAGCAATCTTACAACTATTCTGTTTTGAAAAGGAAGCATGTTAAAGTTGTTGGTATGTGTATTTAATTCAAGTTCATTTTACTACTTTGTATTTTGCACAATAAAAAAATAGTTTAGATTCTGTAACTGTTTCATGCATTCTCCTTCATATAACGTGATATAATGTTGTGGAGCCAAGCAGAGACTGAAATGTTTCTTTTAATAATCTGACAGTACTGAATACTGACAGTAGAATAGCCATTATAAACCTATATAAAGACCCAGACAAGCAAAATAAATAAAATACCGTGATATACCGTGAAACTGTGATATACATTTTTGGTCATACCGCCCAGCACTAGCTGTGGTACAGAACGGGACGTCCGGCGACGCTGCGCTGACTCACGTGGGGGATGAGATGAAGGAAGGCGTCGCCGCTCAGCGTGCCGACGGCCAACGCAACCAAGAAGCTGAGGAGGAACTTGAAGAAAACTCTGTTCATGAGCGGGATGAGGATGACGCCGAGCAGGGAGAGCAGGCTGATGATGGTGATGGAGACGAACCCTCCCACCCACGCTGCAACACACAAATCAAAGACTTCATCTAACAGACTTCTTCAGAAATTAAAGTTGTATCGATGTTGGCGTCCCCTGTGGACAAAAGTGGCAGTTTTTCCATGAGCACCACCGGCGGCTTCAGATCTTGAAGCTGCAACTTGTCTCTGCCCGCCAGCACACGCAGTGGAACTTCCCACCGAAGTCGATGTGCAGGTCATTCTGCACTAAGAAGATCCTCCCGACCAACACTCTTTTGGCTGGTTCAATCTGGATGGATGTATAACAAAACAAGAGTTCGAGGCGGGGCTCCGTTCATCCTATTAGAGTTGCTCAGTGGAGCATGAAGCCAAAAAAAGGTCAACTTTTGCGTACAAAATAACCCGGATGATCGGCGCTGCACGGCCCATAGAACAGGCACACTAGAGACCTCCGACGGCAAAGCCGGCTACTTTCTGTTTACTAAATGATTTAATTGTGCATCTCTTCTAGACTTTCAAAATGTTATCGGACCGAATGGATCAAATTCTGACAGTGAAACAGGTCATTCTGCGGGAGTTGTGACGCTCCAAAAAAAAATGTATCCATTGATTTACAGACGTCTCTTTCTCCATGTATGTATGTTGGAAAGTGTTTTTGGGCCAGAGGGCATCACGTGACAGACACAGAAGTTATAACTCCACCATTTGGCCACTAAGTCAAATTGTCTTCAAAGCCCAGCTCTACTGAACCTGCATGCCGAAGATCGTTTCTTATTTGGCGGGGAATCAGATGCAGTGGCAGGCATTATGAATGACTACACAGAAATCTTCTCACTGATTGTCTCGTTTGCTTACGTTGGTCACGTAGACACGTCAGTACTTAACTGAGACTCATAACCAGTTAAAATTTATTGTAACTTTAATGTGAAAAAAGCATATTGTACTTAATGTGAAACTGAGCAGACTTCTTACCTATTGCAATGTTTTTGTCACTTTCTCCAGCAGAGTGCTCCCTGTGGCTGTGCTCCGAGTTGTTGTGGTCGCCGTGACTGTGTTTATGGTCTAGAAATGAAAAAAAGAGATTTAAATGCATCCAAATATATTGACCGTGTTACAAGTGTAAACCGGTATATCTGGATTGTCAAGGTGCACCTCAATGCTCCAGGTGTGTCAGACTGAGTCAGAAAACAAAATCATATGACCACTGTAAGCTTTACAACATATATATTTGATTCTTCTTTGCTTTGGTTATATTTTTGCAACCCATTGACCTTCCTGGCTTGTTTGTAGACTTAAAGAGATGTACATAAATATTTCCCCCCGCCAACGGGCTCCTACCCGTCTCCCCGCCATCTGCAGCACCTCCGTGCAGGATGCACGCGCCACCGTCGATCTGGTTGAGGAGGGCGGGGCAGAGGAAACTGAAGTCAGCGAGGGTCACGTCCACTTCCTGAAACATCCCGTGTGACGACAGGATGGTGGAGGCGTTCAGACACTGCAGGTATAACACAAGAATCAATCAGCGTGTCGTTCACTACAGAGCCTGTCTGTAACGGTTTGGCTACTGACATTATCTTTGTTCAACTGATTGAGTCGTTTAGATAACTTGACCAGGGTTTGACAGAAGAAATGGCCCGGGGCCCGATGGCCCGTACAACAGCATGCCGTGCAAGATCATTGGACAGACAATTCAAGTTTTAGAAGCATTATTTGGACATGTATACAGCACATTCGGAATCTGTGTCTCAATGAGGGTTTTTAACCACATTTTATGTCCTCTTGCCTGTTCACGGCGTGTGGTCAGCTCTGTGCGTCGCTATGGTTACTGTACACAAACCACCCAGCCAAGAGTTTACAGGGCTGTGGTAGAGATGCATGGCCAGAAGAAAAGGAGACAGCTACTTTTACGTTCACATTGTCAAACAATTACGTCCGCCATCGCTGGAAAACTCTGAAAAGATCCTATGTTGCAAGGGTGCATGTAAGCAGGAATATTAGTGGAATATTCACTTTCATTAGCCATGTAAGCAGGAATATTAGTGGAATATTCACTTTCATTAGCCATGTAAGCAGGAATATTAGTGGAATATTCACTTTCATTAGCCGTGGAAACAGCTTGGAATATCATCTTTTTCGGAACAAGGGCAAAAACCGGAATATTATGTGCATGTTCACTTCCGGGATAGCTCCGGTGCCGCCGGAAATTCCACCAGATTTCACTCTTTTCAGATGTGCGTCCCCTTCCTGTTTCTCTGTGTTGGCGTTCTAACCTCCGGCTGATTTGTGAGGACTCTGGTTAACTGCTCCTCAGATCTCTGCAGGGTAAATCCAGACAGCTAGCTAAACTATCTGTCCAATCGGAGTTTTCTGTTGCACGACTAAAATTACTTCCATCCGGAGCTTAGCACCGCCCAAGATGATTGTGATTAGTTTAAAGAAATGCCAACAAACCAGAACACATTTTCCTCCCATCCAGGAATGCTGTGTGGACTAGACAGACCTTCCTGTGCAGCGCTGTGGAGGATGTTCAATAATAAAAAATAAAAGAAATAGTTTGTTAAATGAGAAACTAATGTCGTACCTCTACAATGTCCACGCCATGCTTGTGATACAGAGTGAACACAATGTTTCTGGCCAGTTGCAGGGGAAACACTATTTTTAACACTAATTTTATTGGGTTCATAGTTCCTTAAATGAGAAACTAATGCCGTACCTCTGCACTGTCCGCGCTTCGCTTGTGGTTGTGACCATGACCATGACCATGTTCGTGATCATGGTCGTGTTCATGTTCGTGGTCGCCCTGGGTGACTGCAGCCGCCATTGTCTGGCTTTCAGTGACGGTCATCCCGGCAGTAGTCTCCTCCGCTGCAGGACTGCGTTGTTCCGGGCTGCCGTTTTGTCTCTTACGCGCTACGTCTGGTTGAACCACCAGCTGGGCGCTGTACACCGCTGTGGTGCCGCCGTCCTGAGCCACCGCCGCCGTGGTCCTCTTACTGTACCGACTGTCCTGGTCTTTGGACACTTCAGACGTTTTTGGAAGCTTTCTGGGCTGAGAGGATTCAGCGTGTTTCTGCTGCTGGGAGTTGTTGTTGTGATGGCGGTGATCATGGTGATAGTGGTTATGGTGATGATGGTGGTGATCGTGGTGGCCCGGTTGCTCGTGATGTTGCACCATAACAGTCCTGATGTGATCCAGACCCACGTTCTGTAACAGACGCTTTAAACCGGCCAGGGAGATGGTGCCGTTTTCTCCATATCTGTTACATTTTTATAAAAAAACATAAAATAATTAAATGTCAATCAGTTAGTGAAGTTTGTTTCTTGAGCACATTTGACAAAAAGATTATTTATTTTCTGACTGTTTACAACGTCTGCTCCTGTTAATAAGATTTAATGATACAAGTCACAACTATTTTTATCATCTGTTGTTCCCAGTTAACTGTTAAATTGTCAGAAATATCAAAAACCTACAAACATTTCGAAAAGCTTCAAGTGATGCTGTGAAGTTGCTGATTTAATCAGACTTTATTTCTCAGTTTGTAAGTGTGTAATCTTTGTATCCGTGGAGCTGCGACCGGTTAATGTTACGTTATAAAACAACCCAAACAGCGGCTTGGCTTGATGTGTTCTCACCTGTTGAACAGGGCCTCCAGGTGTTCCCTCTGGCTCTGCTCGGCTCTCTGCGGGTCGACCACGGCCGACAGCAAACGTGCCGCGCTGTTGGTCTCCGTGGTGACAGGGTTGCAGTCTGAACCGACCGACCCGCCGCCGCGGGACAAACTCGCGGCGAGGAGCAACAGCAACATCAACATCATCTCTGCCGGGGGAAACAGAACATTTCTTAAACTAGTTTCTAAAACACAATGAAAAAATAAAGTGAAACTGTTTACATTTACTTTTGAATGGAGTCGTGCATGAATCAAACGTGGGTTAAAACTTTGGCGGGTAACAGTTAAAGTTACGAGCCACTTTGGCCAGTGATAAATGAAGTGAAGCGTCTGTTTGAATTGGACGGGTGCTGGAACGATGAGACATGTCGGTGTGTCCTGATTGGTCTGTTTTCTGCCAAGAAATTTGGGCGGTTTTGTGTGTCTTTGCCTTGGAAACTAAATCTTTATCTGACAACATGCTGTGTGGACTAGCCAGACCTACCTCCACAGTGCTGCGGAGGAAGGTCTGTCAATGCGAGACTAGTATGACATTAACTATAGCACATAACAGCGGCAGGAAATTTTAAATACAACGTGAACTTACCAAAATGTTACAGCCACAAATTAACAATTCAAGAAGAGATTTAAAGACATGAAGCCCGTTACACGTTCACTTCTAAATACTAAAGTGGGAACATTTGTCCGTAGAGTTTGGTTGTTGCCATCTTCTGAAGCAAATACATTTTCAGAGAAAACAACAATCTCCCATAAATAAACCCCAGTATATTCTAATGAATCATGTTCCCATCATACTTAAGGTTGAGTCATTCTCAAACATTTCCTGAAGCCATGAAAACGTCACCATGAAGACGTCACCACGAAGACGTCACCGCAAGACGTCACCACGAAGACCATCCATCTAACTCTCCCTTTAAACACCACTGTGGGCTAGAACTTGGTGTTTAAAGGGAGAGTTAGAGGGATGAGAAAACTAGGAAACAATGTTAGACAAGGTTAGATAGCAATGCTGCCTGGTTTGCTTGGTGTTAAGCCGAATTAAAGAGCAGCTTCTAACTAATTGGTTTACATAAACAATCTGTCATGTTGAGAAGATATCAATCCTCTGATGGGTTAAACTTACAGGTTTTCTGAGTGGCCTCTGGCGCACACGTCACACAAAAGAAGCCAGGTGGCAGATGTTACATAGCTTAATATAAACAGAAGTGTTATACATGTTATATGTAATAGCGATAATGTAGCTAACCTAAGAGTTAAATGGACGAGAAACTAGAAAACAATGCTACCTGGTTTGTTTAATCTTAAGCCGAATTAAAGGGAAACTTTTAACTGATTGGTGTACAAAACAAAATGAATGCAGTTGACATGATATCGGTCCACTGGTGGGAAGATATACAAGTTACAGGTTTTCTGAATGGGCTCTGGCGTACAGATCACACAACAGATGCCAGGTGGCAGGTTAGAACGTTAGTTTAACAAAACAAGCATCTCATTGGCATTAATAACAACTAATGTAAATGTTAATGTAAATGTATGATGTTAAACATTCAGGAATGAAGACACTAACACGGTCAAAGCGTCATCACCTCTTCGGTTTGTAACAGTGATTTAGCCGGTTAGCCACCGTGCTAGCCGCGAGTTTTCGTTAGATTTCCCGACAGACGGCATCGACCAGGCGGCTGGCTGCGGCCCAGGCTCCGGCCTCGCGAAAGCTACCGAGGCTACACGGAAGTTTACAATAACATCAAGCCATAAACAAAATAAATCCTTCAACCGGCCACGCGTGTCTGATCTGAAACACACAAACACTACAGAGAGGTAAACAGAAACACGTTGGGTTTATGCGCTCTGCACCAGACTGGTGCCGTGTGCACAAAGACTGTAAACCCGGAAACCGAGCCCAGCCGACGCCGTGCGGGGCGGACATGCTTCATCTTCACGCGGACACTAAAACAAGTATTTAAAATGCGTGGAAATGACTTACGGTGAATGTAAGTGCTGTGTGTTATCCTCTCCGGTTGATGTGTGAAGACTTCACGGCGCCGCTGGTGCCTGTCCGGTCCGGTAAATGAAGGATGTGGCTGCGCCGCCTTCAGGGGCTCCAGGAATTCTGAGCTGCAAACCAACGAGTGCAAAAGGAGGGAAATGCAGAGCCATAATTTGCATATAGGTTTGGGAAAGCAGCCAACTCATCATCAGGTATGTTTCACCCTAAACACGAAAGAGCTGACTGTTTTTAAAGTATGGAGTGCTTAAAATGTGTTTCAGGAAGTATTAGGTTTTGAAACAATGAAATAAAAAAACAAACAATGAAAATACAATGAATTAGTAGGCCTCATCAAGTAGCCCTACTATACTTAGGCTAAGTACCTACAATGAAATGTATTTGTACTTTACCTGAGTATTTCTATGTTTTGATACTTTCTACTCTATCTCAAGGGGAAATATTGTACTTTTTACTTTACTGCATTTATCTGACATATACAAACATGCCTAAATAAGACACAAAATGCCTAAATAAGACACAAACATGCCTAAATAAGACACAACATGCCTAAATAAGACACAAAATGCCTACATAGGACACAAAATGCCTAAATAAGACACAAACATGCCTAAATAAGACACAAAATGCCTAAATAAGACACGAAATGCAAACATGCCTAAATAAGACACAAACATGCCTAAATAAGACACAAAATGCCTAAATAAGACACGAAATGCAAACATGCCTAAATAAGACACAAACATGCCTAGAAAAGAGACTAAATGACAAAAAATGTCTTTCTTTTAATTGTTTTGTTTCCTGAAGATGGTCTAGTACTGAAACGTTGCCTATTTAACTATTTATTTGTAGCTATAGACCGTGTGCAGGAGTTTCTTTTGGGTGACCTGCGTGTCCACCTGTCTCACGCTGTAGATATGCAAAGTATTTTATATATACTATATATAAAATACACAGAATGACTAAAAGAGAGAAATGAAGCTGAACACATGCAGTCAGTGGTGGAAGATAACTAAGAACATTTACTCAAGTACTGTTATCTGTAGAATAATGCTCTTACTAGTACAATAACATACAGTAGAGTGCAAGGTATGAATGATATATAAGTATATAGATATGTGTACCAAGGTTTACAGTGTACCGATCGGCCAGTGAGCCTATCATGTTGAAGCAGAGAGACTCTGAGGGATTGTTTCTCCGAGGACGGGTGGACGGTCGAGGCAGATGCTGTGAAGGACGACAGCGCTGCAGAACTTGTGACCGAGCTTTGGGAGCACGTGATGGCGCTGCGAGCTTTGGGAGCACGTGATGGCGCTTCCAGTGTCTGAGGTCCTGGGAAAGAAGAGGGGAAGGGGATTAGTTCTTCTTTACTTCTTTCTTTTCCATTAGTCATATCCATTTATTTTCTAATTTCTTTGCTCTTTCCTTCCTTCTGTCTGTCCTTCCTTCCTTCCTTCCTTCATCCTGTTTCTTCTTTTTTAACCCACTATCACTGAAGTTTAAAAATGTCTTGAACACATTACAAAATAATTCCCATTGGCTTCGGCCCGGTGGGCTAATGGTAGGCTTGCAGTACCATTAGCGATACCGTGGGGGGGGGGAGCCCTGCGTGCTTAGTTTTAAAGAGTACAAGTACTTGTGTTCAGGTGTTCGGTCCTGTGAGAGATGGTCTGGTCCCGTACGTCGTGTACTGCTCTGAGATAACAGGGTTAGGGTTATGTTGTGTACTGCTCTGAGATAACAGTACATGTGCTGTAACTTATCAGCTGGTAGAAGATAAAACCCCACAGAGCAGAACACTGAGCCCAACAAACGCCTCACACCCAAACCCACCTACAGAACAAACACAGCTCAGTTATTCTGACAACATGCAGCCTGATGTTTGTTTTCTTGAACCGGCTTAAAGTTCAGCCGTCTCTCAGCTCATTGTTCTTATATAAGCCGAGGCCCACCCGAACGACGCTCCGCCAAGTGTTGAATAAGAATATTCCTAGTTGTATAATCCGGTAGAAAGTCGTATTTTTAAGCGCTTAAAGATCCAATAATGACTAACAGCGTAGCCCATGCAACATAGATTTTAAAAACAAATGGACAAACTTGTCATATTGACATTAAACACATTCTCATAAATGGGTTCGTAGGATATCCTTAGAAATAAGGGTATCTGCTGGCTGGTCATGATACGCTGGCTTCAGAGCATCAGTCATATTAGTGGCTGTTGCTAGTTTAGCCGATTAAAGGTGACTGTGAGCTGGTTACAGAGCGCCGTGAGGGGATGGCAGTTTCAGCAGCCGTTGCAGTGAAATTTAGCCAAAAAAAAGGACAAGTCATTCAGCGTTTTGGGTTAAAACACTGGTCCCCTTAAGTAGTACTCCTGGTACATGAACACCTGTTGTTTTTTCTCCTTAACCTCTTCAGGACATGAACACCTGTTTCCTGGGTGAAAGTCTTGTGTTTTCTCCTTAACTTCTTCAGGACATGAACGCCTGTTTCCTGGGTGAAAGTCTTGTGTTTTCTCCTTAACTTCTTCAGGACATGAACACCTGTTTCCTAGGTGAAAGTCTTGTGTTTTCTCCTTAACTTCTTCAGGGCGTGAACACCTGTTTCCTGGGTGAAAGTCTTGTGTTTTCTCCTTAACTTCTTCAGGACATGAACACCTGTTTCCTGGGTGAAAGTCTTGTGTTTTCTCCTTAACTTCTTCAGGACATGAACACCTGTTTCCTGGGTGAAAGTCTTGTTTTCTCCTTAACTTCTTCAGGACATGAACACCTGTTTCCTGGGTGAAAGTCTTGTGTTTTCTCCTTAACTTCTTCAGGACATGAACACCTGTTTCCTGGGTGAAAGTCTTGTTTTCTCCTTAACTTCTTCAGGACATGAACACCTGTTTCCTGGGTGAAAGTCTTGTGTTTTCTCCTTAATTTCTTCAGGACATGAACACCTGTTTGCTGGGTGAAAGTCTTGTGTTTTCTCTTCAACTTAAATTATTTTAAACCGGTTTTAAATCGCATAGACAGCGTTCCAGTGATTGGCTACAGCAGAGTAGAAGTCCGTTTTTTGAGCCTCTCTGACCGCAATCAGTACGAAAGACCAGGGGCCTCATGTATAACAAATTGCGCAGCTTTCATACCAGAAGATGGCGTACGACCAAAAACTTGAAAAGTACCTACTCACAAAAATATTCAGATGTATAAAACCGGGCGTACGCCAGGTCCTGTGCACCTTTCCTTTATACATCACAATCAACGTGAAATTGAGCGCACATGAATGAGCCACCGACCTCGCCTTGCCTCCTCCCATAAATGAATATGGAAATTACTATAAATGCGCCCCCGACGTCATCCTTCGTCCAATCACAACGGGTTATCCCGCTGCAGACGGAAAAAAACTTCACCGAGGTTTAGGTGCTGATCGCGGAAGTGGAGGCGAGAAATGTTTTTCTGTCTGGAGGTTTGTCATCTCGGATAAGCAATAAAAGAAAATGCCCAGAGTGGCAAATGTTGACCAGGCAGTGAATGGCAGAAATTAAAAAAACAATGTCTAATGTCGAAGCGGAAATCAAGAGAATAGAGGCAGCACCACACCAGTTACAGAACAACATGCATCTCAGTGTCAGTCCAAGTGAAGCACAATAAGCAGTTTGAACCCACCGATGTAATGCCATTTATTTTAAGTGTTAGTCGGCTAGAGCGCGAGAGAGATCCGACTCAGAGGAGGAGAGGTTAGCGAGGCCAGCGTCTCCACGGCAGGTGACAGTGCGCACGGATCCACTGCGCCACACATGGATGAAATAAATGAAATAGTAAATAGGACTACAGTAACAGAAATATGTGCAGAATCAAGACAGTCAAGACGGCCCAGTGTTTGGTGGACCGGGTACACCTTGTTCACTTAATAGCCTACAAATCATCCACGGGATCAGTTACGCATCACATGAGTTTGCCCACCCGAAAACAGCGTTTGTTCCTGGGGAGATGGAGCCGTGCGTCCCGCCTCCCGTGCGCCATGGATGTCTGAGCCTCAGTAACTACAGACTTACAGACACTAACAAAAAGATCGCCACGGAAAAATGAAATATAGGCTATTACATTTTTCAATGCTGATCTTTTTGCTGCACAGTGAGTATATATTTCATCTATGTGAAATACAGAGGTGACTGAAAATATTTTCTAAGTGGATTTATCATTCATTTCCCGTCCTCATGTTTAACAGGTTAAGTAGCCTGCAGATTAAACAGTTAATAGTGTGAAAGATGTGAAACATTATCCATATAAATGATCAAACTTTTATGGAGTATCAGCAGATATAAATATGTTTTTTCATAGACAACGTCACAGACATATGCCAGTAAGTGAAGTGGAAACTTTATTTTGTAATGTTTGGTGATTTTCAGCACTTTTAACTTAGAATTCGCCACGTTACAGAGCCAGACAAGACTTTGCGGACGGTCCGCACATTCTCACGACTGCTCAACAGTTTGCGTGACGGCCCGCACATTCTCACGTCAAGTTTTTTTTTTTATACATCACAAAGTGTCCGTGACAACCAGCGTACGCAAGCTTTTCGTGCGTACGCAACGTCTATACATGAGGCCCCTGATGGTTCGCGGTGTGCATGCATGCCGTCCGCAGCACGCCATTGTGTTGTAGTTCTTTCTTTTGTTATAGTCCAAATATACTTTGACATATATTTACAGATTATTATTTCTCTGTCACTTGTATTCAATTTTAATACGTTTATTAACTTTGCAGGTACTTCTGTGTCCTCTGCATTTCGTTGTTCTTTCATGTTGTCTTAAATTTCATTCATAAAGGTCAGAAAAAGGTCTTAAAAGATCTTAAATTGTACTAGTTGAAACCTGCAGAAACCCTGATAATATTAATATATTGCCCAGCCCTAGAGGAGAGAAACCCTCTGCATCCCCCTGAAATCTAGGCCTATGGCTCCGACACTCCTACAGCAGCCCGGCGGGGCGCAACGGCGGCGCTGTGTTTAAGTCCAGGACTCAGCTGCAGGTCTGATTGTCCCTGGGAAGCTCTGCATCTGCTGAACGCCCAGCCCACAAACACAATATTGGTTTTAGACTCAGTGGGGCTAAACTGGGCGGCTGTGTTTCTGTTCTTCATTAAATGCAGCTTCACTTTAGACTGAATTATTTTCACACACCAAAATGTCCCTCAACTGCTCAGAATATTAAGTTTTTTCTGTATAAATCGTTTTTAGGAACTTAGGAATCTAGGGCTGCAAGCACGATATGAGGAAAATATCTAATTGTGATTATTTTGATGTTGTGATATGATTTACGATGTTAGAGGGCACAATCATATCATTTCTTTATCTTCAGTCTCATTTTCATTGGCAGTTCATCCTTCTTTGTTTCTGTGTTTTGGACTTTATGAAATGCAGCTTCACTATAGACTGAATTATATTCACATACCAA
The DNA here is from genome assembly GCA_023631565.1 of Gymnocephalus cernua. Classification (NCBI taxonomy): domain Eukaryota; kingdom Metazoa; phylum Chordata; class Actinopteri; order Perciformes; family Percidae; genus Gymnocephalus; species Gymnocephalus cernua. The sequence continues at coordinate 37,486,739 of CM042436.1, read as the reverse complement.
AATGCATCAGACACACAGTCTTGGATTTAAAGACACGCACACAGACACACACACACACTTATTGTAAATCAGGAAAGAGTGCTTTTAACTTTTACTCTCCTGACGGATGGAACTAGCTTCAGGATTCTCGTTTCCATTTGGACGTTCAAGATGATGCTTAACAATGTGTGACATAGGGACTGCTCTTGTTTTTAATAGACCTGTGATTCGCCTATACATCAGTGATTCTTTTTTATTGTCATTTTGTGATTGTTCCGTCATTCATAGTGGCCTGGGGTGTGGTCAACACGGACCTCTGACAGTGGCAGGGGTCATGGTCAACACGGACCTCTGACAGTGGCCGGGGGTCAACACGGACCTCTGATAGTGGCCGGGGGTCAACACGGACCTTGATAGTGGCACAATTCATTGTAATGTACATTTCTACCAATTTAATTTAACGGATTCTACAATATATTAATGCTTTTTTCCACACTTTGTTTTTCTGGATTATTGTCCTACTGGTATTTTAGTCAATGCGGCTTGTTGTGTTACCAGAGCCAAGTGCAGAGTGTAGTAACGTCCAGGTGCCAGTAGATGGCAGTAGTCGGATGTAACACGGCTCTCACTTAGTACTGGCAGAGAAGAGAGTGACGGACTTTTCAACAACAAAACGAAAAGAGTTTTAAAGTATGCAGAGGAAAACTTGGGTGAAAAAGCTGCGAGACATTTGGACATTGACCCCAGGAGAATCTGATACTGGAAGAAACAGAAGGATGAGCTGACGGCACTGATAAGATTAGCCAACATGAGCAGAGCACGGCTAGCTAGCTGGAGGTGGGAGGAAACCATGGATATATACATCTATATATCTATGTATATATCTATGGGAAGAAACAAGTTAGCCTGGAGCTAGAAACAAAGCTACCGGTAGCTAGCGTCTGTAACGTTAATCAGATGTGTTTTAATAAACTACTGTATGCTCTTATTGTAATCTACCAGCAATACTGTAGTACCTGTATTTGAAATAAATACCCGGTACATTTACAGGGTTCAAACTGAAATGGTGGTGTTTGATTAGTTCTGACCCAAATTGATTTGTCGCCCCTCTGGCTGTTGTTGTATGTGGTGATATTTTTGCAAATGTTTCTTAAAAAATGAATGATCTCTGTCCACTGTAACGCTATGGCTTTTAATTTAAAACGGTTTATTTAAAACAATTATACATATCAAACAGATGGAATTAGAAATAAAGGCCTGCCTCTAATAAAAGCCTGCTTCAAATACAAGCCTGGTACCTTCTGCAGGTCAGTAAATAAAGGCCCCGGCTTTTATTTGAGGAATTATGGTATTGTACTTTTTACTCCACTACAATCATATCACAGCTTTAGTTACTAGTTACTTTACACATTGAGATTTCTGCACACAAAACCACGGACTGGTAACAGCTCATTCCATGGTGGTGGCACGGAATGAGCGAAAATTCCGTGTGGCCACCACTGAAAACAATGCCAGTGTAAAGTCAATGAGAAGATCACGTAGCATTAAGCGCGACTGCGGTAGTGAGTAGTATGTAAGGCTGGAATTGTAAACACAGGACTTTCACCCAGGAGAGCGGAGATTGCGTCCCGTGTGTGGCGTTTGTCAGTTTTTTTTGGTTGTTTTGTTTTTTAAGTGTCACAGAACCGTAAGCCCACCAATGACCTTTTCCTGAACCCAACCGTCCCGTTTTTCTCGCGTGTTACAGAAACGTAAGCCCGTGTTTATTTTTCGCCGATCTGTGTTCATTTCACGGAATTCTGTGAGATCAGGTTGCACAAAACACACGTAGTTTATAAAATCTGATGTTTTATTCTAAAGTAAACTAGCCAACAATATAACGGCCTACAAGTCCAGCTGAGATGATTAGACCATTAAACACACAACTGTGTGTGTGTGTGTGTGACTTTAACTGTAAGAGTATTTTTACAGAGTGGTATTAGTACTTATACTGTAAGAGTATTTTTACAGTGTGTATTAGTACTTTTTCATAGTGTGGTGTTAGTACTTTTACTAAAGTAAAGGATTCAGCGCTGGAAACAACAAACACTGAACCAGTTTGTGTTAAAGTAATACTTTAAGTTTCCACCAGGTGGCGAGCCTTCACAACAAAACTCCTCTGTCTGAAGAGCTGCGACTGAAGTGAGACAGACATTCATCAGACAGAGAGACCGTGTTATCATTATACTGCAGCAGCTCTCATCGAATGACCGCCTTCCTGTTGATTGTTGAAACACAGACGGTTGCGTCTGCAGTTATTATTTCACTGGGAAATGTTTGACAGTGTGTCTGAGAGTTTCATCAACTTTCTCTTCAAGGCCTTTGGGTTGTGATGAAACTTTAGGCTGCAGAACATTTTCCTCTCTGCTTTCACTCTTTATGCCTCACCTTCGTCTTTAACATGACAGCTTAGTGTTTACCTTTTTTTTCTCTGGTCTTTCAAGGGTAACTTTGTCTTTTTTCAACCGTGACCCTTTTTCTCCACATGTTTGAAAAGCCGTCTTGGTTCATCTTTCCACTGTTCCAACAATCACCACTGTGGTTTGGTTGAAATAAACCCTTAATTCACCCATTTACATGTGGAACTATGCTGGCTCTATACATGCTAAAAGTAGTGATTATTTACATGGAGTCTGGCTCTATACACGCTAAAAGTACTGATTATTTACATGGAGTCTGGCTCTATACACGCTATAAAGTACTGATTATTTACATGGAGTCTGGCTCTATACACGCTAAAAGTAGTGATTATTTACATGGAGTCTGGCTCTATACACGCTAAAAGTAGTGATTATTTACATGGAGTCTGGCTCTATACATGCTAAAAGTACTGATTATTTACATGGAGTCTGGCTCTATACACGCTAAAAGTCCTGATTATTTACATGGAGTCTGGCTCTATACACACTAAAAGTCCTGATTATTTAAATGGAGTCTGGCTCTATACACGCTAAAAGTCCTGATTATTTACATGGAGTTTGGTGATGGTGATTTTAAAACTGTTAGCCTACATGTGAAACAAAAATTATCTAACTCGTTAGTATAAATAATCGTTGGTTGTAGCACTAAACAAATGACAAAAAGGCCAGTGGTGAAAAGTTTCATATTTTTCACAAGTTTATGCTCAAACAAAAAGCAAACCAATCCAGCCATGAAAGCCGAAAAACACCTTGTGAGTCTGATTGTTGGAGGTTTAAGGAGGCATTGACATTAAATAGTTCATACATTGGAGATTACCCTAAGTAGATTCAGAAGAAATCCACCTTCTGTTATTTATTTCAACGATCTGTCTCAGTGGGGTTCAGCTCTCTGGATAATCTCCACATCTTTCTTCAGCTTCCAACTAATCGCCCACTTATTTCTCTGTCCATGTAAACTGCTCGTTAAGCCTCAGTTGTGACTTGTGTTGTATTTCTTGTGTTGTAAGTCCTCCTGACATCGTACACAAACCGTACTATGTCAGACTCCTTTGTTCCGCCGTCTAATCTGAGCCACAGGAGGTAAAGTCGCGGTTTTAAACACGTTGTTTACTTTATGAACAAAACCTGCCTCCTTATAAGGGCTGAATCTCATCCCCCTTATCTGATAGCTCCTCAACTCCTCGGTCCTCGACTCCTCAGACCTCAGCTGAAGCGGAAGTTATTCTGTCCATCCTCGTTGAAGGCCGTCTCAAAGCTCTTATTTCTGCTCCAAAGACCGAGGAAGGATCATCAAGGAGGGATCATCTAGGAGGGATCATCGAGGAGGGATCATCAAGGCAAGGCAAGGCTATTTTATTTATAGAGCACATTTTCCGCACAAGGCAGCTCAAAGTGCTTTACATCAAAAGCAAATGGCAGAAATAGAGAATATATAAATAAAAAGCACAACAAAATTTAAAATTTTAATGAATACAAAATTTAAACGAGATATAATGCAAGAATTATAGAATAAAATGTGCAGTTCAGAATAAGCAATGCAAGGTAATTCTGCCCCTACAGCACAGCTCAGCAGCAACGAAACTCAAAGTGCACCACACAAATCACCAAAACACAGTCAAAAATCAAATACAAGTGAATACAAAATTAAAAGCAGTTAATACAAGAATCAAACGCTAAAATCCAAATTAAGACAAATGAAAAATAAATTAAAAACAAGATTAAAATCATAGTGGAGCGTAAAGTATTAATAGAAGGCAGAGTTAAAAAGAGAGGTTTTGAGCCTTGATTTAAAAGAGCTTAGAGTCGGTGCTGACCTATAGTGTATCGGAAGTTTGTTCCAGATATGAGGACCATAGAAACTGAATGCAGCTTTCCCACTTTTTGTTTTGGTTCTGGGGATGTCAAGCAGACCTGTCCCTGATGATCTTAAAGATCTCTGCAGCTCATAGTTTTGTAGCAGATTTAAAAGTTAAGTTGGTCCTAAACCATTTAATGATTTATAAACTAGCACGATTATTTTGAAATATATTCTTTGTTGCACAGGGAGCCAGTGTAGGGACTTCAGAACTGGAGTAATGTGATCTATTTTCTTGGTGTTGGTAAGGACTCGAGCAGCAGCGTTCTGAATCAGCTGCAGCTGTCTGATTGATTTTGAGGGGAGACCTGTAAAGACACCGTTACAGTAGTCAAGTCTACTGAAAATAAAAGCATGGACAAGGTTTTCCAAATCCTGTTGACACAGAAGTCCTTTTTAGCCTTGATATGTTTTTGAGGTGATAATAGGCTGACTGTTACTGATTTAATGTGACTGTTAATATTTAGGTCAGAGTCCATAATAACACCAAGATTTCTCGCTTTGTCTGTTGTTTCCAACGTTATTGTCTGAAGATGAGTGCTGACTTTCATTCATTCCTTTTTTGGTCCAAAAATGATCACCTTCATTTTGTCTTCGTTTAATTTTAGAAAATGTTGGCATATCCAGTCGTTGGTTTGTTCCATGCACTTAACCAGTCGTTGTATTGGACTGTAGTACCCTGGCGACAAAGATATATAAAGTTGTGTGTCGTCCACATAACAGTAATAGGATACGTTGTTGTTTTCCATTATTTTACCTAGGGGCAGCATGTAGATATTAAACAATAGAGGACCCAGGATGGAACCTTGGGGAACTCTACATGTCAAACTTGTATGCTCGGAAGTGCAGTTACCTATGGAAACAGTAATTTATATTCTTTAAATATGATTCAAACCCCTTTAGTACATTTCCAGATAGGCCTACCCAGTTTTCCAGTCTGTTTAGTAAGATGTCATGGTCAACCGTGTCAAACACAGCACTGAGATTTAGTAACATTAAGATGGTAGTTTTGCCACTATCTGTGTTCAAGTGGATGTCATTAAAGATTTTCAAAAGAGCTGTCTCAGTGCTGTGGTGTGTTTGGAAACCCGACTGGAAGGCATCAAAAATATTGTTTAGGAACAAAAAAAGATTGAGTTGCTGAGAAACTGTTTTTTCAATAATTTTACTTAAAAATGGGAGGTTTGATATCGGACTGTTGTTGTCCAGTAGTGACGTATCAAAGTTATTTTTTTAAGAGTGGCTTGATTACTGCTGTTTTTAAGACCTGTGCGAAGATACCTGCTTGAAGAGACATGTTTACAATGTATAAAAGATCTGATATCAAACAATCCAAAACATTTTTTAAAAACCCTGTTGGTAAGATATCCAGGCAACAGGATGAGGTTTTGAGGTTTAGTATGATGTCCTCCAGGGTATCTTGGCTAATCATTTGAAATTGTGTCATATGGGAAGTTATGCTTTTACACTGCAACAACATATATCCTGTACCTGACATCGAGGAGGGATCATAGAGGAAGCATCATAGAGGAAGCATCATCGAGGAGGGATCATCGAGGAGGGATCATCGAGGAGGGAACATACAGAGAGCAGAGAGCAGCCTTCCTGTAAGCCGTGCATCTGAAGGAGTTGCTAACTCCGCCAAACAGCTGACCTATACATGTGACACTTCAGAGGAAAGGACGTCTCATCTCTCTACAACCCATTTGCTCGTTGCCTCTCTCCTCCCGTGATTTCCTTGAATCTTTCCCGTGCCTCCTTGGTGGGAGGGACTAAGTGGAGGACTCGAGGCAATTTAAGCAACATGAGATGCAGCATTTGACATTTGGTGCTCTTATACTTCCTCACCTTACCTTCTGCTTTGCTCCCGTCATAACTACTACAGCCACAAGAGGGCGCCGCCACTAGAAAGGTAGCTATAAGTTGTAATCGCTGCTTGAACAAACAACTTATCGGGGCATTTGTAGGTATAGGACAGTCTCTCGATAGTCACTATTCCTGCAGATAGAGATAAGTTGAGACTTATTGGAGAATTTTCTAATTTTGAAAGCTTTGTGCATATTTGCTTTAAATGTGTTTTGAACTATTGTTATTGCAACTAAGGGTAGGTGAACTGACCCTTTAAAATCCTATTTGAAATCAGTGTAAGGAGGCAGAAGTATAGCGGGGGGGGCAAAGGACAGATGTTGTCAGATGGTTTGGAGGACTTGTGAGACTGTAGGCGTCTGTTGTTCAGGTTCAGTCGGTCAGCGGGTCAGATGTGGATGGACACGATCCTCTTCAACAAACCCACCACTGACAGACATTGTGACGCCTGGCCGAGTTGTAGCGGACCAAACTCTGCTCTATAAAACAGCTGATTTCAACCCACTCAGACAGTCACACCGATTTATTTCATTGTGGCATTACGTGTCTTATTCAGGCTTGTTCGTGTGCTGTTTCTCTCTTTACTATGATTTTAAAAGATTTATTTCAAAAGGTTGAACCGACACCGTTGATAATAACATTTGAGCAACATCTTGTTTTGCATATTAAACAGTTACAGGTTGTGGTTATTCAATTGAATATTTTTATGGTGGGAAGCTTTCACCAAAAACAGATAACAGACCATTGAGTTTGTCGTTCACGTGCATGGATGGATTACTGAGCAGGCCTAACGGTACGTTCCCCGGGGCCCTAAGTGTGAAGGGCCCATCTGGCCTTCGGCTGCAAAATGACACTCAAAGAGACGCATGCCGACCACGAAGAGATGCAAAACAACTACAAAGAGACACAAAATGACATAAAGGAGATGCAAAATGACAACAAAAAGGGTCAAGACAGCCACAGACAAAGTACTGCCAAAATGTTTATATATTTTTTTATGTTTACATTTAACATTTTACTGACTACGAAAACTTAAACAATGACCAGAAAGAAACCCAAAATAACCAGTGGTGTAGTCTAGGTGATACTCGGTTCAGAGCACCGAGAGATGCAGTCCTTTCAAAGGCCGTTACAGCTGAGTTTAGCCGAGAAAAGGTGAGCATCATGCGGCTACGACGGTCAAGTTTAGATACCATAGTGACTAGTTAAGATTAGAAAAAAGATTTGTGGTTTGGATTAAAACACTGATTAAGTAGTACTCTGGACATGAACATGTTTTCTATTCTAACAACGGTCACATACACTTGTGTCCTTGAGCAGCTGATGAGTGGTGACACAGCAGCTGTCTATATCATTTAGTCCGACCATGTAGACGGCTGAGAGGAACAGATTCCAATCAACCCCTCCGGTCACCAACACACGCCCAGATACACACACTGACAGTGAGATGAGATGGCCGGCCATTGCTGTCCTTTGTCCTCCGAGTCTTTCAACATGTATTTCATCAGGACATGACCGTACCTCATCAGTATGTAAAAAAAATCAACAAAAACATCTAAAAAAAACCCTGAATAAAGCATCAAATAACATTGTTAAAAGTCAAGTCAATTTATTTATAGAGCACATTTAAAACCAACGTAGGCTGAACTAAGTGCTGTACAAAGCTATATTATGTTATAAAAACAAAGGAATACAATAAAAATATAGACACAAAGAACATCATACAGACACACACTTCTATACAAATGTCCCTAAACTAAATCATATGCCAAAGAATAAAAATGTGTTTTAAGACGAGACTTAAAGATCTCGGCAGTAGAGGAGGACCTAATATGAATGGTTTGTTCCAGAGTCTCGGGCCACAATGGAGAAGATCACCCTTTGTTTTCATTCCAGACTGGAAGAGCTGAAAGGAACTGATTAGACCATTTTAGGTGGGCCGTGTGTGTGTTTGTCTGTGTGTGTCCAGCTTTTCTCCTCCACACCCGCCCTCTCTGGGGTCTCAGTCAATGAGCTTGTAGATAATTTCAATTTTAAAATTACAAATGTTATTGATGCCATTGCTCCCACTAAGGTCAAAGCTGTCTCTAGTAAGAAAAGATCCCCATGGAGAAATGGCATACGGGTAAGAACAGAAAAAACAGAGTGTCGAAAAGGTCGCAGGTGGCGAAAAACTAATCTCCAGGTCCATTATAACACCTATAAAGACAGACTTCGCATTTATAATTTGGAACTGAGGAATGCTAGGCGGTCCTTCTTCTCTGACATCGCCAGAAACAATAATAATTCACGTGCTCTGTTTGCTGCTGTTGATAGGTTAACAAACCCTCCAGTACCAGTACCATCTGAATTTTTATCTACCAAGGCCTGCAATGATTTTGTCTCCTTTTTCTTAGGCAAAATTCAGAAAATTATTCTACCAAGGGGCCTTTTCAAAAATGTTTCAAATTGTATGTCTTCTGATCTTTTACAGATTGTAAACACGTCTCTCAGGTATCTTCCCAAAGGCCCTGAAAACTGCAGTCATCAAGCCACTTTTAAAAAAGAACAATCTAGACACGGCACTACTGAGCAACTATAGGCCGATATCTAACCTTCCATTCTTAAGTAAAATCATTGAAAAAGCGGTTTTCCAACAACTCAACCTTTTCTTGTCAATAAACAATGGTTTTGATGCCTTCCAGTCGGGTTTTCGACCACACCACAACACTGAGACAGCTCTTGTTAAAGTATTTAATGACATCCACTTAAACACAGATAGTGGCAAAACTACAGTCTTAGTATTACTTGATCTCAGTGCTGCATTTGACACGGTCGACCATGACATATTGCTAGACTGATTGGAAAACTGGGTTGGCCTTTCTGTCTCAGTCCTAAACTGGTTTGAATCATATTTAAAGAATAGGGACTACTTTGTATCTATAGGTAATTATACATCTGAGCATACAAATATGATGTGCGGAGTTCCCCAAGGCTCCGTTCTGGGGCCTCTTCTGTTTAACATCTACATGCTTCCACTGGCTCAGATTATGGAAAACAACAAAATAAGTTACCACAGTTATGCGGATGACACAAATTTAGGTAACCTTATCGCCAGGAGACTATGGTCCAATACAAACACTGACTAAGTAAATTGAACAAATTAACGACTGGATGTGCCAGAACTTTCTTAAATTAAATGAAGAAAAAACTGAGGTGGTTGTTTTTGGAGCAAAAGAGGAACGATTAAAAGTCAGCGCTCAGCTTCAAACGACAATGTTAAAAACAACAGACAAAGCCAGAAATCTTGGTGTAATTATGGACTCAGACCTGACTTTCAACAGCCACATTAAAACAATTACAAAGTCAGCCCATTACCACCTTAAGAATATATCAAGGGTTAAAGGAGTTATGTCTCAGCAGGATTCGGAAAAACTTGTCCATGCTTTTATCTTCAGTAGACTGGACTACTGTAATGGTGTCTTTACAGGTCTCTCTAAAAAATCAATCAAAAAGCTGGAGCTGATTCAGAACACTGCTGCTTGAGTCCTCACTAAGACCCAGAAAGTGGATCACATCACTCCAGTTCTGAAGTCTTTACACTGGCTTCCTGTGCCTCAGAGAGTTGATTTCAAAATACTTTTGCCTAAACGGTTTAGGTCCAAAATACATTTCTGACCTGCTAGTAAACTACGAACCACCCAGACCTCTCAGGTCGTCTGGGACAGGTCTGCTTTCTGTCCCCAGAGTCAGAACTAAACAGGGAGATGCAGCATTTAGTTTCTATGCTCCACATATCTGGAACAAACTTCCAGATAACTGCAGGTCCGCTGCAACTCTCAGTTCTTTTAAATCAAAGCTGAAGACCTTTCTTTTTGATGTTGCCTTTCGCTAAATAATTGTTCATTTCTTATACTTAAGTTGCATTGTTGAAACTGTATGAAAATCTATAGAAGCATATAAAGAGAAATTAAAAAGTAAGACCGGCGGGACCGGCCCGTTCTGGGAACGGCAAGGATTGCTGATGGATTATGTGTATAGAGTAACGGCTTATACAACTGCTCTTTAATGTTTAATTTCTTATACTGCACTGTAACTTGTATTCTCGTATTTTAATCGTTTTCATGTAAAGCACTTTGAATTGCCCTGTTGCTGAAATGTGCTATACAAATAAAGCTGCCTTGCCTTGTCTTGTGTCTGTGTGTGTCTGTGTTTTCATCCCAGACTGTGGAATACCTAAAACGAACTGATTAGACCATCTTAGGTTCCTGGAGGAGTGGTGTAGGGTTAGGAAGTAGTTGGGGTTAGTAAGTAGTAAGGAGATCAGCAATATATAAAGGGGCCAACTCATGTAATGCCTTCAGAACATGTAACATTACCTTAAAAAGGGACACAGATGTTGGAAAAATTTTCAAAATCAATACGAATAAAAAATGCATACGTTTTCACTGACATGAAGCCGTTCATGAGAATGCATTGGGATTTTGAGAATCGTAACACTAACCCCCTCATTGTGAAATAGGACATGGTTTTGGAGGTTCGGTCTGTTTTTGTTATTTTTCATATGAGATATATATAAATAAATATATATATATAAATAAATAAAGTCTTTTTTATCACAGAGCTGCAGTGCTTAGTGTTTTCTGAGCCTCTGATGCAGCTCTCCAACCATGTTATAACCAGCTAATATCTATTTCTCTGATCCATGGTTACTGCGCCAGTGGCTTGGTTCTTATAGGTCAACTCGGTATCAACTTTAGAACATATCGGGGGGGTCAAATCAATACGAGTTGCTTTGGTAAGCTGACTCTCTGATCAGTGGCTATGCTGAATCGATTGTCACCGTGAGGTTTGGATTTTGAGAGATTTATCAATAACTTTCTGCATTGAAGGATTAAATCTGCAGGTCTCACATCGGTCCACTTCGTTGACACATCAACGGTTCGATGGATTTGGAGCCTGATTGGTGATCACTGAAGCAAGACCCACAGTGAGGGAGAGAGCAAGGTATAATGGGAAACAGCGTGGTGCGTTTGAAGAGAAACAGCAGAGACGGAGAGAAAAATCATTCGTATGTGTCGCCGACTAAAGAGAACAGGAAAATACATGAATGATATTTTACAGAGAGTTTAGGACTCATACATACATAATGATGATTTAATTTGCAATTTCATATCTAAAAGTTTTATTTCATTCCTGACATCAAGTCCTGACTAAGATGCAGAGGTTCACATGTATTCAAATATCTATTTTTGTCTATTACGTCCGTAAGAGGGCAAACCAATACCACGGGAGACATACTTGTCTTTTTTTATTATTTATTATATTTTTATTTTATTTTACATAATCAGTGTAAAGATATTCCAAACTTACATCTCATTCATAGTCCAGATCCTTCACACTAGGACAAAGACAAAACAAATTCCATATTCATAAACAAACTAAATAACACAAAACTACAAAACACACAAACAACATAAGATGCACTCAGATAACACTTTTACCGTAATCCCTAACATTGTGTCATGTAAAAATGTATAAAATCAAAATCTCTATGAGACTGCCAAATCTTCAAAAAGTCTGAAGTTCTGTCTTTACTATTAAAATAAATTCTGTCCAAAACAAAGTAGCTTGAAACTTCATTTCACCACTGGACTATTGCTGGGGGTTTGGACGCCTTCCATTTTAAAGCTACACATTTCCTAGCTGCCATCAAAGCAAGATCTATGTATATACTTTCATATATATTCCACTTGTCAGACATATTGATGCCCAAAAGACATAAACGAGGTGAAAGGGGAACCGATACATTTAAACACTGAGATATCAACTTGATAACAAATTTCCAAAATAACAAAAGTTGTTCACATGACCAAAGCATGTGAAAAAAGTACCTTTGTATTTCTTACGCCAACAACCCTAAACCTAACATGGTGTATCATTTCATTTTTATGCGGACAACACCCAAATTTACATTCCAATCAGGAGAAATAACCCGGTAGCGTTAAACTCTTCTGCTATGTTTAGAGGAGGTAAAGGCATGGCTGGCCCAAAATTTCCTCTACCTAAATGATGATAAGACCGATGTCATTGTTTTCAGCCCGAGTGAAAGGTCCCGGTGTACGAGCCTAGACTTGGGGAGTCTTTCTGCTTTTGAATCTGCAGGAGTGTGGAACTTGGGTGTTCTTGTGGACCAGTCTTTAAAATTTGATAAACACATCCCATCCGTAATTAGTTCCAGTTTCTACCAACTTCGTTTACTGTCTAAAATCAAAGGCTTTCTCACCCCGACAACTCTGAAAATGGCGGTTCATGCATTCATCACGTGTCGGCTAGATTACTGCAATTCACTCTACTGTGGTATATCAAGTTCTCAAATTGCCCGTCTTCAGTTACTCCAAAATGCTGCGGCCAGACTTCTCCTTAACTTTCGCAAATATGACCATATTTCTCCAATTCTCAGATGTCTACACTGGCTCCCAGTTCGACAGAGAATAGATTTTAAAATCCTTCTCATTGTCTTCAAGTCTTTACATGACTTAGCTCCTGTCTATCTATCCAAACTCATTCATCCATACACTCCGTCCAGAACCCTAAGATCACATGACCAGGCTCTGCTGGTAGTCCCTCATGTCAAACTAAAACGTAGAGGGGAGCTTGCTTTTGCGGTGGCGGGGCCTCGTCTGTGGAACACCCTGCCTCTAGAGATCAGAACGGCCCCCAACCTTGCTATCTTCAAGTCATTGGTAAAAACCTATTTATTCTCATCAGCATATTGATCTCCTTTTTAGGTTGGTTCTTCTATTTTATATTTGAGTCTCTGTTTTAATGTTGCTGTTGGCTTTGCTGTTTTTATGTTGTATTTTACGAGTTGTTTTGCTGGTTGTATTTTCTAATATGCTTGCTCTGTAAAGCACTTTGGTCTGTCTAGCAGCTGTTTAAATGTGCTATATAAATAAATGAACTTGAACTTGTGACGCAGTCGCCATCAGCGGTACTGTAGAAACAGAACATATATAAAAATGATACATAAGGGAAATCTCCAACTGTAGTAGTCAGGGTTGATGGTTTGATTCCCTGTAGAGTTTTGCAATAGGACACTTGGCTCTGCACCATCTTCATCTTCCTATTGAGCTACGATGGAGGAATTTCAGAGTCCTCTTACTATTGAGCTACACTGTAAAAAAAGTCAGTAAAAATATACAGCAAAACACCGTCAAATTCCAACGGTAATGGAGCGTAAAACCAAAAACTTCCTTTTACTGTATTAAATAGATTGAATAACCGTTAATTGTGAGACTGGATAAAACTTTGTTTTTCACTGTAATAAAATGTTGAAATTATAAATATTTTCTGTGAAAACCAATAAATATGCATACATTTTACAATTAAATATTGTAATGTTGAAAATGTCTGAAAACGTTCGATTTTACGGTATTATTTGAGTAAAACTACATCTTTTGGACTTGTGCACATTGGAATTCACAGTATAAATCTGTAGATTTTAAAGCAAACAAAAAAATTCATTTTTACAGAAGCAAGATGTTAAAAAATAGGGTCCACCGTAATACAACCAGTAAATACCATAAAAAAGGCAAATATCAGCAGTAAAAGACAATAAAATTGATAGTATTTTTTATTTTAAAATTCAGATACTGATATACAGATTAAAAGTTAGGCCTGCAGTATATCATTGTTAACCTTCTGATAAAAAAAAATCCACAGCAAAAGAAGATGTTTTAAATAAAGTTCATGGTTATGAATAAAATTTATTTCAATAATCTTTTTTAATTATTATTTTAAAACTTTATGTTGTTTCACGCCATATTATCAGACCACCTTAAGTGGGTCCGCCTTAAATTTTGAGTTTGTGTGATCGCTGTTGATTGGCTGCTGGTAAACTGTGTACAGACGTTTTACGTTCGAATTGCAGAGAAAAAATGTTTTCTGGTAGCAACATTGTGCAGTATGAGCGAACCATTTCACCCAAAAAAGGGGAAGCAAGGCAAAACGTGGCTGCAGCGGTCTGCAGACATGACTTCTGATCAAACCTCCTTCTAAAGAAACAAAGAGCGACATTACATTGCGGGATGACGTCACCTGAAAATGACGCTGCTGAGCTGTGTGCCGCGCGCTTTTTTTTTTCTTGCAGGAGACTTGTTGGCTTCGCCAACGGTCGCAGTTTTGAACTCGTATTAGCGCCATTTTTAGCTGCTTGGACCACAGCATCTTCGGAATTTGTAGACATCCTGGCAGCTTACAATTAATTCGAGGTGAGGTGAGTACATGCAACTTCAAGTTATCTCTGTTATAAAAACCCACCAGCCCAGCTTTTATAGATCATTTTAGGAGTTCGTTTTTATGAGTGAGGTTGTGAATTTAGTTTGCATTACTGTGGCGAGGGAAGCATTGCTCTTGATTAGCTTCTGTGTTTGTCGTGCTTAATTTGCTAGGGAGGAATTACCCAAGTACATGGAGATATGTTAACCTGTAATTTCTGTGGTAAGGTAGTTCAGTCATCAAGGGGCTACGTGCTTCATTGTAAACTGCATCGGAATGAGCCACGTTGTTTCTTTCGGTGTATTGAAGCAGACTGCAAGTAGACATACACACGGTATGGCGCGTTTAAGGCTCATTTTTACCGAAGACACTCTGGTTAGTAAAGTAAACAGATTCTAGAAGATATTTTACACATTTCTCTGTTGTCTCTAAATCTTATTTTGTCTTTATTATGATGAAAAAGGTTTGTTTTGTTCCTGCCCTTTTCAGACACTGAATTTGAGCAGAAACCATAAGGATACTCAAAGGACCTGTGACTCTCAGGAAATGGTGAGATTTCAGGTCATAATCGTTTTTTTTTTTTTTCTTGTTTTTTTTTCATTAAATTCATTTTCCTTTATCCCTTTACAATATTGCTGTTTTGTTTTTGTAAACAGCATCAAATGAGAGTGACAGGTGAAACAGTTTCAAGACAATGGCAGGAAAAGCATGTTGAAGATTGAATCAAACCTTGGCTGGAAATATTTGGTGTGTTTTACCGTAAATCAAATTGTTGAAAAACATTCAGCTACACTGCAACACAGGGAAACTTGTTTTGCACTTATTTTCTTGTTACTTTAATTTCTTGTCTCATTATTTTTGTCAGTTATAATTATTTGTGGTGTATGTCCTTTTTGTTTTCTTTCTGAATGCAGAAGGGATCTAGCCAGTCCTCAATGAAAGCTTCGTTGCCCCCCTGTGAGTCTTCTGGCAGAAATGATGGCGCCTGTATTCTTTGGTTTCCCTAAACATCACACCCTGTTTATACGAGGCTCTTCAATTAAGTCTGCACCCAAAGATTCAATAAGAGGTAAGCAGTGGTATTATTCAAGTTTTGCAAAAGAAAGATGGACAGGAGACACTAATCTTAATCAGCCGAGCTCAGGTTCATGTCCAGGTGAGCAGTTTCATACGATGAAGGAAACTGACGATTGAATGATAGGTCTCATCACCATGCATTCAGTCATTAACTTCAAGTTCTATGATAAATCAATAGGAAACTTAATAAATACAATGTTTTCCAACAAATTATGATTGCGATTAGGGCTGCGTTGTCAATGTACATAAGTTGATTTAAAGGATTAATTCACTTTAAAAAAAACTTTTGCTGATAATTTACTCACCCCCTTGTCATCCAAGATGTCCATGTCTTTCTTTCTTCAGTCGAAAAGAAATTAAGGTTTTTGATAAAAACATTCCAGGATTTTCCCCAATATCATGGACTCCAATGGGACCCAAACGGTTCAAGGGCCAAATGACAGTTTCAGTGCAACTTCAAAGGGCTTTAAACGATACCAGACAATGAATAAGGGACTTATCTAGCAAAACGATCGCTCATTTAAAAAATAAATAAAAAAGTTGAAGTTTTATAAGCACAAATGCTCGCCTTGCTCTGTTTTGTGATGCGCGTTCGTGACGTCACGTAATACGCAATTACGTTTAAAAGGTCACGCTTGAAAATTTTCTTTTAGGCTTTTTAATATTAAAGCACCCAGGATACGCACACGAAATGGGCATTTTAAACGATAAACTGACACAAATACATTTGGATATGTGTATATGGTCCTCCTTCCGCACATTTGTAAACACGTCAACTTGACCTTTTCAATGTAATTGCGTATTACGTGACGTCACGAACGCGCATCACAGAACAGAGCAAGGCAAGCATTTGTGCTTATAAAACTTCAACTTTTTTATTTATTTTTGAAATGACCGATTGTTTCGCTAGATAAGACCCTTATTCATCGTCTGGTATCTTTAAAGCCCTTTGAAGCTGCACTGAAACTGTCATTTGGCCCTTGAACTGTTTGGGTCCCATTGGAGTCCATTATATGGGGAAAAATCCTGGAATGTTTTCATTAAAAACCTTAATTTCTTTTTGACTGAAGAAAGAAAGACATGGACATCTTGGATGACATGGGGGTGAGTAAATTATCAGCAAAAGTTTTTTTTTTTTTAAAGTGAACTAATCCTTTAAGAACTGCATACTTTACAGCTAAGAAATCATTTATCATTAGATCTGTTTTTGACAGCACGTTTTGTTCATTTCTGTGCATTTTGCTCAAGCACTGATCAAACTTTTGAAACTTTGTCCATTTTTTGCTGCAGAGGGGATCCTGCCAGTCCAAAGTGAACTCCTGATGGACATTGAAGTACTCTTGCAGAGCTTGTATCTTCGACACCATGTGCATTAGAAACTCCATTGAGTGCTTTCCTTCACCAAGGCAGGACCCAGTGACTCATTACTGTTGATCGGTCAGGGGCAGGTCATTTTTTGTTTCATGTTTATTCATTCCTCCATGGATTACCAGCCATATATATGGACACATGCTGTATTCTCAAGATCTATGCTGTTTGGTAGGAATAGAGAAAATGATATGTTTAGTCTGTTTTCAAATGGTATGTCAAAATTTCTCATAGTTTATCAGTAATATTCACTACCTTGGTTATATATGGGCATCTTTAGATTTTTCTATATTTAGCGGTTGCAAATGTAAAATGTACGGTCAACTATTTATGTTCCTCATATTGTACTGTATTTTTAGCGGTAAAATACAGGCAGCTGTGGTTGCCAGGAATTTACCGTAAAATGCATCTGGTCAAAATAAAATGCTGTAATTTGTTATACAATTTCACTGTGTTTTTTACTGTCAAAGGTTTTAATAAGGTTTAACATATTTCTGTTATTTTTACAGTTATTTACCATAATAGAGTCTATCCTATTACTGTTAAATTAACAACAAATCACTGTATATATTATTATATTATAACGTTTATTTTACTGTAAATATCCGTAAAAAGCTATGGAAAGTTGCATTTTTTTTACATAAAATTACTGTATAATTGACAAATCCATCCATCCATCCATCGTCGTCCGCTTATCCGTGGTCGGGTCGCGGGGAGAGCAGCTCCAGCAGGGGACCCCAAACTTCCCTTTCCCGAGCCACATTAACCAGCTCTGACTGGGGGATCCCGAGGCGTTCCCAGGCCAGGTTGGAGATGTAATCCCTCCACCTAGTCCTGGGTCTTCCCCGAGGCCTCCTCCCAGCTGGACGTGCCTGGAACACCTCCCTAGGGAGGCGCCCAGGGGGCATCCTTACCAGATGCCCGAACCACCTCAACTGGCTCCTTTCGACGTGAAGGAGCAGCGGCTCTACTCCGAGCTCCTCACGGATGACTGAGCTTCTCACCCTATCTCTAAGGGAGACGCCAGCCCCCCTCCTGAGGAAACCCATTTCGGCCGCTTGTACCCTGACAAGTAATTGACAAATATTTTTGTTTTTTTCTACCATGATTTTGGTAAAAAAATACATTTTCTACTGTAAAATTTAGGGTTACAAAACCAGTATACCGTATTGTCTTTTACAGATTCCAAATTTTTTTCACGGTATATTCCTGGCAACCACAGCTGCCGGTATTTTAAATTTGACAGTTTTTTTTTAACAGTGTTCGACGGGGGAACTTCCGAGTCATCTTCCTGTTGAGCTACGATGGAGGAACTTCAGAGTCCTCTTCCTGTTGAGCTACGACGGAGGAACTTCAGAGTCTTCTTCCTGTGCAACTTTTATATAATTTATGACTGTAATAACATTTAAATTGGCTGACGTCATCTTCTGAAAAAAACTCTTTCTGTAAAGATTATATACTGTAAAAGTGATGTGTGATTAAAAGGCTTAAATCACACATTACTAATCAGTTTTATGTGGCAGTTGAAAGTGTAATTTTAACTGAAACTTTAGACAAAATGATGGTGAGTTCTGAGACGTTTTGGGTCGGTGATGTTCATTGGAAACAGATGAAATGATGAAAGTAAAGTCCAGTTCTTGTAGATTCTGATGCATTCAACACAAGTAACTATCTACTTCAGTATATTAAAGGTTGCATTATTTTCATCATGAACAGGTCCTCATGATATATTGAGGAAATGTATGCACACCAATACGTATGGTATCCTACAAAAGCTGGTCACGTGACGCTGGTACAGTAGCCAGCTATGAGCTGCGTGACGCCGAGCGCTTGTTGCTACTTGCAAGTTGTGTTTAGCCACTCTGCGATGCCAGCTACGGTGCTCCGCATGGTGCTCTGCATGGTGCTCTGCATGGTGCTCTGTCGTATCGGCGGTAGTTTGTGCTTCAGTTAACACTCATGTTGTCCTTGGGTCATATTTCACCCATTTTTCAAAGTTTTTTACCATCTGTGTCTGATTTTCCACTTAACATACTGTACAGTATGTTCCTCTGATCTTAAGTATAAGTCAAAATAATTCATAATTTCTGCTTTTTATAATTCAATAATTTCATAGAAAACAGTTTTTTGTGGACCATGAATTCCAAGAAATGTAAGTGTAAAACTAGTGGTAATAAGTTGATTATAGTGGGGTATATGGCGGTATAAAATCAGGCGGCAAAAACAGCAAAGGAAATTAGACAAAAATTTCAAAACAAAAGTGCGTGGTTGACTGGAAGACAACAGAAGGGTTAACCTGAGAAAAGGAGACTGTGAGCCGGGTACAGAGCACCGCGAGCTGCCGGTCATGTGGCGGACATTACGATTAAGTTTAGGCAACAAAAAGTGAGCGTTATGTGGCAACGACAGTTAAATTGAGGCACCAAAATGGCTAGTAAAATTTAGGGAATAGATCGTTGTTTGGATTAAAAACCACGCATTTTGAAAGTCTTTTTTTTCCCTGCGGAAGTGAACTCCGCTCTCCATCTTAAATGTCCTGTGTTTTGTAACACCCTAACATCCACCTCGACTTCCTCACTATGCTCTGCCTCAGCACCATGAAAAAAGATATCTGCACTCACCGCCCAATCAGGGGGTAGCACCCTAAGGCACCTGCCCCCTATTAAGCTCCAGTACATGCGTTGCTTGTCTCCCTTTGACACTCAGCAACAATAGTCAATAGTCAGGACCAGCTGGGCTGGTAGTTAGAGGGCTTTTCACATACTCATAGAACTGGAGTTACATCCAGGTAACTACTATTTCTATTTCGTATGTGCTCCGCCATCTAATCGGCTTCGTTATTGGGTTATTTTGTGATTCAGGCATCCTTTTTGGACAAAAGTATTTATTCATTCATGTCATCATTGTACAATGATCATATGTAGGCTGTGTGAAATGGGGAACCCCATGTAAGCTACTAAAAGCTTTTTGGAGGGGGCAAAATAACATTTAACCTAGAACAGAGAATATACCGACACTAAAACTCAATTTACAATAGACACAACACAGAAAAATACCACAAAATACAGACGATCCCAGTACAAATATAAGACTTAAAGAATATTCAACAATCATATGTTTATAAGCAATTTTTCCTTCAGACTTTAAACAGGTTATTAACTTTTTAAGGCAAAGGCCGTAGGGATGAGATGTACTCCCAGCTGGCCTCTTATGCAGCAGCAGCTTAAGGCCCAAAATACGTTGAATACAAATGAATTACAGTGCTTAACTTTTTGTAGCTATATGTACATATGGTTCATGAGAACAGGCTGATTTAAACACAGGTAATTCAGCTTCGGGTTGTTTCCTTCACCCCATCAGCCTCGTTCTCCTTTCACTCACATCAGAGCCTGAAAAGAAAATTACTTTTCCCTCCGTGCTTTCGCCGCAGCACAGCGCTAATTAAAAGTTGAAAGCAGTAATCAGTTCAAAAGAAGCCACGTTTTCTGTCTCCAGACAACCTGTCCAATCACAATAGCCCACAAATCTTGCTTCAAGAAATGTAATCCAGATGAGTCACAGAGAAGAGAAGCATCGTTAATAACTTAACTTTTGATTTCCTCCTGAGATCTAATTACAGGATGAGATGATGTACAAATGAAACTCCTGTGTTACATTCACAGATTACTGTCGGCTTGCCACGGATCACAGAAAACTGAAGAGAACATTTAGATGTTGAATAGATGTTCCTGAAATACGACGGCAGGGGAAGTGCACTGAGAAAAGTTTATATCCGTTGAATTTGGCTTTAATGAAAACAGACTTGGGCTGAAATGAGGAATTGATTGGTTTTCTGCATTATTAAACTCTAAATCAGACAGCTGCAAAGTAGCTTTTACTGTTTCTTCTTTTCAGGTGTGGACACACGTTTGGGAACATGTGTCCAAAGCTTTGACTGTTACTGTATATGGGTTAAGAGATGTTGATAAGATTGGTGAGGAAAGGAAGGTCAGGAGGAAAGAAGAGACTGATGGGTAACCTTTGACTGTTACTATGCTTTAAAAACAATGACCGTTGAAATATAAAAACTAAGTGGAAAGCAAAATGAGTTACTGTATTGTGTCAACAGTTAATTTAATATTGTATGAGTTTTCTTTTGCGTGGTGCAAATGTTCCACCATAACAAGTTCCTTCCTGAGACTATTCTGCAGAGCCACCGTTGCTGCGTCTAGAGCTCAGCGCCGCCCACGACGACTGTGATTGGTTTAAAGAAATGCAACCCAAACAGTGTGTTTCTCTTATCACACAATACACCTGTGGTGTAGCCAGACCTGGCAATGTGAGACTATATACGAGTACAGATTAAAGGACATGTTGGGAAATACAAATCAAGGGATTTCCTGCCATATTAAAACCCACCGAGCAAGAATATAACTAAAGGACTTTTCTCAGATCTAATCACTGATGGGCAGTAACACGTTAGAAGTAACACATTACTGTAATTCGATTTACTTTTTTCAAGTAACGAGTAAAGTAAGGGATTACAATTGGAAAAACAGTAATAAGATTACTGTTACTTCCCTGTAAGCAGGCTGCGTTACTACGTTACTTAACCGTTTTTTTCATTTATTTTTTTATTTATTTATTTATTCGGGACAGTGCACATTCATGAACAGTCTAACATTTCTGTACAGACTGTAAATGAGCCAGGTTATAGCATAAATGCTAATTTTCACCTGTAGTCCCGAGGCAGGAACACAACATAGAAGATAATACAATACAAAAGAATATGACAATATACAATATCAAACAAGAAACACATTAGCACACATTCAGGCACGTTACATTACATCAATAAAATTAGTCGAAATGATGACATAACTGGGAACTTTTAAGACGTTGTTTAAGGTGCTTTTTAAATGTACAGTAAGTTGGACATTGTCTAATGCTTGTTGGAATGCTGTTCCAAATATGACCTCCTCTGATCGACAGAACAGTTTGTCCAAAGGTAGTTTTTCTATGTGTGATCTCTATATCTCCTTTAAATGAAGCTCTGGTACAATAATCTCTGTCAGACCTTGGTTTAATGTATGTAGAAAGTGAAGGTGTGGCAAGTCCATGAAAAACTTTATTGTTAGACTGTCTCATGAGTGACAATGACGTATGAGCGCCGCAACGTCAGTGTAAACACCGACTAGTAGTGTTGAACAAGAGACAACATGGAGCGCGGGAGAGTGCGGGAGAGAGCAGGATCATGCAGCGTTTAATGCTCGGAAATACCGACATTACTTTGAGTTTGACTCGGTTAAAGGTGACAAAAACATCAGCGTCCGCTGTACACTCTGCGTGGGAAGAAAATTTTTATCTACAGCAAACAATTCCACCTCAAATCTGAGCAAGCAGCTAGCAAGCCGGCACAGGAATGTGGAACTCTCTGAAAAAACCCTGAACCCCCAACTGACATGACCGCCGGGGCTACATCCAGTTCCACCGGACAAACCTCCGAGGGCCCCCCTCCTGCTAAACAGTTGAAAATAGAGTTAAAAGAGACAGGACTTAGTGCCGCTGAACTGAAGACGCTCGTCTGGCTATATTGTCATTAGACATGCTGCCAATTTATTAGGCTGAAAGGTCTGTTGCTTTATAGCATATTCAGGTCGTACATCATGTTTTTGAAAAGTAACTTAGTAAAGTAACAAGTAAAGTAACTAATTACTTTTGAAAATAAGTAATCAGTAAAGTAACTGGATTACTTTCTTGGAGCAGTAATCAGTAACTAATTACTATTTCCAAATAACTTGAACAACACTGGATCTAATGACCGTACTTGGACTTCTTTAGCAAGTTTTGTCATTAAGCTTTTTCAGTGTTGTATTTATTATCTGCTCTAGATTTTCTGTTTTAGACACAGATATGGGAATAATATTGCCACAAAATAATGTGAAAAAGGGACGCAAACTGACTTCAAAGAGATGCCAAATGACCACAGAGACCCAATACAACCCCAAAGGAAACACAAGTGATGCAAAAACACAGAAACAAAATACCACAAAGAGACACAAAAAGTATGTGGGAAATTGCATTTTGTTTTCGCTAAATACACGCACCTAAGACTTCCACAAAGCTTGCGGAAACACTGAATCTATTTTAAATGGCTGCAATCTCCCATCGGGAAAAATAAAGTCAATCAATCTGACCAACTAGACACGTAATCAATAAATGAAGGAATGAATGCCTTTATTGTCAATGCATGTTCACATATGACATTTTTCTGTTGCTCATGTTGAAAACGTGTTCCCATCCACACACACTCGCTCACAATCAATCGATCATCGTAAACAAACCCATACGGCCGTGTGTCTTATTTAGTACGTTAGTTTGACTCTCTGGCGCCTGTTTACAAACCCCATGACACACATTTGTGATTTGTGATATTCAGTTACTAATTAAATGGTCAGGAAAACATACTTTACAATCTCCTGTCTACTTTCTACAAGCTGCTAAATTGTTATAGATGATACATTTTAGACACTAAACACAAAGAATCAGATATCACCAATCAGCAGCCGGGAACCATTTATGTGCTGGATGAGGATTTTATTCCCTTTTTAAATTTGGACACTTTTTTTCCCTTTTGAGACTGGACGGCTGGATACTACACACACAACGTTAATTATGTGTTTATACCGCGACCATTATGAGGACATAAAACGCTGCTGTGGGTCGGATTAGAGGAGAGGAACATACACCCCTATCATTGGATGGTTTGGAGCCCAACTGTTGTAAATAAAGTTTCCCCTTTCAATTGTGTTTTTAAGCCAAGTACACGTCCCCCCCCTAACCAGTGCAAAGCATTTTTGGTAGAAAAATGACTCTATGAAGAGGAAGAATACAGCGATGTCAGCGATACAACAGCCTTGGAACTGGAAAACACTTAAATGATGATGGAAAAAGGAGACAGAAACTTTTATATTTTAAACATCAAAAACTTGGGAAAAAAAATGGTTGAAAGGAGGGCAAGAAAAGTTCCAAAGAAGGCGACAAAAACATCACATTTTTGGTAAAAAAAAAGTGCAAATAAAGAGGAATAATGGTCTGGTATGACGGTCTTGTAACTGCAAAACATTTAAATGCTACATTTCAAATGTTTAGAATCCATCCCTTAGTTCATTCATTATTGTATGAATTATGCAAGACATATTTTTAAAATTAGCATTTTGCAAGAAATCTCATGTACCCCCTGCAGTCCTCCAAAGTACCCCTATGGGGACACGTACCCCCTGCAGACATCCAAAGTACCGCTATGGGGACACGTACCCCCTGCAGACCTCCAAAGTACCGCTATGGGGACACGTACCCCCTGCAGTCCTCCAAAGTACCCTTAGAAGGACACGTACCCCCTGCAGTCCTCCAAGGTATCCTTAGAAGGACACGTACCCCCTGCAGGCCTCCAAAGTATCCCTAGGGGGACACATACCCCTGTTTGAGAAACACTGGTTTGGAGGACTTGTCGTACTTCTACTGCAGTAAAAGATCAGAATACCTTTTCCACCGCTGATTAAAAAATGAAAACATTTCCTTCTCCCCTAATGTCACATGTGTGTGTGTGTGTATATATATATATATATATATATATATATATATATATATATATACCCTTCTGCCCTGATGTTGCCACATAGTCTCATTTTTCCCGTCTACTCTAAAACCCAAAGTTGCCATTTTCTGATTTGTCCACTCCATCTGGAGTGCCCAAACTGTGATTGTACGTGTCCACAGGCGGCATCTTTTCCATGTTTCCCATTCATTGCCTCTGTAAGCAGCCGGGCAATGCATTCTGGGAGCGTAACGCCGACTCTCTAGGGAGGCGTGGCGTCATGTTGCTTGCTCCTCATTTGCATAAAGTTGAATACAGGCTACTTTATGTTAAAATCAGGAAATAAAGTCCAGATCGAGTCGCTGCCTCTGGAAACCTCCTGAAAATCACTTTAAATGGCCGTTGTCGATCTGTAATGAAGACAGATTCAGCAGCTGCAGATTATGTGTGCTTTCGTAAAAATAAGAGAGTTTCCAAACCAGCCGCCATGTTTGTCTGTTTTGAAATCCGGTAGCAGACAGCCACACGAGTGAAGCGTTCGTCCAATCAGGTGCAGCCATGGTGGTTGTTGGAGGGCAGAGCCTGTTTTCTTTCCTCGTCAGTGGTCAGTGAAGAGAAACCCATAACTGCTAGTGGCGAGAACTGCTAGTGGCGAGAACTGCTAGTGGCGAGAACTACTAGTGGCGAGAACTGCTAGTTGCGAGAACTACTAGTGGCGAGAACTACTAGTGGCGAGAACTACTAGTGGCGAGAACTACTAGTGGCGAGAACTGCTAGTGGCGAGAACTGCTAGTGGCGAGAACTGCTAGTGGCGAGAACTGCTAGTGGCGAGAACTGCTAGTGGCGAAAACTGCTAGTGGCGAGAACTGCTAGTGGCGAGAACTGCTAGTGGCGAGAACTGCTAGCGTCCAACGCTGGGAAGAAGCCGGCACAAAACACCACCATATGTGATGCTGTACTTTCAGCTACCCACCTCAGCTACATCGTCATGCTTTTACTGCAGTAAAGGATCTTAATCCTTCTTCAAACACGGATTAGAATCATCATATTTAAAAGGGGTCTGCCCCCCCCCCCCTTGTTCCTGCTCATTTGTCCAGTCCACTCTAAAGTAAATGGTTGGCATTTTCTGATTTATTCATTCAACCTTTATTTATCCTTGAGAGATCATTGAGGGGCGACCCTCATTGCAAAAGAAAATGCAATTATGTAAAGCAGTTACAAGTAGAAGCTTGCAGGTTTAGAACCAGATTTCTAAATTGTCCAAGAGGCACAATTGAGATGATTTTAAGAACGTGTTATATTTAGTTCCAGGAGTCGGGTGCACTGAAACTAAAAGCAGTTTTACCCAGTTCCGACCGAGCTCGTAGAACAGGAAGTAAAAGCCCGTCAGCAGTGCGACTCTGATAAACAGAGAAGTTCTGTAAGGGAAGATGGCAGTTTTCCAATAAGAGCCTAATGGATAAAGAGATACCAGCTTGTATCAGACCTTTTTTGGAGAGAGGACCATCAAATACTAATAAGGTATTTTATATAATCATATAAAATACAGTGATGTGTGATTGGTCCACTCCAGACTCAGTGATGCTCCGATGGCTGACCCCACCTCACCTACATCGAGGTTCATACTCAATCGCCACTAACACGACACAGTCTGGTTTTCAGTCTACATTAGTGATAGAGAGAGAGAGAGAGAGACAAAGAGAGATTGAGAGAGAGAGAGACAGAGAGAGACAGAGGGCCTAAATGAAAAGAGAGGGATGGCACATCAGTGATACTAATTCAATTAAATTCTATGATAGTTATCTCTTAATTGGCTTATTGCGTTTGTTGTGGATTGGCAGACGCCGGGAGTCTGTCGCCTCAGCGCCGTCGCTGAAGGAAGTCTCGCTGTGAGATAATATTAGAGCAGATAATATTAGAGCAGGAAACACTTAAATGAGGAATGCTATGACAACTTAGTAGTGAACATTTAAAAGACATCCCAAAAGCTTTCATTCCTGCTCCTCAGTGGACATCTTGTCACGTTCAACAAAGATAATATATTGATGTCTTTTGGACGTTTCTGCATTAAGTCATAACATTTGACTTAATGCAGAAATGTCCAAAAGACGTTAAACTAGAGCTGCAAAGATTAATTCATGATTAATGATTTATCAACTATTAAGTTAATCAGCAACTATGTTGATAATCGATTAATCATTTTTCATGATAAAATTTGATGTCAGCTTGTTAAATGTGAATATGTTATATAGTTCTATAGTTTCTTCTCTCCTCTAGGACAGGAAACTGAATATCTTTGAGACATTTGAGGACATCATCTTGGGATTTTTGGGGAACTCTGATCCACATTTTAGAGACAGAACAGCTGATCCATTCATCCAGATAATAATCAACAAAGGAAATACTCATTAGTTGCAGCGCTAGAAGAATTATAAACCTGTGTTTGTGCCTGTAAAGTGAACTTAAATAAAGTCAAATGCAACATTTATATATTATATAATCTTCTGATGTTTAGAGATGTCCAGCTGAGGGTGACATGGCTGCTTTCAGGGTTTTTTATCTCTGATCCGGATCGTAACGTGCAGACTCTAATTTCCTCCGCCATCTGTAGCATGGGCTATTCTACAGGGGAGGGTCGACCCCCTCTGCTGTTGCAGATAACAGTGAGGGGGCGAGGGATAATCCAATCCATCCTGCAGCGCCGGAGAGAGGAGCGACTTTAACCCTTCACTAATCACCACACAACAACCCTTAATGAGCCATTTAAACTGCCAGCCCTCTGTGACCAGTCTGAGCATCTCCATGGAAACAATGATGCAGGACTGTTGTGTCCTCGTGGCTCTGTGTCACAAAATCATGTCTTTGATTTAGGAGGAGACTTAGCGGCCTTTAATGTTCCTCATTTGTCTTCTGAGGCTTCATCTCCAGCGCTACGTTTTGGTTTTTAAGCATTTGAGTTTTGAGCCCAAAGTGATCTCGGTGCACCGAGTGTTTTTATCTCCAGTAGAAGAAGAACTAATCTCTATTTAAACTAACACGCCCAAACCTCATATTACCATGGTAACATTCTGGTATACTGGACATAAACAGGAAGCAGCGTGGAGACTCCGCCCACTGCTGGTAGATACCATGGGAACATTAGTAGCTTTAAGTCTCAGAGAAGGAGATGTCGTGACCGATAAGACCCAACCAGGAGGAGACACGTTGGCATCAGTGTCGGTGTTGCCAAAGGTCTCTGTTTGAAACACAACCCCACAGATTCAGAACCAAAACGGGTCAGAAGTGTTTGCTAATGTCTCCGGTTTAGGGGCTCGGAAACGCCAGAGCAGGGGGAATGAGAGGGGGAAACACCAGAGCAGGTGGAATGAGAGGGGAAAACACCAGAGCAGGGGGAATGAGAGGGGGAAACACCAGAGCAGGGGGAATGAGAGGGGGAAACACCAGAGCAGGTGGAATGAGAGGGGGGAATGCCAGGGCAGGGGGAATGACGGGGGGAAACACCAGAGCAGGGGGAATGAGAGGGGGAAACACCAGAGCAGGGGGAATGAGAGGGGAAAACACCAGAGCAGGGGGAATGAGAGGGGGAAACACCAGAGCAGGGGGAATGAGAGGGGAAAACGCCAGAGCAGGGGGAATGAGAGGAGGAAACACCAGAGCAGGGGGAATGAGAGGGGGAAACACCAGAGCAGGGGGAATGAGAGGGGGAAACACCAGAGCAGGGGGAATGAGAGGGGGAAACACCAGAGCAGGGGGAATGAGAGGGGAAAACGCCAGAGCAGGGGGAATGAGAGGAGGAAACACCAGAGCAGGGGGAATGAGAGGGGAAAACGCCAGAGCAGGGGGAATGAGAGGAGGAAACACCAGGGCAGGGGGAATGATATCCTAATTTCGTAGGATATCATACAAATGTTGTGCATGAACTTTATTGCCCATATTAAACATTACCGACAATTTTAGCAATACAATACCAACACAAACCCATAACACTCTCAGGAAGTGGTTAAAGTAACAAAACCAGAAGAAAAATAATAATAATAAATATAAATATAAAGGGTCACCTTGTGGTTGAGCTTCATTCAACACATACATTGACTACATAGAAGCAGGATAAATAAACCACTGCATATCACAGTATTTTAAGCTATTATTCTAAATCAAGACCTAGAATGACAGGAATCCATCTTCTTATGAACAAAGGTACTTTCAACTGTAAAATAGCACTCATATTTTCCATTGTACGGACCTGTTTGATTTCTTTTTATCCACTGGTGCATACGTTTTTGTACGATGTCATACAAACACATTCTTTAGAATGTGTTGGTCTAGTTCAGTGGTACTTGTCATTGCAAGCCTCCTGCGGCTCGTCAAGCTTTAATTTGTGGCTTGCGTGGCAGTAAATAATATGGTGATTATGCAGCCAATACAGATATTTCATAAAAAAACAAGCAGGGCTATAACAGAACCCTAAGTCTGCTCTATTACAAATAATTTATATTTCATATATATATATATATATATATATATATATATATATATATATATATATATATATATATATATATATCCTAGAAAAGATATTTAAACTTGCCCTGCCCTTCCATATATCACTGATGTTTTGGGTCTTTACGCCGAATGTGCTTTCGGTCGGTTAGATACATGATGAGCTAATGTAGAAAAAATTGCATATTGTATGTTTAGGGAAGACAGATTGATAAGCAGACATGCTGTTTATGACTGGATGTAACTTTTGATATATTCGTCGTAAAAGTGGCTCCCCTATCGACTTGGTCCCATCCGTGTGGCGCTCATGAAAAATAGTAAAGACCACTGTTGTAGTTGATCATTTTGTGCACATTTCCCTAATATTCAGCCTGCAACTTTATTACAAACATGCAACATCAACACATCTGGAGATACATGGACAGGAAGGGGAAGAAAAACTCATCTGAAAGCTGTCAGACAAATGTAGTGGAGTAAAAAGTACAATATTTACCTCTGAGATGTAGAGGAGTACAAGTAGAAAGTAGGCCTAAGTTTCCGGTTATTTTAAACTTTACATGTTAATTTATATGTGTGCTTGCACACATTTGAACATGTACCAATTGTATACATAATCTATAATTTAATACATGATGCAAACCTTCAAACACCCCCACAAACACAGCTGCTAGAACCCAAGGAGGACACGGAGGATTAAAAACACATGATACAAGCCTACCGGATGCCACAATCTTCTGAACATATCATACTGAGAAAAAAGAGAGAGTTGTGTGGAGCTGATAGTCTTAATTAGCTTTGTAGCAACTAATTTGGCTTGAATGTAACGGACGATCATTAATATCAAAAAGTTACACTCTAAAGCTTTAAATAATGGTTTTCGGGAAACTCTGGAGGAAATCGCTCATGAAGTCCAGGCCCGTTTAGGAATATGTGATGGCCGCGGTCAGTATAATCTGTGATTGTCTTGTTGAGACATATGGTGGGAGGAATAATCTGACCCTGGAGGAACAGGAGAGCAAAGCAGATGAAGCTTAGTGAGAAATTAAGACTAAACAACACTTCCATTAGTTTTTCAACCGGTGGAATAAGATCCTAACTAGTTTAATCACTGGGCTCCAGTTTAATATGTGAAAATAACTTTTATCAGACGGTAGATGTCTGAATATATAAGTGGAGGTTTCTCGGGATCTGAATATAAAGATAAAAAACAAAGAATGAAAAGGAAGGAAATTAAGTTTCCTCTCAAACAAAACAAACACGGCACAAACCTCACAAGTGATCTTTAAAGACTCATGGACGTTTCAGGTGTCTTTTAGAGACATTTATGCAGCTCCGGAGAGGTCGTAAACAACAGCATTAAAGGTCTGTCCACACAATGCGTAAAACTGGAGCTCAAGTTGTATAAAAGTGTGGAAATAAATAAGAAATCTGACCGGGAACCTGACCAGGAATCGGACCAGGAACCGGATCAGGCATCTGATCAGGAATCTGACCAGGAACCTGATCAGGAACCTGACCAGGAATCTGACCAGGAACCTGACCAGAAACCTGATCAATAATTTAGGATGCAAATGTCTTGATTCATGTTAAGGAAATTGTTAATCTCCTATAAAACCTTCTGCATAGTCAAATCATCACACGTGTTTCCGGAGGTTCTTTAAGGAATCTTGTTCATCTCATCAACAAATCTGTTAGAGAATGAGACCTTGTTAAAGCTAGAAGCTGGAAAGAGAGGATTCTTTGATATGAGGAACACCCCCCCCCCCCCCCCCCACACACACACACACACACACACACTTACACCTATGACTTTGACTATTTCAGAAACTGCCGTGAAACTGGGTTGAATATAAATCCAAGTGGGCTTTTATTTGATTTTATTCCTGCTGTGGCGCCTCTCCTTCCACACCTTCTGGAAGGTCTTTAACCTCATCTAGGAAACTAATCAGCAGTGGTGTTGTGAGTGATTTAGAACGGGCTCGCTGCTCTCTGCCGTCTGTCAGGCGGTGATAGTGCCCGGGAGAGATGTTAGAGCCGCCGGCGTGGAACCAACCATGTCCAACAGCACCGCAGAGGCCTCACATCTACCGCCTACGCTGCTGCCTCCGCTGCACTGGAAGAAGTATTCACATCCTTTATTCCAGTAAAAGTACTAATACCACACTGTTAAAATACGCTGTTACACGTCAAAGTCCTGCATTGGAAAAGTATGAAGCAAGTGTGTTAGTATCATCAGGAAAATGTAGTTAAAGTATTAGAAGAATCCTCCCATTTTAGAAACTGTTGTGTTGTCTTCCCCGTCGCCTCTGCAACTTTTTGTTTTTCTGGGTCAAAATTTTAAGGGTTTTTTTCAATGTTTCGGTCTTTTTCTACACTTCAGTAGCTTTTCATGAAATTTTTATCACTTTTTCCCAAGTTTTTTCTCTGACATTTTTGAGTTTTTTTCTGCACTTTCAACGTTTTGGTTTCTGTAACTTTATGAAAATGGGTCAAATTTGACCCGAGGACAACGGGACGGTCAATGGTCTGATCAGTTCAGCTGGACTTGTAGGCCGTTAGATTGTTGTCTAGTTTCATTTAGAATAATAATAAATAATAATACATTGTATTTATGTAGTGCTTTACATGCTAGCCAAAGACAATACTATCTTATATCACAGTCTGACAACATTTCTGTTTGGTGGCTGGTTTATCATCCTGTTTTTTTAGGTCCATTCTTGTATTTTTTGGTTTCTACTAGAACATGTATACGTGCTTTATTTCCTCATACTGTCTGAATATATACTATGTCCTGGAAATCTCAATTTCTACATTATGGGGACTGTTAAAGTCTTCCTGGGTAAAATATAAACTTTACATGGTACAGAGTTTCAGAATAAAACATCAGAGTTTATAAACATGCAACACATACATGTGTTTTGTGTGCAGAAATCTTAATGTGTAAAGTAACTAGTAACTAAAGCTGTAATAGATGAATGTAGTGGAGTAAAAAGTACAATATTTCTCTCTGAAATGTAGCAGAGTAGAAGTAGAAAGTGGCATGAAAAGAATGTACTTAGTTACTTTCTACCGCTGACTCCGTGTGAGAGAGAAAACAACATGCTCGAGAAACTAACAGCAGCTGGATGAAAAGTGGCGAGACAAATTGGTCCACTACTCAGTTTTGGTGTGGTGCCAGCGGCGCTGAGAGCCAATGAGAGCTGTGTAAATATTAATCCAGTCAACACGGAGAGTTTAATGAGTCGTGTTCAGTTCTCATGATGAAATCTTCTGTTTGAATCCTGACAACTCTGAAACAGTCGATAACGTTTTAATGTAAAGTTGATACTTTACCCAGGAAGACTTTTATTTCACATAATAATAATAATAATAATAATAATAATAATAATAATAATAATAATAATAATATTTAATAATAATAATAATAATAATATTTAATAATAATAATAACATTTATTTATAAAGCGCCTTTCATGAAACCCAAGGACACTTTACAGAATAACTCTGGCTAAGCTAAAGGAGGTTGTACGTTGTGGTGAACAGGTGGTGTTAGGGTTAGGGTTTCAGTGTTTCAGGAGTTTTTTAAATATGTCCAGTGATGTAGCATTATGGATATCTGCAGGGAGGGTGTTCCAGAGGGATGGGGCTGCAACACTGAAGGCTCTGTCTCCAAAGGTACTGAGTCTGGTGTGGGGAACGGAGAGCAGGCCAGCGTCTGAGGACCGCAGGTTTCGGGGCATGGGTGTATGGATGGAGGAGGTCGGAGAGGTACTGTGGGTCTAGGGGCATGGAGGGATTTGCAGGTGAGAAGGAGGATTTTATATGTGATGCAGGACTTAATTGGGAGCCAGGTTGGGGTGATGTGCTGCCAGGTCTTGTTGTGGGTGAGGACCCTGGCGGCAGAGTTTTGGACATACTGGAGCCTGTCTAGGGTTTTGCTGGGGACCCCAGACAGGACTCCATTGCAGTAGTCCAGCCAGGAGGTTATGAACGCATGAATGAGGGTTTCTGCCATGGGGTGAGAGAGTGATGGTCAGCGTCTGGAGATGTTTTTAATATGAAAAAAGGCAGATTTGATGTGAGTCTGGAAAGAGAGGGTGGAATTCAGGATCACACCGAGGTTGCTGACCTCAGAGGATGAGCAGATGGTGCACCCGTCAACATCCAGGATGAGATCTCCAAACTTGTGTTGCATCATGTTAGTAAAGTTTATACTTTACCCAGAAAGACTTTAAAGGTCCCCATATTGTAAAAATCGATCTCTAAGAGAGACGCCAGCCACCCTCCTGAGGAAACCCTTTTCGGGTGCCCTGGATCTTGTACTTTCGGTCTTGACCTAGTTTCGCTTTGCCAGACCTTCTTCCAAAGTGCTGTGGAGGAAGGTCTGGCTAGTCCACACAGTATTCCGGTGCTCTGGTTTATTGCCATTTCTTTAAACCAATCACAATCAACTTGGGCGGTGCTAAGCTCCGGACGGAGCCACGGTGCCTCTGCTAAATAGTCTCAGGAAGGAACTTGTTTTGGTGGAACATGTGTACGTTCAAAAGTAGTTTTAGTCGTGCAACAGGAAACTCCGATTGGACAGATAGTCTAGCTAGCTGTCTGGATTTACCCTGCAGAGATCTGAGGAGCAGTTAACCAGAGTCCTCACAAATCAGCCGGAGGTTAGAACGCCAACACAAAGACAGAGGAAGGTCACGGACATTGGCAAAAATTCCTGCGATGAGGGTAGGAACAAAACCTGACCGGTAGATGGAGAGCTTTGCCTTCTGGCTCAGCTCTCTTTTTGTCAATGGTGTGTCAGAGTGAGTGTAATACTGCGCCGATTCTCTGGCCAATCTCC
Source organism: Gymnocephalus cernua (assembly GCA_023631565.1). Classification (NCBI taxonomy): domain Eukaryota; kingdom Metazoa; phylum Chordata; class Actinopteri; order Perciformes; family Percidae; genus Gymnocephalus; species Gymnocephalus cernua. The sequence continues at coordinate 37,452,957 of CM042436.1, read as the reverse complement.
CGCTCTATCCTCCCCTCACTCGCAAACAAGACCCTGAGGTACTTGAAGTCCTTCACTAATACTACTACTCCTTCACTACTACTACTCACTAATACTACTACTCCTTCACTTGGGGTAAGGACTCATTCCCAACCTTTTTTTTAAACATTCACATTAAAATGAGTCATGCATAAGCTCTGCTCCCCTATCACACACACAATTTTAGCTCCATCACTCTTTAAACTGAGCAGAGACCTTTATCCTCTCGCTGCTTACACTCCACTCCAGGAACATGATATCACCATGGCAACAACAGATGGATGCAGCGTATACGTGATCGGGCAAGCGACGCTCGGGTACTTACCTCTTCTTTTTCCTCCTTGTCTCATCACTGAGGACTCCTGCTGTGCAATCACGCAGCCTGTTCTCCTGAACCACATGTTGAAAAAGCTACAGAAAGTTAAGAACTGTAATTCATATGTACAGCATTCCACATGTATTTTGCTGTGTGCACCCCAATGACTGCTGCTGTCTTACAACGCGGCATAATGTTTGTGTGTGTGTGTGTGTGTGTGTGTGTGTGTGTTTATGTTTGCACAATAGAGTAGCACTTTTAATTTAGAGTTCAGTTCAGAGTTCTTTGTTGTCTGCAATTTGATTTGCAGATTGGTAGAAAAAACAACAAAATATACAAGGCACAAAACATCCTAGCAGCACACAACCAACAGATGGATTGAGAACAATTTCAACACTTGAAAAGTGGACATTGTTAAATAAAATGCCTTGAGATTGTCTGGTACACTGATTTCTAAGAGTGTCACTGAGAACGCCCACTAATAAAAACTGGGAATTCAAGAGTTGTGCAAGTCAACAGCTACCAGTACCAGTTTGTTTTTGCTCCATGGAGCCTATAGCTGCATCTCATGTTGCTTAAATTGCCTCCTTGAGTCCTCCACTTGCCTCCCTTCCTCACATCTTAGTCCCTCCCACAGAGGAAGTAAACGCGAGGAAATAATGGAAGGAGAGAGGCAACAAGCAAATGTGTTTTAAAGGGATGAAGCGTCACATGAATATGTCAGCTGTTGGGCGGAGTTAGCAACTCCTTCAGCTGTACAACTTCCAGGAAGGCTGCTGTCTGTATCCTCGCCTATATCTCCTCGATGCTCCCTCCTCGATGCTCCCTCCTCGCTCCTCACTCCTCGATGATCCCTCCTCGATGATCCCTCCTCGCTCCTCACTCCTCGATGATCCCTCCTCGGTCCTCACTCCTCGATGATCCCTCCTCGGTCCTCGGGGCAGAAATAAGAGCTTTGAGACGGCCTTCACCAAGGAGGGACAGAACAACTAAAAGGGAGTTTTTCCTCGCCACTGTTGCACTAGTGCTTGCTCTTGGGGGGTCTAGACCTACTCTATCTGTAAAGTGTCTTGAGATAACTCCTGTTATGATTTGATACTATAAATAAAATTGAATTGAATTGAATTGAACAACTTCTGGTTCGACCGAGGACCAAGGAGTCGAGGACCGAGGAGTTGAGGACCAAGGAGTCGAGGAGATATCAGATAAGGGGGATGAGATTCAGCCCTTATCTATATACTTTTTTTTTTTATAAAAAATTACTCAAACGGATTCATCAATTATGTAGTTGTCGATTAGATGGCTGAGAGATGTATTGTTTGACTAAAAATTGGTCAAAATAAAATACACCCTGCAGGGAATTAAGTGCACGTTTTATGAGGTATGTATGTGAGGACCTTTTTTAAATTATTTTGATAACGAAGGATATAAAAGACTGACCAATGACCAATCTTAGAAAATAGGTTACACCTCTGGATTAGTGCAGTCTTCTCTGTCTGTGATTGGATAATCACTTTAGGTGCAGATCTTTAAGCAGTTTCAAAATAATTTTCCTTTTTTGTAACCACAAGAGGAAGTTAGGGAGGGTTGTGTGTTGGGTGGGATCTGTTTTTGTCGTGTACTTGTCTGTTTAATACCAAAAACAATAGTTGATAACTAACAACTAAGCAGCTAACCCTAACTAACAACTTGACTCTAATGACATCTAACAACTAATCCATTCATCCAGAAAATAATCAACAGATTAATCAACGATGAAAATAATCGATAGTTGCAGCGCTAATTAATAACTATAGTTTAACTTGTGCTTGGCTGTAACCTTTAGCTTTTTGTAAATACTTTAAATCAGATGTCCTCCTCTGATGATGATGATGATGATGATGGTGATGACGATGGAAAATGTACAAACAAATGTACATTTTCTTCACATTTGTTCAAAAACACTTTTTTTTCTTTGTGGCTTTTCTGCATTCTTTGAATTTCTGAAGATGTGCGGGCGTGCGCGTTAGGGGCGTGGAGGTGGATGGGGAGTGTTGCATCCTCTCACGTGACCCTCCTGTCTGTCCTCTCTCTCTCTCTCTCTCTCTCTCTCTCTCTCTCTCTCTCTCTCTCTCTCTCTCTCTCTCCTCTCAGTCCGGACCGAGTGGATCTCTTTGTTGTGGCTGCAGCAGCGGCAGCTTCTCTCTCTACGCACCGCGTCTCCTGACACACACAACCCGGGAGACTCCCTCTCAGCGCGGAGGGGAAAGGATCCCTTACATGTGCAACACCCGACAGATATAGCCTAGCCTAGCCTGCGTTGGATACGGCGCGGAGGACGGACGGACGGAGGGACGCATGCATGGCGGGGATGATGCCGCTGCCTCCTCTGCTTCCTCGCTGCACGAACCGGAGCGCCTGCCCGGCTTCCTAAAAACGCGGAAAATCACTCCACACATTCCTCCATCTTCAGCTCTTTTCTCGCCCGTTTAAGTGCTCTCTCTCCTCCCCGGACACAGCGTGAGTCAGCCGGGGTGTTTTCGGCTTTTTCTGCTCCTTCCCAAAGGGATTAAAACTGAGTGAAACCTGCACACAGAGAGAGACGCGAGGGGTTTGTGTGTGTCCGAAACTAAGGCACGGAGCATCATCATATTCATCATGGTGTCAGGCACTGGGAGGAAGAGGGGTCCCGAGCGGTACCTAGTGTCCGCCTGTCTGCTCTCTGTGCTGATCTACCTGCCCGAGGCTCGGGCTACTTACCCCCCCCACAGCGGAGAGTGCAAAGGCAAAGGGAAGGACTGCGCAGGTAAGAACACTGCTGCTGGCTCTGGGCTGCAACCAGGGTCCAAAATCAGCAACCATTCACCAGTCAAATACTGGGGGAAAATGTAAGAGGCAGGTCGATTTGCTTCACTCACCAGCCAAAAACACAACAATGGTAATTTATTGAGTGGCTGGTAACATTTGAACAATCACTATTGGTATTTGGCATTTGGCTGGTGGACAAAGAGTTGATTTTGAACCCTGCAGGTAACAGTTATTTACATAGTTGATTAATGTGTGGATTATTTTCTGGATGAATGGATGAGTTGTTTGGTCTCTAAAATGTGAAAGAAAATTGTGAAATAGTGGATCAGTGTTTCCCAAAAAGTCCAAGATGACGCCCTCAAATGTCTTGTTTTGTCCACAACTCAAAGATATTCAGTTTCCTGTCCCAGAGGAGAGAAGACACTAGAACATATTCATATTTAACAAGCTGACATCAGAGAAGTTTAAAAAAAAATGATTAGAACGGATTGATTGATTATCAAAATAGTTGGTGATTAATTTAATAGTTGACAACTAATGAATTTGTCTTTGCAGCTCTGCTATAATCCACAGTATATTTGAATAAATCATGCACCTGTCACCTGTCATATTTAATGTTGACTCATTCTCAGTCGTTTGTTTTGATCAGAATCCCAAAAGCAACAAATCCTCAAACCCAACAAGCTATTTCATATTCATTTCATATTCATTTCATATTCATTTCATATTCATTTCATATTCATTTCATATTCATTTCATATTCATTTCATATTCATTTTGTTTGAAACATGACTTTTCTGTTGAGATATTGATTCATCTAGCTCCAGTTTAAATAGACTGACTATGGAGCTGTTAATATTCACATTTTAGAAGCTGGAATCAGGGAATTTTTATTCATTTGTTTCATAGAAAATGACTCAAAAGTTGGCGATCAATTTAATATGTATGTGTAACTGTGTGAATATGACAGGCCGTCTTTGCAAATGAGAAATTGTTCTCAATGCACTTATCTGGAGAAATAAAGGTTAAAAAAATAATTGTTGCCAACTAATCGATTCGTCTTTGCAACTCTAATTATAATAATCACTTTCATGCTGGAGAAACATCTTCCTATGTTTTTATAACCTTTAATGTTAAACTGTACCAATCAGCACTTCCTAAAATGTATAAAACGCTCCGATCAGCCGTTTATTCCAGCATCATTCTGACCTACATTTAGGTTTCTAATGGCGGCGCCCTCTACTGGCCGTAGTAGTTCTGACGGGAGCAAAGCAGGACGTAAGGTGTGGAAGTATAAGAGCTGCAAATGTCCTGATAAGGAGGCAGATTGGGGGGGGGGGGGGGGGGGGGGCAGGAGACCGGGGTTCATGTCCCGTTAGAGAAGAAAAGTAAACGGAGAGTTTTTCTAACTTTACGGAACAAACGGAGCTACGTCACGTTCTTCATCTCATGCGATGAATAAAGAGATATTATAGTGTTCTCAGTTCTGCTGCTTTCAGTATTTTGCTAAAATTTAACAAACTGCTTGAGTTTAAAACAAATGAAAGGAAATCATTTGCAACTTTCTTTTATTGAACATATTGAACGTTAAGTTGAATCTAAAAGGTTTAGCAACATTTAAACAATGACCGTTACATCATGAGTACAGTTTTAGTGTTAGCAACCATAATCATGAATACAGTTTTAGGGTTAGAAACAATAAAACTAGGGCTGCAGCTATCGATTCTTTTTGTAATCGATTAATCTAGCACTTTATCGATCAATTAATCGGATACATTTTTTTGCGTTTTTAAACAACCAAAACAAATAATGTATAACAAAAATGATGTGGCTGTAAAATGATCAAGCATTTGGCTTTTATTTCTCAAAAGAACAGAGGTATTTATTCCAACTCCAACATTTGACAATTTCATTTAAGTTTCATGCTGTAATCTAGCCTGACATCAAAGTAAATATCTGTTTTATGTAGATTTCTACACCTGCAGCATTTACCATTAGGCTACTAACAAATAATATATAATTTCCGGAGTGAGCCTATTTGCTATGGTAACCTAGCAACCTGTGTGTGTGTGTGTTTGTGTGTGCACGCGTGCCGTGTGTGAGGAAGAGTGAGAGAGACGAGGGTGCATGCTTGTGTGTGTGTGTGAAGGGGTTCTTTTTTTAGGCTATACTCTCTTGCAATTGAATGTGAATAAGTTTACTACTTAAAAACATGAAAGATAAACATCATATCTAGTCAAACCGCATCACGACATCGCTACAAATACAGTATGCGATTAAAATCAGCGGCTGCTTAGGCTACGTTACCTTGTTTCAGCGACGCTTGGTGAAACAGCGTGGAGCGGATGTTTTTAGTTCAGATGCTGAATCATTGAAGTCGTACTGCTGTGGTAGGCCAGGTCTACTTTGCAGTAGACACAGTGCACCTTGTTCTCTTCCTTTTGTAGTATGTAATGATCCCAAACTTTAGACATTCTCTGCCGTTTCTGGACATCTTTACTCTCCGCCATCGCGCCAACTAAATTCAAAATGTATCACGCGCTAGTGGTGTGCTTCCTGAACAACGGTCTGTGTGGAACAATCAGATCCCTGCGCGTATAGTGCACGTCATAGGAATTTAACGAGGCTTCGAGGCAGAGTTTTTGCCTCGAGGACTTTTTGTAATCGAGTTCCTCAAGTAACTCGATGAATCGTTTCAGCCCTAAATAAAACAATGACCGTTACATCATGAATACAGTTTTCTGCTGCTGGGTTAAGCATCAACTTAACTCAGAAGTTTTGGTGGCTAAACGTGAACAAACTGGGACCGTTTCACAACATTAACGACGTGTTTAAAACCGCAACCGTTACGTCCTCTGGGTTAGATGTGAGGACGGAGAACTCTCCTGGGGGTCGGTTCAGAGGGGGAGGACAAACGGCCGATATCACAATATGGTTTGGAGGACTGGTTGTCCTGTAATAGGGGTGGAACGGTACATGTATTTGTATTGAAACTGTACGGACATCTCTGTTCGGTAAATTAATTTACACGGAGAATACACAGTATAAAAATAAATAAAACTTGCGTGCAAATTAATTAATGTAATGCAGAACTACAGTTAGATACACGTTTATTTTAGGGACACAGACACCTAATCTGTAGCCCCCTCCCCCCCTTAGCTCTGAACCTCCCGAGTTCCGCCTACATGTCGAGTCGATCCAGTCAGAGCCGATAGTCTTTCTTTATCACTCTGGGTCCAATCAGTCCACATGAAGCAAACTAGTCCCTTCCGTTAGCTAGTTGTTAGCTCTGCTGTTTGCTCCATTGTTAGCTGTTAGCTTCGCCGTTAGCTGTTACCTCCACGGTTAGCTGTTAGCTCCGCCGTTAGCTGTATCGCGTGAAGCTTACGCCAAAACTTGTCACCTGCTCTGTGTAACCGAAGCTGCTCTTTTAACATCCCTGCTCTGTGCATTCATATATGAGAGCAGTGCTTGTCTCCCATAATCACACTACCAGCTGCTGGTCTTATTTTGTTTACAAGTTCCAGATGGAGTCTGGAGGTGATGTGGAGTAGCCTACTTATTGTTTACTGTTTACATCTTACTTTATGCACTTCAGGCTGATGCAGCTAGCTCAGGGGAGAGACTGGATGACACTAGGTGGTCCAGCCTGAGACTACTAGCTCAGGGGAGAGACTGGATGACACTAGGTGGTCCAGCCTGAGACTACTAGCTCAGGGGAGAGACTCGATGACACTAGGTGGTACAGCCTGAGACTACTAGCTCAGGGGAGAGACTGGATGACACTAGGTGGTACAGCCTGAGACTACTAGCTCAGGAGAGAGACTGGATGACACTAGGTGGTACAGCCTGAGACTACTAGCTCAGGGGAGAGACTGGAGGACACTAGGTGGTACAGCCTGAGACTACTAGCTCAGGGGAGAGACTGGATGACACTAGGTGGTCCAGCCTGAGACTACTAGCTCAGGGGAGAGACTGGATGACACTAGGTGGTCCAGCCTGAGACTACTAGCTCAGGGGAGAGACTGGATGACACTAGGTGGTCCAGCCTGAGACTACTAGCTCAGGGGAGAGACTGGAGGACACTAGGTGGTACAGCCTGAGACTACTAGCTCAGGGGAGAGACTGGATGACACTAGGTGGTGCAGCCTGAGACTACTAGCTCAGGGGGGAGACTGGATGACACTAGGTGGTCCAGCCTGAGACTACTAGCTCAGGGGAGAGACTGGATGACACTAGGTGGTCCAGCCTGAGACCACTAGCTCAGGGGAGAGACTGGATGACACTAGGTGGTGCAGCCTGAGACTACTAGCTCAGGGGAGAGACTGGATGACACTAGGTGGTCCAGCCTGAGACTACTAGCTCAGGGGAGAGACTGGAGGACACTAGGTGGTGCAGCCTGAGACTACTAGCTCAGGGGAGAGACTGGATGACACTAGGTGGTCCAGCCTGAGACTACTAGCTCAGGGGAGAGACTGGATGACACTAGGTGGTGCAGCCTGAGACTACTAGCTCAAGGGAGAGACTGGATGACACTAGGTGGTGCAGCCTGAGACATGCACAAAAAAAATTGCCTTCTGCATTTTTGTTTTGCCTTTCCCTCCATTGTACCGAACCGTGATGTCTGAACCGAGGTATCAACCGAACCGTGACTTCTGTGTAACGTTCCACCCCTATCCTGTAATCCTGCGTGATGAATCAGTGTTGTGATTGTAATATTCGTGCAGGTGTTTCCTTTTATCTCCTTCATGATTTCACTTAATATTCATAATATTAAATGTCTCTTGAAGTGTCTCAGTGTTGTTTAGAGTCTGACCTTTGCATCTCATAAAGAGTCTAATTATAGCGGCTTTAATATGCTTTCAAATGTCTCGCGTCCTTATTGGACCGTCTAGTTTCCAGCTGAGTGAAAGATGACGAGAATCTCATTATTATTCCTGCATGTTGGTGAAAACAATCCATGAGTAGCAGGATTTATACGAGGCACTTTAATCTAAATGTATTTGCTGTTATTCTTTCAAAAGTGTTACGTTACGTTTGTAAATGCAGCCAATGAGTAAGAGGTATTTACAACCCCAAATCAGAAAAAGTTGGGACAGTATGGAAAACACAAATAAAAAAAGAAAGTAGTGATTTCTAAATGTACTTTGACTTGTATTTCATTGCAGACAAAACAACAGCACATACGCACCACCTGCCCCCCCAGTTTTTTTCTGGTCAGTCGCGGAATTGTTTTCTGAAACTGCAAAATACCACCTGGGAACGTGTGCGCCGGAACAAGTCTCCTCTTTTCGCTGAACCGCCCCCGGGAGTGCAAGTTCATTCCCTAATTTACCGATGTGCGTCTGTGGAGGGAAAAGTCTGCCGTGCGTCGGGTGCAAGATAGGGCCCAATGTAACACTGTTACCTTGATTTTCCATTGCAGATAGTACTGCCTCATGCGTGAGGCGAGCGTGGTTGGTCGTCATAGCGACTATGGTTTCCCCCGACTCATTTCCTGGTTGTCCTCCATAAACAACGTAAAATCAAGGAGAGGGTTAACTTTTCCTGCTCCAAGTTTCCCACCGTGGTCAGAAAAAACAGGGCAGACACTTTATTTCTCTCACTGACTGTAGAGTCACTACTCACTCCGAAGCTAATCGCCGTCACGGGCCTACTAGCTATGTGGCTCGCAAGCCCAAACAAGTGTGTGCGGCTGCGGCGTGTGTCTGTTTTGTTTCCGGTCTAGCTAGATCTAAAAGAACGTTAATTTTTCGATAAAAAAATTGACGGCGTTAAAATGGGTTTGCATTAATGCCGTTAATAATGCGCTAAACTGACAGCCCTATTATATATTATTGTATTATTGCCTATGTTTATTTGAGTCTATCAATCAACTGATTCAGCCTGAGTAACATGAACACTTGCCTACTCATGGTGTGTTCAAATCAACTCGGACATGTAAGTGTGGGGGACAGAGGGCACCATCATGGAAAGTTCGGGGACATGCCCTTGTATGCATGTCTTCATTTTCTTGGATGGGAACTATTCCAATTTAACAAATTAGAGAGTGAAAGAGAGAACGAACATATTAGTATTTCCTCTTGAAAACCCACCACTATGCAGCTTTTAAATTATGAACTCCGGTCATCATATTCCCAAAATAAACATGTGAGCTCCGAGTCCACGGTGAGTCGGTGCACTGTGAGCTTTTATACGTGCATCACTTTAATATTCCGACAGGGATTGTATTCAACGCTGCATGAATATCATTCATTATTGTGTTCTTTAGCTTTTATTAAATATTTAAAAGGGAAAAACAGCCGTCATGTAAATGAGTGTTTGCTGTCACTCCGGAGTGTCTGCAGTAAACCGCCTCGCTCATGTTTTATTCATGAACCTGGGAAATGCTTTTCATTTTCTGCTCGCATTGTTTGCATTAAGAAACTGAGCTTTTTCCTACCTTGAAAAAACACCGACATAATGCCAATCTTACACCAAACGCCTTTTCAAATGACTCCACCGTCTCAGACTAATAGGCCGGGAGTCAGGTCCACTCGTCAGGATGTTTTTGCTACCTTTTTTCACTAGTATTTCCTATTATCTTATACCATGGGCCATCACAAGTTGATAACGACCACCCCCAACTCGGCCCCGTTTGGTTTCAGGGGCCAAAAAACACCCTTTTTGGGAAAAGCTTTTGGCGGAATGATATAATTGTGAATATTAAGGTACTGCAGCTACATAAATGGCCATATAACCCTAATTTTGCATGGTGTGTCCTGACACATAGGGGAAACTAGCAGAATAATATTATGGGGATTGCTGCCTTTTTGCTGTCAAATATCTTTCTCAACATACCCCAAAAGACAACGAAATGTCTGTCCCCCTGACAAATTGTCATCAAAAGTGATAATTTTCAAGCATTTTATTATACATATCACTGCCTCAAATTTACATGAAAAACTTACCAAGTTCATAAGCTTCAATTTAAGTCCAAGTTGACCTTTCTATCTAGAGGATTACAGCTGGTATAACCAAAGTTCTCCACTGTATCGCAAATCAGAGAAAACAGAACTTTCAAGCAATACCATTCCATATGGGATTAAGCATATTTTTTTGCATATGAACAATATCTTAAACAAGAGTTGAGACTTGACTTACAGTTTGTACTGCCCAGGGGTCTCAAATTCAATTTACCTGGGGGCCACTCGAGGTAGTGTGGGTCAGGCTGGGCCGCATCAAGTATTCCACAAAAGTATTCTTTGTTTGCTTTCTTGAATAAATCTGGTTGCCTCAATAGACATTTTTTAAGATTGGCGACCCAGTTCTTTCTCTCATCTCCCTGGTATTTTGTATATTCCTCAGCATGTCTAGTTGAGTAATGACGTCTGATGTTATATTCCTTGTACACCAGACATGGGGGACTCGAGTCACATGACTTGACTCGAGTTAGACTTGAGTCGCAAATTTTAGGACTTGAGACTTGCTTGATAAACATTCATAAAAGACTCGACTTGACTTTGACTTGACATTCATGACTTGAGACTTGACTTAGACTTGAGTCAAATGACTTGAAATGACTTGATTTTCTGTTTAATAAATATATATTTTCCCCCTCTGATATTGAGGAGGAGTTAACGTTACGATTTTAGTGCTGTTGCATGCGCGGGAGCCCGTTGTTATGGTGACGCGCCACACGGCGGCAGACCTGCAGTAAACGAGACTGGCTACGGCTGTTACTTAACGTCATGGATTCCTCTGCACCGAAAATAATAAAGTTTGGCTATAAGGATTACACATCTGACCAGGCAAAGAAGAAACGAACGGTAGTTCGCAAGGTCTGCAGTACAAAAGAATCCGACGTCAACCACCACCGCGGCGAATTTCATCAGACACTTCAAATCGGGAAAGATTCAGGTTCCAGTCCCCATATTCAGCTGTGATGAACAGAACTCCCTTCAGTTTTGGGCCATGAATAAGCACACCCTCCCCTCTTTGTTCAAGGTGGCGGTAAGAGCGAATACAGCTAGGCACACTGTATACATACACACAACAAACTGCTCTCTCTCTCTCTCTCTCTCTCTCACACACACACACACACATGCAGACACACACGCAGTTGTACAGATGAAGTATGTGAATGAAGCTAGGCACACATACACACACACACACACACACTGCACTCACACACACCACATGCACACATTCACTCACCAATATTAATAACTTTTCATTCACTCTCTCTCTCAAACATGCACACATTCACTCACAAATACACTGACAAATATTAACATATAGCCTACTATTCAATCTCTCCAAATTATGCAAAGGTGGTGGGATTCAGCTACTCTTAAAGAATGTTTTTTTCAAGAGAAGGAAAGGTTAAATGTGTTTCTGTCCCATAAAAGTGAGGCATGTTTGAAGAATATTATTTGACTTAGAAATCATTATACTTGAATTGTTTGAATGAATTTCATGATTTGATGTCATGTTTGAGGCATATTGATATTTTTGTTGGCCTAATATCAGTTTTAGGCTGTGCTTTTTTAAATCTTTATACATTTAAACTGTTCAGATATATGTGGCTTGGATGCAATGTCTTTTGAATATTGACTAGGAAAAAATGCAAATAAAACTCCAGCAGTTATAACCACTGTCTTTAGCTTGTTTAAAAATGGAAACTTTTGTATGACTTGACTTGACTTGCTTGATTGTCACACAAAATGACTTGGACTTGCTTGAGACTTGAAGGTTAAGACTTGAGACTTGCTTGTGACTTGCCCATGTGTGACTTACTCCCATCTCTGTTGTACACCGCAACTTTCTCTGTGCACATGTAGGGGTGCCCCTGTGCTTGACAAAAAAATATTCCATTTCCCACTTTCCCTGGGTGATGGCATATATTTTCCATCACTCCGGAACACGTTTCAACCAAGTGACTAACGTTGATACTTCCCCAGGTACTTCGCGGTACTATTTGGCTAGCTTGACTAACCCTAACTGTTGACAAGAAACGCCGGAAGCTGTCATGAGACTATCTATGGTAGCCCATAAGTGATAAAAAAATAAATAAAAGCGTGGCAAGTGCGGCACATGCAACGATTCAGCAAAAAGGTGTGTTTCAGAGCAACGCGTGGGCCACACTAACACTAAACTTTGATGTCAAGTAGCGGGACACAAAATATCCTGCAGGCCTCAATTGGCACCCGGGCCGCGAGTTTGAGACTCATGTGCTATACAATATGAAGTGAATTGCATGAAAAGTGAGTACATGCCCCTAGGTGGACTGTGGTCAGGGTGCAACATAGGGTACAATCACACAAAATCAATTAACCACAAAGTCCTCGCAACACAAGGAATAAAGATGGCTCTAGTGTGTAGTCTGTTTTCAAAAAGCCAATGCATGCAAGGCCAGAAGAGCTGAAATGTGTTCCTGTGAATAATCTTTAGCCAGCTGGTTGATGTTGATTAGTCTACCTCCCATGTCAAAGATGATGTTGACAGTTGGTGACTTGGCATAATACAGGAGGATGAAGATAATGTCAGAGTATTTTGCTCTGACTCTTAACTGTTCTGATGTGAGGCATTTTGTTTTAGATATACTTCATGTAAATGATCACCCTCACATCTGTTTCTTTATGTGTTGAACAGATCTCTGGTAGAAGTTCTTTTGACATAACTCCAGCATTGTATTCTATGTTGTCCTGAGACAGAAACAGGTCTCAAACTAAGTTAATTTACTCTTGTGAGACTAATAGTGAAACTAATAATGAATGTGATGTTTTATTTAGCAATGTGTTGTTTTATGCTCTGGGTTTATTTCCTAAATTTCTAAGCAGATTTCTGATAAAATGTTCATGTTTGTCCTGATGTTCTCGCAGAACGAAACAAATATTTAGGCATGATGAAGTGAAAAGCAGAGCTGCAGGTGAATATTGACGTTCTGTCACAGTTTACACTCTGACTGTGATGCTGAAGCTGTGATCCAGTGATCCTCCTGTGTACGAGGTTTTCCATGACACGTTTGGGTAAAAAATGGAGTCTGTTTATGTGTTGTGTTTCAACGTGGAGGCGGTTTATGTGTTGTGGTTGAACGTGGAGGCGGTTTATGTGTCGTGGTTGAATGTGGAGGCGGTTTATGTGTCGTGGTTGAATGTGGAGGCGGTTTATGTGTCGTGGTTGAACGTGGAGGCGGTTTATGTGTCGTGGTTGAACGTGGAGGCGGTTTATGTGTCGTGGTTGAACGTGGAGGCGGTTTATGTGTTGTGGTTGAACGTGGAGGCGGTTTATGTGTCGTGGTTCAATGTGGAGGCGGTTTATGTGTTGTGGTTGAACGTGGAGGCGGTTTATGTGTCGTGGTTGAACGTGGAGGCGGTTAATGTGTCGTGGTTGAATGTGGAGGCGGTTTATGTGTCGTGGTTGAACGTGGAGGCGGTTAATGTGTCGTGGTTGAATGTGGAGGGGGTTTATGTGTCGTGGTTGATTGTGGAGGCGGTTTGTGTCGTGGTTGAACGTGGAGGCGGTTTATGTGTCGTGGTTGATTGTGGAGGCGGTTTATGTGTCGTGGTTCAATGTGGAGGCGGTTTATGTGTCGTGGTTGAACGTGGAGGCGGTTTATGTGTCGTGGTTCAATGTGGAGGTGGTTTATGTGTCGTGGTTGAATGTGGAGGCGGTTTACGTGTCGTGGTTGAACGTGGAGGCGGTTTATGTGTCGTGGTTGAACGTGGAGGCGGTTTATGTGTCGTGGTTGAACGTGGAGGCGGTTTATGTGTTGTGGTTGAACGTGGAGGCGGTTTATGTGTCGTGGTTCAATGTGGAGGCGGTTTATGTGTTGTGGTTGAACGTGGAGGCGGTTTATGTGTCGTGGTTGAACGTGGAGGCGGTTTATGTGTCGTGGTTGAACGTGGAGGCGGTTAATGTGTCGTGGTTGAATGTGGAGGCGGTTTATGTGTCGTGGTTGAACGTGGAGGCGGTTAATGTGTCGTGGTTGAATGTGGAGGGGGTTTATGTGTCGTGGTTGATTGTGGAGGCGGTTTGTGTCGTGGTTGAACGTGGAGGCGGTTTATGTGTCGTGGTTGATTGTGGAGGCGGTTTATGTGTCGTGGTTCAATGTGGAGGCGGTTTATGTGTCGTGGTTGAACGTGGAGGCGGTTTATGTGTCGTGGTTCAATGTGGAGGTGGTTTATGTGTCGTGGTTGAATGTGGAGGCGGTTTACGTGTCGTGGTTCAATGTGGAGGCGGTTTACGTGTCGTGGTTGAACGTGGAGGCGGTTTATGTGTCGTGGTTGAACGTGGAGGCGGTTTATGTGTCGTGGTTCAATGTGGAGGCGGTTTGTGTCGTGGTTCAATGTGGAGGCGGTTTATGTGTCGTGGTTGAACGTGGAGGCGGTTTATGTGTCGTGGTTGAACGTGGAGGCGGTTTATGTGTCGTGGTTGAACGTGGAGGCGGTTTATGTGTCGTGGTTGAACGTGGAGGCGGTTTATGTGTCGTGGTTCAATGTGGAGGCGATTTATGTGTCGTGTTTCAATGTGGAGGCGGTTTATGTGTCGTGGTTCAACGTGGAGGCGGTTTATGTGTCGTGGTTGAACGTGGAGCCGGTTTATGTGTCGTGGTTGAACGTGGAGGCGGTTTATGTGTCGTGGTTCAATGTGGAGGCGGTTTATGTGTCGTGGTTCAATGTGGAGGCGGTTTATGTGTCGTGGTTGAATGTGGAGGCGGTTTATGTGTCGTGGTTGAACGTGGAGGCGGTTTATGTGTCGTGGTTGAACGTGGAGGCAGTTAATGTGTTGTGGTTCAGGCGTCGCTGCAGGATGCAAGGTTCTTTGTTGCTCGGCCTGTCTGGGATTCACAGATATAAATGCTTCTCTCACAAATAATGAGTAGCTGGAGAATGGCCCCTTGGGCTGCTGGGAAATCAGCAGTTAAATGAATGAACTCTTTTGTTTCTAACCAACAGCAGCTGCTGCATCACACTGGAACAGCCTTAACAAAAGGTTAAAGCAATCAAAATGGTCTCCAGTTTCATTAATTTATTTGTTTTCTCACTTCCCCTCTCAAGGTATCTCTCCAGTCACAGTCATAGTGTTGGTTGTCTGCCATAGGTGTAATTATATTAAAATGGGGGAGGTTATATATATTATAACCCCCCCCCCGGTTATAACCCCCCCACACCCTTATTAATAAAAACGGGTCTTTTTTCATATTTGTTGTCGCTTTTTCTGACATTTCTTCAGCTTTTTTTCCAATGTTTTTGTTGCCTTTTTCAGAGCTTTTGTCACCTTTTTTTTTTGGAGAGAAACAAAATTACGTTTTGTCGCCTGTGTGCTTGCATGCGTGTGTTGATGCTGTAATAACAAGATCTCCTCTCTTGTCTCAGCCGAAACATCAGTGTATTTGCCACAGCAGAAACGTTAATTGTGTTTTTGGCTCTGGAACAATGCCACCCCCATGTTTTCATATCGCAGGCAGTTCGAAGTGTTTCCATGCAGATTGATGACACTTGTGCTCCATTAATAAACATGAGGACGTGCAGCGGTGGGCGATCGTGACACCACTACACACATATTTCATATTTTTACACCTCATGATAATAGACTTTTGATACTCTGACAGACTCATTTGCTCATGTCAGATATTGTTGAGACAGATAGATACTTTATTAATACCAGCAGGGAATTTCACTGTTACACTGTTAGCAGCTGTGCCAAAAGCTATACAATACTTGGCAACACCAGCTTAAATAAATTATTTTCATGTACATGTATAGAAGAACCACTGGTTTAGAGGGTAGGAATAAACGACCCATTTCGCTGTATGTTTGGATGACTTGAAATGATTTCCTTGTCTGTTTAAGAAACCTTTGGTTCTTCGAGTTTAAATGAGCTTTTGAGGATTAAACTGTGGAGTCAAGGTGCTCTTTGAGTGTATGAAACTGACCGCCCGCCTGTTTTATTTTGACTCACAGCTGTCAGCCCAGGCCAGAGTGTGGGTGGCAGATTAGATGATAGTTTCCCACTGATAGACTGTCGGTTCCCTTTCTCTCCCGTTGAGAGGGAATTATCCATCCATCAGTTTTTGCCGACTGAGTTTGGGGCAAACCAATTATATGCAGCGCAACAGGGTGACAGAGACTTTTAATTGTCTTTCACGAGGCCATAAAAAGGTTTGTCAACTGGCTGGATGTCGACTTTGTAAATCTACTCTCCTCTGAGTTTAATTACACCCGGAGGATAAAAAGCGGAGGAAAGTCAAGGTGCTCTTAAGGTGAAGCCACAGCTGTCTGTCTGTCTCTCTCCCTCTCTCTCTCCCTCTCTCCTCTCTCTCTCTCTCTCTCTCTCTCTCTCTCTCTCTCTCTCTCTCTCTCTCTCTCTTTCTCTCTCTCTCTGTCTCTCTCTCTCTCTCTCTCTCTGCCTGTCTGTTTATCTCTCGGCCTGTCTGTCTCTCTGCCTGTCTGTCTGTCTCTCTCCCTCTCTCTCTCTCTCTCTCTCTCTCTCTCTCTCTCTTCTCTCTCTCTCTGTCTCTCTCTCTCTCTCTCTCTCTCTCTGTCTCTCTGCCTGTCTGTTTATCTCTCTGCCTGTCTGTCTCTCTGCCTGTCTGTCTGTCTCTCTGTGTCTGTCTGTCTGTCTAACTGAAGTTTCACAGTGGTCAAATTCATTGTGAATATTTAAGTCTGAATATAAAAGTATGTTATCCAACCATGTACAAAAACTTATCGGAAACTCCAATAACAGCAGCTGTGAGTGTATTTCTGTGTCTTTGCCTTTCTAATCACATTTTAAGCATTGGATGCAGATTTCTTTGTCATTTATTACGTTAACTGTGGGAAAGAAAAATCTCTCAGAGATAGTTGTTAGAAGAAAAGAATGTTTTTAAATTCATCATGTCAGCAGTTAGTGTCAGCACTGAGGGAGCTCCTGCTCCTTGCTGCAAAACATTTCCGTCATGTCACGGAAACAGAAGGACGTGACCTGTTCCTCGCTGCAGAACAACATCTCCGTCATGTCACGTAAACAGAAGACGGTGACCTGTTCCTCGCTGCAGAACAACATCTCCGTCATGTCACATAAACAGAAGACGGTGACCTGTTCCTCGCTGCAGAACAACATCTCCGTCATGTCACGTAAACAGAAGACGGTGACCTGGTCCTCGCTGCAGAACAACATCTCCGTCATGTCACGTAAACAGAAGACGGTGACCTGTTCCTCGCTGCAGAACATGTCCGTCATGTCACGTAAACAGAAGACGGTAGCCTGTTCCTCGCTGCAGAACATGTCCGTCATGTCACGTAAACAGAAGACGGTAGCCTGTTCCTCGCTGCAGAACAACATCTCCTTCATGTCACGTAAACAGAAGACGGTAGCCTGTTCCTCGCTGCAGAATATCTCCGTCATGTCACGGAAACAGAAGGAGGTGACCTGTTCCTCACTACAGAATATCTCCGTCATGTCACGGAAACAGAAGGAGGTGACCTGTTCCTCGCTGCAGAACAACATCTCCGTCATGTCACGTAAACAGAAGACGGTGACCTGTTCCTCGCTGCAGAACAACATCTCCGTCATGTCACGTAAACAGAAGACGGTGACCTGGTCCTCGCTGCAGAACAACATCTCCGTCATGTCACGTAAACAGAAGACGGTGACCTGTTCCTCGCTGCAGAACATGTCCGTCATGTCACGTAAACAGAAGACGGTAGCCTGTTCCTCGCTGCAGAACATGTCCGTCATGTCACGTAAACAGAAGACGGTAGCCTGTTCCTCGCTGCAGAACAACATCTCCTTCATGTCACGTAAACAGAAGACGGTAGCCTGTTCCTCGCTGCAGAATATCTCCGTCATGTCACGGAAACAGAAGGAGGTGACCTGTTCCTCACTACAGAATATCTCCGTCATGTCACGGAAACAGAAGGAGGTGACCTGTTCCTCACTACAGAATATCTCCGTCATGTCACATAAACAGAAGACGGTGACCTGTTCCTCGCTGCAGAACAACATCTCCTTCATGTCACATAAACAGAAGAAGGTGACCTGTTCCTTGCTGCAGAACAACATCTCCATCATGTCACATAAACAGAAGAAGGTGACCTGTTCCTTGCTGCAGAACAACATCTCCTTCATGTCACATAAACAGAAGAAGGTGACCTGTTCCTTGCTGCAGAACAACATCTCTGTCATGTCACGTAAACAGAAGACGGTGACCTGTTCCTTGCTGCAGAACATCTCCATCATGTCACATAAACAGAAGAAGGTGACACGGTCCGTATGAGAAACGCAACAAACGGCTTCTCCAGTTGTTTATGGAATACCATCAACGTAGAAGCACTGATTTGTTTTGTTTTGTCATTCATAATGTAAAAGTACCTGAGTATCAGGCCCCTGATTGGCAGCACCTGGGGGTACCAGAAGCTCAAAATAAGTGTCAATAGCAACAGCAACATAACATGTTTGTCAATAGTTGTTGATTCTCAACCCTTCTGAAGTGAGTCATCCTACGGGAGTTTTACCGGCAGATAAACACAGACCTCCGGGTACTGGAGACATTCATCTGCATGTACGGCAGAACAGAACATCTGCAGACTTTCCCTTAAAGTTACCACCTAACGCTAGCGGTAACTAGCTATCTTTGTTAAATGTTTCAAAACTAATCTAGTTGTAGTCTTGCAATGTGTGACCCTGCAGGATCCCCAATCTTTAATTTATTTTAATTTAATTTATACTTTTTTATTGATCCCCATTGGGGACAGTTTACACTCTGTTAGAAATCACTTCACACAGGCCTGAAATACACACACACACACACATGCATGCTCAGGACCTATACATGATGTCAGAGTGGGGGGGCTGCCAGTATATATACTGTGTATATTGTATATATACAACCCCAAATCAGAAAAAGTTGGGACAGTATGGAAAACACAAATTAAAAAAAGAAAGTAGTGATTTCTAAATGTACTTTGACTTGTATTTCATTGCAGACAATGTGAACACAAAATATTTCATGTTTTGTCTGGTCAACTTAATTCCATTTGTAAATATACATCCTTTCCTGTCATTCAGACCTGCAACACATTCCAAAATAGGTTGGGACAGGAGCAATTTAGGGCTAGTAATCAGGTAAATTGGTTAAATAATGATGTGATTTGAAACAGGTGATGTCAACAGGTGATTGTAATTATGATTTGGTACAAAAGCAGCATCCAAGAAAGGTCTAGTCCTTTAGGAGCAAAGATGGGCCGAGGATCGCCAGTTTGCCAACAAATACGTGAGAAAATTATTGAAATGTTTAAAAACAATGTTCCTCAAAGAAAGATAGGAAGACATTTGCTTATTTCACCTTCAACAGTGCATGACATATTTAAAAGATTCAAGGAATGTGGAGGATTTTCAGTGCGTAAAGGACAAGGGCGCAAGCCTAAGCTGAACAACCGTGATCTCCGATCCCTCAGGCGGCACTGCATCAAGAATCGTCATTCATCTATAAGCGATATCACCACATGGGCTCAGGACTACTTTGGCAAACCTTTGTACCACAATACGTAGTTACATTCACAAATGCCAAAACTGTACTGTGCCAAAAGGAAGCCCTATGTTAACAGTGTCCAGAAGTGCCGTCGACTTCTCTGGGCTCTGAGGCATCTGGGATGGACCATCACACAGTGGACATGTGTACTGTGGTCAGATGAATCAGTATTTCAGGTATTTTTTGGGTGAAATGGACACCGTGTGCTCCGGACCAAAGAAGAAAAGGATCATCCAGACTGTTACCAGCAACAAGTCCAAAAGCCAGGGTCTGTCATGGTATGGGGTTGTGTCAGTGCCCTTGGCA
Source organism: Gymnocephalus cernua (assembly GCA_023631565.1). Lineage (NCBI taxonomy): Eukaryota > Metazoa > Chordata > Actinopteri > Perciformes > Percidae > Gymnocephalus > Gymnocephalus cernua. Next base: position 37,433,032 of record CM042436.1, on the reverse strand, counting down.
AAGGTAACTTGCACTTCTGTGATGGCACCATTAATGCTGAAAAGTACATAGAGATTTTGGAGCACAATATGCTGCCTTCAAGAAGACATCTTTTCCAGGGACATCCATGCATATTTCAACAAGATAATGCGAAACCACATTCTGCACACATTACAAAGTCCTGGCTGCGGAGGAAGAGGATACGGGTACTTGACTGGCCTGCCTGCAGTCCCGACCTGTCTCCAATAGAGAATGTGTGGCATATTTTGAAGCACAAAATGCGACAACAAAGACCCCGTACTGTTGCCCACCTTAAGACTTGTTTGCAGCAAGAATGGGACAAAATTACACCTGAAACACTTCATCACTTGGTGTCTTCAGTCCCTAAACGTCTTTCAAGTCTTGTGAAAAGGAATGGCAACATTACAAAGTGGTAAATGCTTTACTGTTCCAACTTATTTTGAAATGTGTTGCAAGAACCAAAATAGGAATTTTGTTTTTTTGAAAAAGAAACAATAATCATGAGGAACACATTAAATTATGTCCTGTTGTATTGTCTGCAATGAAATACAAGTCAAAATACATTTAGAAATCACTACTTTCTTTTTTTATTTGTGTTTTCCATACTGTCCCAACTTTTTCTGATTTGGGGTTGTAAATATATTTATCTCAGGAAGGTTTGCAGCAGCCCACGTACATACGATGTGAAACAAAGCCACACAGAAAACACTAACGTGTCCCGACAGTGTCTCTTCCACTCTACACACTCTGTGCTAACACGTCTTTATCTTTCCTGGACATTTGGGCGTCAAACCAAAGGGACAATTAAGATGTTGGCGGCAGCCTCCACCCCCTCGCTGACAAAATGAAAAGGATTTCTGTGACATTGGTTTAATGTGTGGTCCATCATTTATATACTGCACACGCCGATGGCTCTGTAGATTAGGCCAGACGGCAGCTTTATGAAGGCAGGAAGTTACGGAGGCTTCATCTGTCACATTTAGGGCTACTCGGACTCTGTTTCCCTGATTAAAGACACACGGTTGATCAAAATGCTGAATACACAGGTGGGGATTTAGCGTCTGTGTGCACATCAGGAGTGTGTGTTTCCAGACGGTAGTCCCATGGCCTTATTGTTAACAAAAGCTTTTGTTTTTTTTCTGACATTTTTGTTGCTTCCTTTTGAAAAGTTTTCCAACATTTTTGTGTTTATTCTACGATGTTGCTGTTTTAGACGTTTTGGGTGTGTTTTGGCATTTTTTAGGTGCTGTCTTCGACTATTTTGGCGCTATTTGCAACGTTTCTAAAATGTGAGGATGTTTCTTTACTTTTAATACTTTAACTACTTTTTCCTGATGATACTTACATACTTTTACTGAAGTATAGCATTTTCAATGCAGGACTTTAACTTGTAAGAGAGTATTTCAACAGTGTGGCATCAGTACTTTTACTGCAGTAATGTGAATACTTCTTTCTAAATGTATCTCTGGAGATGTCTGTGATGTCTGTGATTCCTCTCATCCCGCTGATCACAGATGTAAATAAACTGTACGTCCAGCTGTTGAACATCTGGAAGCAAAACTCATCTGGGATGGAGGGGAAACCTTTTCATGTTTGTTCGTCTTTTATATCATACAGTTTATAAACTTCTGGAGGAGCGGATAAAAACATCAGAACAAATTAAGACAATGCCCAACATGACATCATGACTTTGCGTAAACATACACGCCCACTTTCTTAAGCTAGTGGCATGTTATCTGTACACATTTTGAGCTATCCGCGTGTATGTCTACGCTGTACACAGCGAACATAAACGTACACGGCACTGTCTACAAGTGATGTGTTACCTGTACACATTCTGAGCGCCATATAAAGTGGATGTAAACATACACGCTGCATACAGCGGACAGTTGGGTTTAGGAAACGTCACACACGGGGCGTGATCCCCGGTCTCCTGAGTGAAAGTCCTGTGTTTGACCTATTCCCTTGGTTTGGGGCGGTGTGAAAGCTCTGGTTCAGTTGATAACGGGGGTCTCGGTTCACTTCCAGGTGAGAACGTGATCTGACCCAAATACAGGAAGTGAACCAAATACAGGAAGGGACCCAAAAACAGAGCATTTACTAGCCTGCAGTTTTAACCTTGCACACAATTTAAGGACTTGTATATGATTTTAGGGACGATAACTTTCACATCCATAAGCTGTTCTTAGCACACATCGCTGGTCATCTGTGTGACATCATCAGTCTGTGTGACATCATCATCTCTCCCCATCTGTCAGCTGATCATTGTTCACCTTCTAAAATATTAGAAACACTAAATCAGAACCAGGAAACTGAGATGTTATAAATGTGGTGTTGTTCCGTTATTTCTGTGTGTTGGCGAGTTTTGGATATTCTGTCCAATAAACAAGCAGCAGTCTCCACCGCGTGACGTGTGTTTAAGTGTTTGGTGCATTTGACAAAGTGCAGTATGCAAACCGAAGTTGTACCGAGTCCACCAAACTATAGGAGTGAAAGAGCCCAAAGAGACTAAACATGCGTGACTTCTTTAACGTCAGAGCCATTTAATCTATTGTTAATATAAAAGTATTGATCAGTGCAGCTTTACATTTCCCTGAGGGATTCATCTATTTAGAGGCTCACCATGTCTCTTATTTCACACACAGCATTGTGGGAAACACCAGCCCCCCCATTTCCACCAGGTTGTGTGTGCATTAGAGGAACATCCCAAAAGCCACATTCTGCTCCGGTCCGCCTCGATGCGTCTGCCTCTCCTCCCAAATCAGGCTGTGAAAAGAGCTTTCTGTCTCTTAAAGACGATTTCTCCAGGCTTCAAACTGTGTCTGAGAAAAGCAGAAAGTGTGTTTCTGTCCGTTTAGACTTCACGTTTGTGTCAAGGGACTCTGGATATCAGAAAGCTGAGACATCGACCAAATGAGAAATCTTATCTTGACAAATAACTGATAACACAAAATGAGAAAGCAGTTATCTCTCCACAGAGAGAAGACATCTTTAGTGTTCATTATATCTGTAGTCAAATATTCTACTGAGGAATATTTATTAGGTTTTTATCAGGGTCCTGACATTAACACTCGCTAAGCGCCAAGTGCAGAGGTCTACCCGCCACATGGCGAGTAAATGTTCTTCAGTCTTCATGTTGGTGAAGCTGCAGCTACTTTCCTCTCTTCCTCTGCTGTCTCCACAAACACAAAATCACACACACACACACACACACTCACACACTCAGACACACACACACACACACACACACACACACTCAGACACACACACACTAAGACACACAAACGCAAACATATGCACACACACACAATCAATAAAATACATGGTCCAAAATTATGTGAAGTTGTTTTTTTATTGAAAAACCTTAAATTTACTATTTTTAGTATATCGCAGTTATGTGGTTATATCGCAGCCAATCTGATTTTGTGTTATTGGCGCGAGTCTCTTTCTGATTGTACCACAGACACTTTATTCTTCAGATGGGGAAGTGCAAGTTTAGCGAAACTGAAAAAACTGAATTTAGGGCTCAGTTGATGTGATAAAGGTCCTAAATTTCATCCATGATGGTCTTAAAAAGTCTTAAATTTGACTTGTTGAAAGCTGCAGAATCTCAGGGATACAACATCTCTATCCCACACTAAACATCTCTGAACACAAACTGTGCATGTAGCTGATGTGTGTCCTGGAGACAGCACGCCGTCTTTAGGTCCCATCTCTCTGGTTATTAGCCTTAGGATAAAGACAGCAGCTTCTCACCAATGCTGATGAATTCTTCATGACAAAATAACCCGCCGAGTCATTCATTTATTTATCCTGCCGATATTTTCAAGCCACGAGATGATCCATAATTCAGTGTGGCTGCGTTTTGATTCCACGGCCGTCTCATACATCATCTTTACTGCTTTCTGTTGGTATTCATTTCTGCAGCTTCTTTTATTCTGCTCTGAAGGGGGGAGGGGGCACCACTGCCTTGCTTAGGGGCAGCGGTGGCAGAAAAGTCCTGCAGTTTAAATGCTACTGCAGTAAAAGTGTGTAAGTATCATCAGGAAAATGTAGTTAAAGTATTAAAACATTGAAGTGTAAAGGACCCAAACAGTTGTGTATTTAATGGTCTACACACACACACACACACAGACACAGACACACACACACACACACACACACACACACACACACACACACACACACACACACACACACACACACACACACACACAGACACAGACAGTTGTGTGTTTAATGGTCTGATCATCTCAGCTGGACTTGTAGCCGTTATATTGTCAGTTAGATTTTATAAACTACATGTGTTTTGTGTGCTTTAGTAACTAAAACTGCAACAGATGAATGTAGTGGAGTAACTAAAGTAACTAGTAACTAAAGCTATAACAGATGAATGTAGTGGAGTAACAAGTACAATATTTCTCTCTAAAATGTAGCGGAGTAGAAGTAGAAAGTGGCATGAAAAGAAAAGACTCAAGTAAAGTACCTCAACATTTGGACTGAAGTACAGTACAGGAGTAAATGTACTTAGTTACATTCCACCACTTCCACTTTCTCCGTTACCTCGCTGTTTCAGGATCTGCAAACACGCGGCTCTGTATCACTTTGTGCTCCAAATAAAATGCATCCAGTCTGGGATTTGGGGGATTTTCTGGTGTCCGTCGCTGTGCCCAGAATGGAAATGGGCCCTGATTAGTCTCGCATCACAGACTCTCCCGGCGAAGCCATTCAAGGGCAGGAAGAGGGAGGAGCTGCTGTTTATATATATATATATATATATATATATATATATATATATATATATATATATATATATATATATATATTCAGCCGAAACCTGCAGACTTTCTGCTGTAAATAACAAAAACATGCAGTATGTATCTCTATTAGAGCACAGAAAGATAGTATAATAGCACATATAAGCAGAACCTTTGCATAGTCCGCCTGTAATGCACTCTTTTAAATAAATATAAAACAGCTGCAATAATATCACAACATGCAATAACATTCAAAATGTCCTCTAACAGACAGGAAGTCATTTAAAGGGTCTCTGCCTTAAACCACAAACTGTTTAATTTGTACAAAACCAACAAAGGAGATATGTTAATTACTGAGCTGCAGAGGTCTGGATTTATTACTATGAAACAGAGTTGAACCCATTCTCAGATGTTTCCAGCCTTTATGCTAAGCTAGGCTAACCACATCCTGTCTTGGGCATCGAATTGAACATCTCACTCTCAGATGCATACTGCGCTATCATCTTTTAAAACGGGCCGAGAAAGTGTCACATATCTTCCACACGTTGCTCCAAACTGTTTATCTGCAGCTCACACTGAACTGCTATCTGTTAAATTAAATGTTTCCCTGCCTGACTGTGATTGATGCGAGTGACTCTCGTCTTCCCTCCGCGGTCTCGGCTTTCTTCACCGGATGTCCGTGTTTGTGGTCTGCGTCTCGCCGCTTGTTTACCGTGTTCCTTCACTCAGCAGCAGAACGGCCGCAGCGGGAGAGTTTTTGCCTGAGCGTCTGCAAGCTAAATCTCTCTTTTTGTCTTCCAAGAGGAGACGGCGATGTCTCACATCAACATAAAGCTGTTAGAATCTAATCGAATGGCACTTGCTTTGGGTCTTGTGACCCGCTGCTTCAGAATCAATTACCAGGGGGACAGCTTTTCCATCTCAGCAGCAGCGTTAAAAACGCCGGTCGGGAGATTTATGCGACTGCTCGGGTTAGGAGAGGAGGAGGTTAAAGACTAAGGTGAAAAGGATCCTGACAGACATTACAAAGGAAAACCAGGGGAATAAAAAACAACCTGAGAGGAATTGAAAAAGCAAAAAAAAAACTCCACAGAAAGGTTCCTCTGTTTCAGCTGTCAGGTCAGCGTTGAAACAAAACGCAACCGTTTTATAGTTAAGGTTTCTGAATGCATTGTTCCCGCCGTGAAGCTGAATGACTCTTTGTGTTTCAGGGCAGCTCGGGAACAGAGCGAGGTTATGACAGATTTTGGGGGGTTGTTGCGTGCTCGTGGCATCCTTACAGCGGCGTCCACGAGGCTCATAAACAGTCCCAACATGCAGAGAGGCTGTAAACAGTCTGTGAGAAAGGCCCCGAGCAGGAACAAAAGCCCCTCTCAGGCTCTGTTTGGCGCTGTGTGGAGACTCTCTGAAGAGCAGAAAAAGCAGCACTTCACCACAAAAACAACACAGATTTATTGCAGGGAAATCACACTAACAGACCAGATACCAACTTAAACCCTTCAGGGAAGTCAAAGTCATAATTAACAAATCTAAATCTAACATGTTTTAATCCAGAAGATTGGTGTTCTGTCAAACTCCATTTTTATTGTATTTATGGCCGGCAGTTTAACACAATAGCCATTGTAATTTCCTCTTTATATATTCACTTTTAGACTGCTTTAACCCTGAAAAACGGCCACATAAGTTGTTTTGTTCAAGCAGCAATTATTACCTATATTTAGGTTTTTAGTGGCGGTGCCCTCTAGTGGTCGTAGTAGTTCTGACGGGAGCAAAGCAGGAAGTAAGGTGAGGAAGTATAAGAGCTGCAAATGTCCTGGTAGCGAAATTACGAATCCTACTATGGCCACGCCAAGACCTGCCCTACCCGCCCTAAGCTCGATTGGCTGGGGTTAGGCATTTGACCTTGAGTGGTTAAGGTTAGGACTGCTGATTGGTCAGGGGATAGGACCTGAACTAATGGGGTTACGTTACCTTGCGTAAGCACGGACGCCTGGCTATTGAATGGCAGGTCTTGGCGTGGCCATAGTGGGATTTGTAGTATCGCGTACTGGTAAGAAGGCAGGTTGGGGGTGGGGGGTGGTTAAAGAAACAGGACTGTCCCCCAGGAGACCTGGGTTCATGTACCATCTGAAAACAAAAGGAAACAGAGTTGTTTTAACTTTAGGGAACAAACAGAGATACGTCACGTTCTCCGTCACCATGGTAACCTTCAAGAAGTGAAGTCACGTCTGATTTGAACCTAAACCTCCATCTTTGTATCAACTTAACTCGTTAACTTTGTTAATTTGGTTTATCAGACGCAAGAAAGCAACAAAATAATCACTAAGATAGACCTCCGTGTTTAACTAGTGTCTAGTGTTTAACTAGTGTCTATTTACTGTCTGACTACTGTCTAACTAGTGTCTAACTAGTGTCTCACTAGTGTCTAACTACTGTCTAACTAGTGTACTAGTGTCTAACTAGTGTCTAATGTTTAACTACTGTCTAATTACTGTCTAACTACTGTCTAACTAGTGTCTAACTAGCGTCTAACTAGTGTACTAGTGTCTAACTACTGTCTAACTAGTGTACTAGTGTCTAACTAGTGTCTAACCACTGTACTAGTGTCTAACTAGTGTCTAACTAGTGTTTAACTAGTGATCTTCAAACGTTACAGGTTCTGCAATTCAAATCAACGGCTGTTTTTCTCCCTGGAAGAGATCTTTGTGTTAGCGAGACGTCATGGTGATTACAACTTTATAAACAAAGCGACTCGTCCCCACCAGGGTTGGGCTCCATTTACACTGCTACATTTCCCCTGTCATTCCCCCTGCTCTGGCGTTTCCCCCTCTCATCCCCCCTGCTCTGATTGGGCATTATCGGTCATGACGTCTCGTTCTCCGAGACTTAAAGCTACTAGCGTTACTATAACTACCAGCAGTGGGCACTGCCTCCTGTTTGTGTCCAGTATACCAGGATGTTGATGAGATATGAGGTTTTGGGCGTGTTAGTTTAGATTAGTTCTTCTTCTACTGGAGATAAAAATACTCGGTGCACCGAGATCACTTTGGGCTCAAAACCTCAAAAGCTTAAAAACCAAAACGTAGTGCTGGATTTGAAGCCAGAAAAAGCCAACAAAAACAACACAGAGACTATCAGCCTATCAGTGAGTTGCACTCGCTGCAGAGTTAGTTCACCACCTGTCAGCTGATTGAGACAAATTACAACGTATGAAGTTGTGGGGATGCAATTATGCAAATGTGTAGGTGGTGTGCGGTGGCGGAGGGAGTCAAAGCTGATTCTCAGCCGGCAGCGAGGGGAGGAAGAGGACGAAGCAGGCTTCACAGTCCCAGACTGAAAACTAGTGAGCTGCTGTTTCAGGAAATAACTGATGAAACTATCTATCTATCTATCTATCTATCTATCTATCTATATATATATATATATATATATATATTTATATATATATATATATGTATATATATGTGTGTATATATATATATATATATATATATATATATATATATATATATATATATATATATATATATATATTTATATATATATGTATATATATGTGTGTATATATATATATATACATACATATATATATATATATATATATATATATATATATATATATATATATATATATGTATATATATATATGTATATATATGTGTGTATATATATTGTTTAAATCATCAAATACAATGTTAGAAAAAAACATCAATATTACAAATATTATGAATTTGTATTTTTACTATTTGCGGAGCGGTACGTACTACGTCACTTCCGGAGTCTTCAGCTGATTTTTTTTAAATGTTATTACGGTGCATAACTTACTGGAAGAAAACTGAGCAATGTGTTGTTACTGGTGATAAAACCACAGATTATATATATGTACATTGAAGCAATACTGGCATTAAAGACCCGCTGATCGCTGTCCGATTCTCTGAATGAATGCCCGTGTTGCATTGTGGGATACCTGCTTTGAATGCACGAAGCTTGGCTCATATCGTAGCCTACTGTTCTGTCTTATTTACTGTAATATTTCACCAAATAATAAGACCAAAATAATATTATTAAAATAAAGAAATGAATACCATGATGACATCTAAATAAATGTTGATAGATGTAGCGTTGTAGTTTAAAAAATATCAATAAACATAAAGCCATCCAGCTTCCCTGGCCGAAATAGACCAAAATAATAACTTTAAAAGAAATGCATAAAAAACATGATAAGATCTGATGAATAAATGTTGATAAAAACAGCAGTTATTGGGCTAAAAATACCAGTACTAGCGCAGCTGTATCCAGCTTCTCTGCTGCAGTCGACTTGCAGAAAGAAACGTGCTGTAATCACGAAAGATGCTTCCCATTAAAATACATTAGTTTAAAAAACGTGACTCTATCACGTAAATCTTCACAATTACGTGATGGTACCACGATCTAATTGATTTATTTTTGTGATGCCATCACGAACTGACGTGAGACTGGGTTGGTAATTTTTGGTATGTGAGGTGCATATTGCATTGTTCATCTATCCAGTAAATTTAAAGTCATTCATGTAACTGTAAGAGGTGAATCCAAGACATTTCATTTTGTATTTCTTAAAAATCAGATGAGGCCTTCATGAGAGATACATTATTCATAACTATAGCACCCCCTATTGGCCGATCTTCCCCAAATTTGACCCTGAGCCTCAGAGTGGCACGTCAAACAAGAATATAAAGTTTTGTTTTGATAGCGTTTAATTTGGTCGACATATGCAAAAGTTCATCTTTTGGTCGCTGGCTACAAAATGTGTTCGTTCATAATTCATGCATTGTTGAAGCGAGTGAAATTCTTTTAATAGGTTTTTGTCACGTCTATCTGAAGACGCTATGCTCAAAGTGTCAGGCAGATCGGTCAAAAACCCCAGGAGGAGTTTGCAAAAATGTGGTTTTGCACATTTTGTGATTTTGCGGAAAAAAATGTGCAAAAATTGTGCATCTGTGTGAGTTGGATTATAGAATCTTTCTAAACTTTTTTCTTAAAAGAAATTACTCAAATTGATGAATTGATTATGAAAGTAGTTGGCAGTTAATGTAATGTTGACAACTAATGGATTCATCTTTGCAGCTCTGGCGGGTTTGGCTGACGTCAGATGTTTTTAAAACAACCGCCTGTAATCAGATGAGAAGTTTCATCTCTGTGCCAGAGGAGATGATGCCCTCGTCTGTTGTTATTGTTTCCTCTGTAAGGTAACACACTGCTGTTATCCTGAAGCACATCAGAACACACACACATTAAACTACAGCAGCTCGCTGTCACTTGCAGTCCTGTTTGATTGCTTTGCATCTGTAGGATGTTGAGAGTAGCTGGTGGATTTTTTGGGCCTGCAGATACACTTGAACTTCCTGTCATCGTTGAGACTTTGACCTTTAACTTTGACAACAGAGAACAAAACGGACAGAAGGGTAAAAGCTGCCTCCAAACAACTGAGAAAATGAAAAGGCCTGCGGTTATTTCTTTCTGTCTTGGTCTCTTTTGTGTCTTTTGTTTGAGTGCTTCTCTGTTCTCCTGTGGTGGTCTGAGAGAGGAGACGAGGCAGGGGGATAGGAGACAAGGCAGGGGGTTAGGAGGCAGTGGGTTAGGAGATGAGGCAGGGTGTTAGGAGGCAGTGGGTTAGGAGACGAGGCAGGGGGTTAGGAGGCAGGTTGCACTTAAAGATTAAAGGAGAATTCTGGTTGATTTCAACACGTAGCGAACACAGAGAATCTGACTGCAGTAGATGAGACAGAAAGGCATAAAAGTTTTGTCAATCCATACCTCACCGAAAAACAGGAAATAAACAGAGGTATGGATTACCACAACTTTTCTACCTTTCTGCCACATCTACTGCAGTCAGATTCTCTGTGTTCCCTCAGAAGGAATCACGTCACATGGGTCGGACCTTGTATTGACATCTCCAACATGTTTAGAGGCTAAAAACACGTTTAAAACCTGCCCTGTTTCAGCCTGTTGGGTGCTAACTCTAGCAGGAGAACACGGTGGAGGCAACACCGGTTGGTTTAGTTTTTCTTGCTACTGACAGCACTCCACATTTACAACCAACAGAACTACTGGTTGAAATCCACCGAAATTCTGCTTTAACATCTCCTGCCTGCAGGACCTGCAGGACCTTCAGGTCCTTCCCATAATGTGTACATAATGGAAAGCAGGAGAAGCAGAACGCTGCCTGCAAATAAAATAGGGCAATAGTTATACACATCTGCAAATAGCTTTTCCATTAACGCTAACAACCGAAATATTGAGAGTGCACCATTTTGAAATAAACCTTTTAAAGTAAACGGCTTTTAGAATACGTTGTAAATGAAATTAGAGTGACTAGAATATCCTCTTTGTGTTTTTATAAGTGAAAGATCTGCTGAGACAGAGACAGCAACAATATTGTCATTTCTGGGATAAAGGAAATGTTTAGGATATCTACTAATAACTCGCTCTGTCAGCTGTGAAATGAATATAGTGCTTTGAGTTTAATTTCATAAAGTCGGTCCGGAGGGCTCGTTCAGGGGGCTGGTAACACCAGACAGCATCGGCGGAGCAGGGAGGTAGGTAGCTTCCTACAGACTTCTGCCCCAAAATGTTTACTCAAAAGCCACAAACCTTTTTTTCAGTCAATTTTGTTTAACTTTTCGTCAGTCTCTCTGACTGATACATTTGTAATATATGAGATATGTCACCCTTGGAACTTCATTACTCTCGCTACGTCTAGGATAATACCACAGCTTGGTTTTACTCGTACATTAGTCTCACATTGCCAGACCTTCCTCCACTGTGCTGCAGAGGAGGGTCTGGTTAGTCCACCCAGCATCCCTGGATGGGAGAAAAACCTGCTCTGCTTTATTGGCATTTCTTTAAACCAATCAGAAAAACGTCACACAGTCTTCTTCAGCGGTCTCACTGAGTTGCAACATGTGGCCTCCGTCTCAGCCTCCCATTGGCTGCTTCCCAGACTCGCTTCAGCCCGCTGGCCACAGGTAGACCACACACACATCATGACAGTTAAGTTTAGCCGACAAAAGGTGAGCGTCATGACGGAAGATTTAAGACTCTGTCCGTCAAGGGTGAAAGTCTAATGCAACCACTGATAGGGTTAGTATATAAGCTTTATCTAAATAGCAACCTTTCCTTAAATACGGCTGGTTCTGGGATGATGGCAGTTCTAATCTGATGCCCGCAGTGCACAATAGAAGCATCAAATGAGGCCCGTCAATTATTACTGTCAGTGCTTCATCAGCGTGAGTAGAAGGTGTAGCGTGTGAGCGTGTGAAGTGGTTGAAATGCGACTCACGGTGATTGCATGAGCCCTGACTAAACCTTACCTAGGCCTGTATGCCAGTACCTGGATTATCTAAGACTAAGTGTGTTTTTTACTGACAGGGGCATTGATTAATGTTGTTCCACAGTATCGGTCCTGAATACTTTACAGAAAATGAACAGAGGCAGGTTTAGACAGATTAGAAAAAAGAGAGTGGTTTCGGGGTGAAAACACCACTACTATATACTACTATACTACTAATACTCCCAGGAATGATGAAGACAGAGAACAGTTAGATATAAAACCGGATAGAGGCTCTTTGGGATGATATTGTTTATTAACAATACAGATTTTTAGGCATTCTGTTAACTTAAAAGACTTGAAAAAAGTGCATAGCTGCCGTGAATGAAAAGAAAATCTCCCCGGGACCCCTAGGTTTGGGCTGAGCCTTGAATGTTGACGTCTTGCTCTGCCCTTGCCAGACAGTATGAACCCTGACGGACCTTTTCAAGTGTTACAGGACGTTTTGGGGACATTTTCAAAGACTTCTCCTCGACAGCTTAACTCTCATGTTCCCCAGGAAGCGTTGGAACCCTGTGACAATACGAACACCCCAACGTTCAGCTCCGTCCCAGCAGATATGAGGCTTAATTGTCTTGTTAGTAACGGACCGAAAAAGTGCCGACGGGCCTGAGTGACCCGGCTCGTCTCAGAGAGACTTCCCTGGAGGTCAACTACTTCCTGCCCTGCCTCTCTCCGCACCAGACTGCAGAATGAACCTGGAAGCCGTCTTTGTGTCCCTCTGATCTGCTCGGCATGAATAAAACATCAAAGTCGTTATCTTCGCGCTGCACTCTCGGTTTCCCAGGTGAAGATTAGTCTGCCGCAACAGCTGATGGAGGCAAATGAGCCGAGTGTCCGCAGGGCGGCTCGCAGTCAGACGCTTTTCTCTGCCATCGAGGGAAAAATATACATCAAACTGGACAAATTAGTCCCAGTTACAGAGGAGGAGGAAGGCAGGGCGGTAATTAGACAGCCAGTCGTTCTGCAGCATCTGCTCAGTGTCACTGCGACGGGGGAAATTATTTTTCCTGCCGCTGTTTGTGTCTGCTTTCTCACATTAAACGATTCTTGAACAGCAGTAAGGACCAAGACTGGAAAAACATTCATTTACACCGCTTGTTGCACGATGTTCAAGATTCACGTGTGACTTTATTTAAAGTGGACATATTATGCTTTTACGTATTTTCTGTCATATATACAATGTTATAATGTCGGATTTTCAAGGTAAACGTGGCCTAAACTTAAACTTCAGTTTAAATGTTCAGATTTCCAACAGATTTCCAACTGTTTGTTCTACTCTCGGCTAAGTGTTTCACAACTCTAAGCCGGCCTTCTATGATTGGTCATCTGCTCCAGGTAGGCAGGACTGGACTGTTCTTTTTAATCCACTCTGGTGTTAACATTGTCGCATGTAGCTAGCTACATGCTAACTGCAGTAAAATATGTCATCTTGGCTGCCAGTGTTGTTGAATTCTCCCCAATTCTAGGTCACATTACTCCTGAAACATTTTCTGTTAGTGGTATTTAGTTTAAAAGCCTTTATCTGCGATTGTTGACCATAGACAGGGCTGCTATATTCTATTAGTGTCCACTGCTAACTATAGTTAGCTAGAGTTAACTATTGGCGGCCAATGTTTCAGCGTTACTGCTGAAACATTTTCGATTGGGTAGTATTTGGTTTAGAAGACTTTATCAGCGATTTGACGGTAGAAAGTGCTGCTTCTTTCCACTATGTTAGCTTAGTGCTAACTATTGAGTAGCTGCACGACGCGACCTAGGTGTAATCTTGGCGGCCACTGTTGTCATTTCTCCCCAATTTTGGGTCGCTTTACTGCTGTGACATGTCCGTTTGTGTAGTATTTGGTTTAGAAGCCTTTATTGGTGATTTTTTCAAGGAACAAAGTCCTGTTATATACTGTTTCACTAGCTCCAGCTTCAACTGGTGAAACAAAACTGGAACAGAGATTCCAGGAAGCTTGCTGGCCAATCAGAGCAGACTGGGCTTTGTCAGGAGGAGGGCTTAAAGAACACAGCGCTCCTACAGAGCGTCTCATAGAGAGCATCTCCTACAGAGCGTCTCCTACAGAGCATCTCATAGAGAGCGTCTCCTACAGAGCGTCTCATACAGAGCGTCTCATACAAAGCGTCTCATACAGAGCATTTCCTACAGAGCGTCTCATAGAGAACGTCTCATAGAGAGCGTCTCATAGAGAGCATCTCATACAGAGCATTTCCTACAGAGCGTCTCATAGAGAGCGTCTCATACAGAGCGTCTCATAGAGAGCATTTCCTACAGAGCGTCTCATACAGAGCATGTCATACAGAGCGTCTCATAGAGAGCTTTTCCTACAGAGCGTCTCATACAGAGCGTCTCGTACAGAGCGTCTCATAGAGAGCGTTTCCTACAGAGTGTCTCATACAGAGCGTCTCATAGAGAGCATTTCCTACAGAGCGTCTCATACAGAGTGTCTCATAGAGAGCATTTCCTACAGAGCGTCTCGTACAGAGCGTCTCATAGAGAGCATTTCCTACAGAGCGTCTCATACAGAGCATGTCATACAGAGCGTCTCATAGAGAGTGTTTCCTACAGAGCGTCTCATACAGAGCGTCTCATAGAGAGCGTCTCCTACAACGCGTCTCATACAGAGCGTCTCGTACAGAGCGTATCGTACAGAGCGTTTCCTACAGAGCGTCTCGTACAGAGCGTTTCATACAGAGCATCTCATAGAGAGCATTTCCTACAGAGCGTCTCATACAGAGCGTCTCGTACAGAACGTCTCGTACAGAGCGTCTCGTACAGAGCGTTTGCTACAGAGCGTCTCGCACAGAGCGTCTCGCACAGAGCGTCTCGTACAGAGCGTTTCATACAGAGCATCTCATAGAGAGCATTTCCTACAGAGCGTCTCGTACAGAGCGTTTCATACAGAGCATCTCATAGAGAGCATTTCCTACAGAGCGTCTCGTACAGAGCGTCTCGTACAGAGCGTCTCATACAGAGTGTCTCATACAGAATGTGAACACAGGTGCAGCAGTCACGGGCAGGATGACAAAAATAGTGTTTTTTGACCATTAAAACATGTAAACATGTTCTAGAACTAACACAAAATACAAGTATGAACCTGGAAATATAATATATAATAGTTCCCCTTTAAATAGGATGCTAAACACCAAATCCGTTTTTTGTCTTTTTCCAACACTTTTGTCAATTTTTCCGTCGTTTTCGTCGAATTTTTTCTATGTTTTTTATAATAAATAATTATCGATATTCAAATATGTCACCAAATATTCTGGAGCCTGTTTCACCGACTGACGTCTTTGCTGTAATCAGATCATTCGAATGAGAAATTCAGATCTTTTTGCAACAGATATTTTGATTTAAGGAGATACGCTTTGTGTGTGTGTGTGTGTGTGTGTGTGTGTGTGTGTGTGTGTGTGTGTGTGTGTGTGTGTGTGTGTGTGTGTGTGTGTGTGTGTGTGTGTGTGTGTGTGTGTGTGTGTGTGTGTGTAAACTCGTGGTAATAAAAAGGCAGAGCGCTTGAGCACACAGCAGGGTGTTTAACGCACCCCCGTTTCAGTTTAAATAAAGAGTTTGAGTGAGGGCTGAACACGCCCCATGGCGCTGTGGACATCCAAATAGACCTCAGCTTGTTTTGGGGTGTTGTCCTTCGTTTTCATCTTAAACTTTGACCCTCTCACTTTGTGTCTCCACTTCAAAAAAGTTAATTTGGTCGCCTAGAAATATCTTGTTAAGCGTTCTGCGAACCAAGCTAGCTTGCTACCATTAGCATTAGCTGGTAGCTGAGAACGTTTGCAGATATTCTGTTCTGCCGTACACGCAGACAGACACAGAAGCTTTTTCCTGACATTGTTGACGCATTTTTACACGTTGTTGTTGCATTGTTCGATGTGTTTGACACATTTTAGAAGATTTTGTCTCTTTTCCTGTCATTTTTGTTTTTGTTGCAATTTGTTAACATTTTTGTCTTTTTTTCCGACCTTTTGAAGTCATATTTGTGTCTTTGAGGGTGATGGGGGGGATTTGATGTCCCATCATGCATCACTGATGGCAGTATGTTACATGAATGTCATGCCGCCTTCCCTCCTGTTTCACATCTCTGCAGAGGTTAAATTCTCCGCTTTTAGAAATCCAAATCAATACACACACAGTCCTTGAGAAGGTTTCACTTCTCTATGAAATGAAAAACCTCACTCTGTGTGTGTGTGTGTGTGTGTGTGTGTGTGTGTGTGTGTGTGTGTGTGTGTGTGTGTGTGTGTGTGTCTGTCTATGTGTGTGTGTGTGTGTGTGTGTTGTGTGTGTGTCTGTGTGTGTGTGTGTGTGTGTGTGTGTGTGTGTGTGTTGTGTGTGTGTCTATGTGTGTGTGTGTGTTGTGTGTCTGTGTGTGAGTGTGTGTGTGTGTGTGTGTGTGTGTGTGAGTGTGTGTGTGTGTGTGTGTGTGTGTGTGTGTGTGTGTGTGTGTGTGTGTAAACTCGTGGTAATAAAAAGGCAGAGCGCTTGAGCACACAGCAGGGTGTTTAACGCACCCCCGTTTCAGTTTAAATAAAGAGTTTGAGTGAGGGCTGAACACGCCCCATGGCGCTGTGGACATCCAAATAGACCTCAGCTTGTTTTGGGGTGTTGTCCTTCGTTTTCATCTTAAACTTTGACCCTCTCACTTTGTGTCTCCACTTCAAAAAAGTTAATTTGGTCGCCTAGAAATATCTTGTTAAGCGTTCTGCGAACCAAGCTAGCTTGCTACCATTAGCATTAGCTGGTAGCTGAGAACGTTTGCAGATATTCTGTTCTGCCGTACACGCAGACAGACACAGAAGCTTTTTCCTGACATTGTTGACGCATTTTTACACGTTGTTGTTGCATTGTTCGATGTGTTTGACACATTTTAGAAGATTTTGTCTCTTTTCCTGTCATTTTTGTTTTTGTTGCAATTTGTTAACATTTTTGTCTTTTTTTCCGACCTTTTGAAGTCATATTTGTGTCTTTGAGGGTGATGGGGGGGATTTGATGTCCCATCATGCATCACTGATGGCAGTATGTTACATGAATGTCATGCCGCCTTCCCTCCTGTTTCACATCTCTGCAGAGGTTAAATTCTCCGCTTTTAGAAATCCAAATCAATACACACACAGTCCTTGAGAAGGTTTCACTTCTCTATGAAATGAAAAACCTCACTCTGTGTGTGTGTGTGTGTGTGTGTGTGTGTGTGTGTGTGTGTGTGTGTGTGTGTGTGTGTGTGTGTGTCTGTCTATGTGTGTGTGTGTGTGTGTGTGTTGTGTGTGTGTCTGTGTGTGTGTGTGTGTGTGTGTGTGTGTGTGTGTGTTGTGTGTGTGTCTATGTGTGTGTGTGTGTTGTGTGTCTGTGTGTGAGTGTGTGTGTGTGTGTGTGTGTGTGTGTGTGTCTGTCTATGTGTGTGTGTGTGTGTGTTGTGTGTGTGTCTGTGTGTGTGTGTGTGTGTGTGTGTGTGTGTGTTGTGTGTGTGTCTATGTGTGTGTGTGTGTTGTGTGTCTGTGTGTGAGTGTGTGTGTATTGTGTGGAGCAAAAAGGAGGTGAATGATATGAATGTTTAATATGACGCTATGTATCCTCAGCCAACAGTTCGTATAATATCTTACAAGTTGTTTGTGCGTTACCCTGCGACTGAGCATATGATCTATGAAAACAGGCTACAGAAGCTCCACGAGAATCAGCAGCACTTGGTAGTTGAGTTTACCTGATAAAAGGTGACTTTGAGCCGGGTACAGGGCTCCGCGAGCTACGGTTGTTTCAGCGGACATTACGGTTAAGATTAGCCGACAAAAAGTGAGCATCAAGCACCAACGACAGTTACGTTTAGGCACCAAAACTATTAGTTAAGACAAGAAAATAAGATTGTGGTTTGGATCCCGAGTAACACGCATTTCCTGGGTGAAAGTCTTTTGTTTTCCCTGAGAAGTGAACTCTGTCCCCCTGGCTGTGTTTTAGTTCTGTAGAACTACATGAAGCAGGTCATTTAAAATAAATCCAGCTCCTCTGGCTCCACCTACAGCCTGGAGGGGGATTCACAGAAATCCACCGCTCCCTGTTCAGATGCACTAATCATACAGGATGTGGAGAGTCTGCAGCGGTGTTCAGGTTACAGGATGTGGAGAGTCTGCAGCGGTGTTCGGGTTACAGGATGTGGAGAGTCTGCAGCGGTGTTCGGGTTACAGGATGTGGAGAGTCTGCAGCGGTGTTCGGGTTACAGGATGTGGAGAGTCTGCAGCGGTGAACGGGTTACAGGATGTGGAGAGTCTGCAGCGGTGTTCAGGTTACAGGATGTGGAGAGTCTGCAGCGTTGTTCAGGTTACAGGATGTGCAGCAGTGAACAGGTTACAGGATGTGGAGAGTCTGCAGCGGTGTTCAGGTTACAGGATGTGGAGAGTCTGCAGCGGTGTTCAAGTTACAGGATGTGCAGCAGTGAACAGGTTACAGGATGTGGAGAGTCGAAGGGCTCTGAGCAGCAGGCAGAAGATGAAGTATTGACGTCCATCTCTCCTGGAGTTGAGGCTGCAGTGGAGGAGGGGGGATTAGATAACGAGCCAGGGGGGGTGGTGGCGGCTGGGTGGCCATGATGACCGAGTCGGGCTCGGGGGATTTGGGAGGTGGATGTGCCTCCGGGCGGCGGCTGCTGCCACGCTCCGTCAGCTTCTTTAGTTCTGCTCTGATGCAAGAGAGGGAATTATGTGCATTTCAAATCCCTGTTTCTGTTGTAAAATGCATGAGGGCGAGGGACCTGAACACAACGTGGCCAGGCTCGCCCCAAACACACACGCACGCACGCACACCTGCATGCACGCCTACACACACACACACACACACACACACACACACACACACACACACACACACACACACACACACACACACACACACACTCGTTTCCTCTGGTCCAAACACAGCACTTCATTTGCATTTGTGTTGCCGCCTGACGAAGGTATTAGAGACTTCTGGTTGTCGTTTAACTTAATCCCAAATTGTCTGGGCATTAAAAGTATGTTCTGAAACCTGCAAACAAAACACACACGCACACATGCACACACAACCACGCACACACAGACACACACACACGCACGCACGCACGCACGCACGCACGCACACACACACACACACACACACACACACACACACAGGGAGTTGATCAGCAGTGTTTGACAGCCTCCAGGCTCGGAGTGGCTACTGGTTGGACTTAATTAGGCTGAACGTCCCGCAGCAGAGCCACACAGGACTCAGCAGGTTTCTTTAATGTGCACGGATCACGTCCGGCGGAGGTTCAAAATCGGTCTGAATTAGTTTGAAAAGTCTGTTTTTTTAGATGTGTATTACTTAAAGCTGTTTGAATACTTGGCTATTTACAGCTGTTTACCAGTATGTGTCTAACTGTTTGGCTGCTATGCACAGCGGCAACGGGGCAATGAAGGTCATGACTAGTTTCACAACAAAGAACAGACTGAACAAAGAGAAGGAGAATCTCCCAGTTCAACTTTCATCGACTGCAGTGTGTTTAATGTTTGATCTGATGAACATTAAAATGTGTTCCTTCCTTCTCAGACAAAACAAGCTGACATTTACAGAGATTAACTTTTTATAACTTTGGTTATCTGCAAAACGTTAAAAAATAAACCCAATGGGTCCTATCTTGCACCCGGCGCAGTGCAGCGCAAAGCCCGACCCAAGTGACCTGGGCGTGCTGGTCTTACAGGGAGGTGTGTTCAGGTGCATTCTGGGCGTGCTGGTCTTACAGGGAGGTGGTTCAGGTGCATTCTGGGCGTGCTGGTCTTACAGGGAGGTGTGTTCAGGTGAATTCTGGGCGTGCTGGTCTTACAGGGAGGTGTGTTCAGGTGCATTCTGGGCGTGCTGGTACAGGGAGGTGTTTTCAGGTGCATTCTGGGCATGCTGGTTTTATAGGTAGGTGTGTTCATGTGCATTCTGGGCGTGCTGGTCTTACAGGGAGGTGTGTTCAGGTGCATTCTGGGCGTGCTAGTCTTATAGAGAGGTGTGTTCAGGTGCATTCTGGGTGTGCTGGTCTTACAGGGAGGTGTGTTCAGGTGCATTCTGGGCGTGTTGGTCTTACAGGGAGGTGTGTTCAGGTGCATTCTGGGCATGCTGGTCTTACAGGGAGGTGTGTTCAGGTGCATTCTGGGCGTGCTGGTACAGGGAGGTGTGTTCAGGTGCATTCTGGGCGTGCTGGTATTACAGGGAGGTGTGTTCAGGTGCATTCTGGGCGTGCTGGTCTTACAGGGAGGTGTGTTCAGGTGCATTCTGGGCGTGCTGGTCTTACAGTGAGGTGTGTTCAGGTGCATTCTGGGCGTATTGCTATCTTGAGGCAGCGGGAAGTGATGGCACCATTGACCAACAAAAACCTGGTCTAAAGTCAATAACGCAGCATTTCATTGTTATTTTAACAGCACATTAGTAAAATGCTCCGAGGCTCGTGCACAGCACGTGCACACTATGCTTGTTACACACACAGGGACGCACAGCAGCACACACACATGCAGAAGATTACTAATAAACATATTAGGGTGTAAATCCTCCATCATAACAGAAATGCTCCAAGGTCCAAACGCACCTCGCTTTTAAAGGGAATGGGAGACTACATTGAATGCATATTCAGGCTCAGATTGGTACAAATGTTTACAACTGCAACGCTGCTGAAAAAACAGACAAAAAACAGCAAAGCATTAGAACAGTTTCTGAGAATAAAATCCACTTTTCTTTTTACCGGAACTAAGAGGGGAAAGTCAGCTTTGACTGAAAAACATATTTTCTGTCTCTCTCAAATTGGAATAACCTCCAGTTTTGGGGGATTTTCATTTCAGATATTTGAATGCATCAGTGATTTCAAACTCTAAAAAGGAAAGTGACTTTCCATTGTGATGTTTCTAACCCTAACCCATCTCTCCATCTCTCCGTCTCTCCATCTCTCCATCTCTCCATCTCTCCATCTCTCCATCTCTCCATCTATCTCTCCGTCTCTCCGTCTCTCCATCTCTCCATTTTCAGGTTTTTAGTTTTTTTGCGGCTGGTTGTTATTGCGATCAGCCATCTTTAAAAGGAGAGGAGGTCTAATTACAGACCATTACACCACTCTTCTCCACTCAGACACGCACACATGCACGCACGCACACACTCACACACGCACTCACACTCTCTCACACACACACAGGAATCTGTGGCTTTTATCTCAAAGAAAATGTAAGTCAGCTGCACCTTTCTGAGTCGTGGAGGCCTGTTATTATCAGACAAGACATATGTGAGAGCTGCCATAACCCTGTATGTGTGTGTGTGTGTGTGTGTGTGTGTGTGTGTGTGTGTGTGTGTGTGTGTGTGTGTGTGTGTGCGTGTGTGTGTGCGCGCGTGTGTCTGTGCGTGTGTGCGCGCGCGTGTGTGTGTGTGTGTGTGTGTGTGCGTGTGTCTGTGTCTGTGTGTGCGTGTGCGTGTGCGTGTGACTGTGTCTGTGTCTGTGTCTGTGTGTGCGTGTGTGTGTGTGTGTGTGTGTGCGCGTGTGTGTGTGTGTGTGTGTGTGTGTGTGCGCGCGTGTGTCTGTGCGTGTGTGTGTGTGTGTGCGTGCGTGTGTCTGTGTCTGTGTCTGTGTGTGCGTGTGCGTGTGTCTGTGTCTGTGTCTGTGTGTGCGTGTGCGTGTGTGTGTGTCTGTGTGTGCGTGTCTGTGTGTGCGCGTGTGTGTGTGTGTGTGTGTGTGTGTGTGTGTGCGCGCGCGTGTGTCTGCGTGTGTGTGTGTGTGTGTGTGTGTGCGTGCGTGTGTCTGTGTCTGTGTGTGCGTGTGCGTGTGTCTGTGTCTGTGTCTGTGTGTGCGTGTGTGCGTGTCTGTGTGTGTGTGTCTGTGTGTGTGTGTGTGGAGCTGTTTTCATTTTCGGCGTCCTGCTCTATTTCTTCCGCGCGCCAGGCAGGTAATCAGGTACAGGAAAGCCACAGTGCAGCCGGATACTTTACAAAATAAAACTAGTTTTCAAAATAAAACATTGAGGTTTATGGTGATTTTATGGTTTATGGTGATTTTGGCTGTCTTGGCACAGGGAGAGAGAGCCCGCTGTTCTGTAGACTGGAGAGGAGAATTGCACGGCTGGTATGAATCTACGCTTCACGGCTATTCACGGCGCTTTATTTATTTCCCTGGCGTAAACACACCTGTAATTCAGGTGTCTGCTGCTCCGACTGAACACCTTATTGCTCCGAGTCATAAACAATCATCTGCTCTGCTGGGAAACGTGTCCTTATTTCCCCCCCATGTCACTAGTTTTGCTGTTATGTCCCTTTCTTCAACGTTTTTGGCTCTTTTGTCGACTTTTTTTGCGTTTTTTATAATCTGTTAACTTGTGTTTACTCATTGTGATGCCGGCACCCCGAACATTTACCTTTACTGGCTAATATACCCTAGTATACCCCTAACCCTAACGCTATACTGCCTAATATACCCTAGTATACCCCTAACCTAGTGCTGGGCGGTATACCGGTTCATACCGAAAACCGGTGTATATTTTCATCACGATGTTCATTTTTAATATACCGCCATACCGGTGTGTTCAATAACACAACGTCCGGAACAAACGTTACGCTGCGCCGCGCGACACTGTTTTAGACGGACCCTTTAAAATGCTGCACTTCTAAGCAGCGACGGTAAACAGCAGCGCACCAGAGGGACGTCACACGGAAGATGGATGCTGCAGAAGTAATGACACAGACGAACTTGTGCCAAAAAAAGGAGCCGCCGGGTCTGTTGTTTGGAGGTTTTTGGTTTCCAAAAATCCGACATTGACCAAACAACCGTTTTATGCAAGTGCTGTCGGGCTAAAATAGTCGCGAAAGGCGGCAACACGAGCAATTTGCTCCACCACCTCAGCTGCAAACACGTCTTGGAATATCAAGAATGTATGAAATTAAAGTCAGCAGGCTCAGCGCCCTCCACATCAGCAGGTAACACGGGGAAAGCTAAAGAAAAGTCGAGCCAAATGTCACTTAAAGACGCGTTTGCTAGAGGGACTCGCTATGACAGAAAAAGCAGATTACAAACTCCATCACCAACCACCGAGCTAAAGACATGGTCCCGCTTAATACAGTGGTGAGGAATGAGTCAATTAAGTCCATTTACTGCAGTAATTCCTCTCTCAACGAGTAGAAAATGCATTGAACATCTGAATATGCATGAAAAAATAAACCGTCAAAAACCGGAAAACCGGCATAATTTTGAAAAAAACCCTAGTATACCCCTTACCCTAACGCTATACTGCCTAATATACCCTAGTATACCCCTTACCCTAACGCTATACTGCCTAATATACCCTAGTATACCCCTAACCCTAACGCTATACTGCCTATATGCCCCCGGCCATCCTTGGTTACAGGTGTAATATGGATCTACCTGCTCAACGTCAATGACCTTTTCCTTTAACGTGTTGTGCGTCTCTGTTTAACGCGTTGTGCGTCTCCGTTGTGCGTCTCTGTTTAACCTGTTGTGCGTCTCCGTTGTGCGTCTCTGTTTAACCTGTTGTGCGTCTCCGTTGTGCGTCTCTGTTTAACCTGTTGTGCGTCTCCGTTGTGCGTCTCTGTTTAACCCGTTGTGCGCCTCCCTCTGTGTTGCAGACCTGTCGGAGAAGAAGAGCGACCTGAGGGTTTGTGATGACTCCAGCTGTCGATTCGGAGGCGTGTGCAGAGACGACGGCGCTCAGCTCAAATGTGTCTGCCAGTTCCAGGTAAAGAAAAATGAAGTCATCTGTTTTATTTCCTCCAAATCCTCAAGCTCGCCGTCTCTCAGGCGACATCTACACTGCTATGTTTTCATTTTGTCTTTTGGGACAAAAAGCGTGCAGTGTGCATCTGTGCAGCGAGCGTCTGTGCATCGTGCGTCTGTGCAGCGAGCGTCTGTGCATCGTGCGTCTGTGCATCGTGCGTCTGTGCAGCGAGCGTCTGTGCATCGTGCGTCTGTGCAGCGAGCGTCTGTGCAGCGAGCGTCTGTGCAGCGAGCGTCTGTGCAGCGTGTGTCTGTGCAGCGTGCGTCTGTGCATCGTGCGTCTGTGCAGCGAGCGTCTGTGCATCGTGCGTCTGTGCAGCGAGCGTCTGTGCAGCGTGCGTCTGTGCAGCGTGCGTCTGTGCAGCGTGCGTCTGTGCAGAGTGCGTCTGTGCAGCGTGTGTCTGTGCAGCGTGCGTCTGTGCAGCGAGCATCTGTGCAGCGAGCATCTGTGCAGCGTGTGTCTGTGCAGCGAGCGTCTGTGCAGCGAGCGTCTGTGCAGCGAGCGTCTGTGCAGCGAGCGTCTGTGCAGCGTGTGTCTGTGCAGCGTGCGTCTGTGCAGCGAGCATCTGTGCAGCGTGCGCTGGTGAGAGGGGTCGGAGGTCAGCTCTGGGGGATTCCTGCTGAATGATTGATGGCTCTGAGTTAATAGAATATGGATTATATGGAGCTTGTGTCCTTGGCAGCCAGAGTCGAGTTATTTTGTGTTAACCTACATGCAGAATGAATGAAACTCCCGATCCTCTGACTGCCTGATTTTAACCTCCCGACGTTTCATTTTTACATCTTAAGCTAACTCGACCAATCAGCTTGTTCCTCCTGCTGAACATACATCTCCCGACTCGGCAAAAAGACTTCATCACGTAGACAAATGGGACATGTCCAAGTGTCATTTCCACGCTTTGTATTCGTTGTTTCTGTCAGCAGCCGGGCAATGCATTCTGGGAGCGTTGAGGCGACATTTGAGAGATGAGGCATTTATATCTATATATACATCTTTATATATATATATATATATATATATATATATATATATATATATATATATATATATATATATATATATATATCTTAGTATTTCTCTCTGAAATGTAGCAGAGTAGAAGTAGAAAGTGGTATGAAAAGAAAAGACTCAACAAGTACCTCAACATCTGGACTGAAGTACAGTACTGGAGTAAATGTACTTAGTTACATCCCAGCGCTGCTGAACGCTGATGGATCTGTAAACTTCTCTCCCCGCCGCTCTGCGTCACGTTGAGATTTCATTATTAACATTTGATTGTGTTTGATTCCCAGTGTCACAAAAACTACATCCCTGTGTGCGGCTCCAACGGGGACACCTACCAGAACGAGTGCTACCGGCGCCAGGCTTCCTGCAAACAGCAGCGCCTCATCTCCCGGGTGACGGACGGGCCCTGCTCTGCCGGTGAGTCTGCCAGCAAACACATGCTGCCCAGCGCCATGGAAACCTGATTGATTGGGCAGGGGGTTATGTGAGGACATCAGTCAGCGTCTGTAAAGGTTTCAGTCAGCGAGGCGTCTGAGGGAATAATTCACTCGCCGCCTTGTCATAACCAGAACTGCATTTGGTTTCTCTTCCGCAGCCGGAGAGACAACACGCTGCAGATCAGACGGTATTAATGGGTCAGTTCACCCAAATTACACAGGAAACATGATGTATGTAGAGTTGTTTTATGGGTTCAGAATTAACGTTTGAATGGGAGAAAGATACTCACGGGCAGTTTGTAAAATGAGTAAACGTGTGTGAAGACTCATTAATAGCAATAATGTATATATTAATAATCCAAATACACACAGACGTGTCAAAGACCACCACACATTCTCTATCGCAGCAAAACACCCACACTGATTCTTTGTTTTGTGTCTTTTTTTGTCATTTTGTGTCTTTTAGTGGCAGTTTTTTCTCTTTTGTCCTCACTTTGCATGTTTTTGTTGTTGTTTAGAAGAAGTCTCCCAGCTAATCCTGCCTTGTACTTACAGCTATGTAAACATTTATTGTTAGGAGGATAGCCCCTTGAGATGAAGCATCTTGTTTTCGAGGGGGTCCTTGAGACATAAGACAAGGACAATACAACACATGCACATTCACACTCGCTAAAGCTCACCCTCATCCTATCTTAGCCACCCTACCCGCCCCACCGACTCCGGATTGAAGACAAATCAATGTATAATGAATATTACAGTATTACCAGGCCAACAACATTTAGCCCATACATACACATATGCGTACATATGTACATATATTTACACATACATAAAGTACATATGCACACATACACCCATTTTAGCATGTATACACATAACTAAAAGGAAAGGACAAAAAGTATCCCAAATATTTGGGTATATAGAACAAAAACAGGGGTCATGTCATACATGAGGAAAACATTTACAGCAACAGTTTGCATGCAGGTAAGTAAAGAGCAATGTTTTGAATGAGTGCATACAAGTGAGAGATCTTAGGGACCCGGGCAGGCTATTCCAGTCTGAAGGGGCTTTAAATTTAAAGGTACGTCTCCCACTCTCTTTGTAGATGTTTGGCACGGAGGGATATTCAGTGTGTCTCAATCTATAAGTAGGTCTATATGGAATTAAATATCCCTTTAGGTAAGAAGGATAATCAAAATAAACATATTTAAAAATAACCTGGTACCAGTGATACTGTCTTCTGGCTTTTGGTGATAATAAGCTCAGTGAGTCATACATTACACAGTGGTGAGTAGTAAAAGGACATCTAAGCACAAATCTACATATATTATTGAAAGCAACATTTAATGGTTTCTGATTTGATTCTGATGTGTTTTCATAGACATCTGCATAGTCTAATATAGGAAATATTAATTGTGACACAATTCTTAATTCTTGAGTGAAACGGTTAATAGAGTGATACAATATTTGTAAATTACAGTTGACCTTTTTTACAATAGAATTAATATGATACCTGAAGGAGAGTTGTGAGTCAAGCCAAAGACCCAAATGTTTAAGTTCAGCAACTTGTACAAGTGGAGTTTCGTCTAAAAATTTGAGTGAGAGATTGTTATCTTGATTCAGTGTAGCTGATCTGGTCGGGAACAGTATGCTATATAACTTTCTTATTCAGTAGAAGGTGGTTGGATTGGAGCCACAGTTGAATAGCATTAAAGTTAGATTGCAATGATGATTGTATCTTAGAGACAGACACATTAGATGTGTAGATTACTGTGTCATCTGCATATAAATGAATATAACAGTCAGAGCAGATTTGAGGAAGATCATTGATAAATAAAGAAAATAGGAGGGGCCCCAAGGAAGAGCCTTGAGGTACACCTTTCTCCATTATTATAGACTGAGATACACAACCATTCAACCATTAATAGAGACTCACTGACGTCTACAGTGAAGATAAGAATTAAACCAGAGAAGAGAGTGTTTAAAAAGGCCTATCACATGTAAGAAGTATATAATGATCGACCATATCGATGACTTTAGTGAGATCTATGAATATTGCACCAGTCGACATGTTGTTGTCCAAGGAGGATGAAACATTGTTGGTCAATTTTAGAAGAGCAGTAGTTGTAGATATTTGGTCTGAAACCAGATTGATTTGGTGATAACATGGAGAAATCATTAATATATTTGAATAATTGTTTAAATATTAGTTTTTCAAACACTTTTGCTATATTACTAATAATGGAAATAGGTCTGTAGTTGTTAAGATCAAGTGCATCGCCACCCTTGTGTATTGGTGTAACTCTAGCAGACTTCCACATTGATGGAACCACAGAGGTGGATAATGATAAATTAAATAAGTCCGATAAGGGAAATACCAGTACATGAGGAGGGTGAGGGGTAAAGAGGGAGAGAGAGCAGCATACACGCATGCACACATACACACACACACTCACACACATGCGCGCGCACATACAAAAAGCATGCACAATCACAGGCTGGCTACGCCAGAACATAACAGAATACAGATACCGTCTGCTAAATTTGTCACTGTGGTTACATGAAGCAAGAGCCTAACATTAAATCATTTTCCATACAGAAATCATTTCAGTCAAGTTAAATCCCAGCCATTAAAGGTAGGCTATGAAATAAGGTGAGTAAAGGTAGCAGGCCTAGTTAAGTTAACCATTCGTCAACCATAGGAGCTCAAATAATAAAACAAGGTGAAAGAAGAAGAAAAAAGAAAAAAGAAAAAAAAGGTGGCCCAACTACTCAGATGAGGATAATTGAGTTCACTTCAATATTTATATAGGCCTTTCATACCACAAATAACAGCAACATCAAAATCAAATCAATTAGTTGTATACCTCAAGTTAGATGAGACGAGTGAAATCAGTCAGTCATTCTGTGAGTGAGTTTCAAGATCCCGAAGGAAAGATTTCGCATCTCCAGGGCTTCTGAACAGGACTACTTTGCCCGCTGCGATGATCCTCAGTATGGCAGGATAGAGAAGAGAATATGTAATGTTCTGTTCGCGGAGCTTTTTCTTAATGCCATCAAACTGCCAACGTTTGAGGACAGTGCCAGCGCTGAAATCAGGGAAGATGTGGACGGGGTTGCCTTTGTACATTAGTTCCTTCTTCTCACATGAAAGACGTAGAATTAGTTGTTTATCCTGGAGGCTGAGGAGTTTCTATCTGATGTGATCCTTACCTAGCTACTGAGCATGTGCGACTCCTAACAAAGATATAACAGAAGTGAGATGTCTCACTCTGTAGCTAAAACAGAGCTCAACAAACAGGGTGAAAAGAGGAGCTGCAGCAATGTGCAGTACAACAAAAAGAAAAAAGCTCTTTAAATGTTTTATTTTTCAGATAAACTGTCCTAGAACATAAGAGATGACTCATTAATAGACGGGATGTAGTGCCGAAAATGTGAGGGGTGATGGTGCAGTGGATGTGACACATGTCTTTGGTGTGGGAGATCTGGGTTCGATTCCCACTGCGATACATCAACCAATGTGTCCCTGAGCAAGGCACTTAACCACTAGTTGCTCCAGAGGCGTTCAACCTCATTTATATGCATGCACATATATAGCAATTTTAAGTCGCTTTGGATGAAAGCGTCAGCTAAATGACATGTAATGTAATGTAATGTAATGAAAAACTTTAGATAAAGAGCTTTTTATAAAGAAGCTGCATCACTTAAAGTGTTTTCAGATCTGAGCAGACAGACGGACAGAGTAATCATTTAAAGTGTGCAGCATCGTTGCAGCAGATGATTGTTCTATAACGTGACTGTAAGTGCCTGGCTAGTATTTTTAATGACTCTCTCAGAGTCTGCGCTCCGCTGGGTTTACCTTCACTGTCATTATATTTTTTAATTGGCTGAACATCAAACGCCGAGCACTCGTCCTCGATTTTTCCTCTGAACCCTGAGGAACGTCATCAGTCGATTGGTTTTCAGGGAACGGGACGATTAATCAAACCGCCGATCAATTTTAATTAGGAGCCGTGGATGACGGCCGTTTCAAATCCTCCCAAAGCGGAGTGGTTCCCAAACCGGAGTCCAGGGACCCTCCGGGGTCCTTCAGAGGTTTCAGAAGAGGCCACGGTGAAATGAGGATACATTTTATTTCACTATGTGGCCATTTTAGTTCACCCTGCCCACCCCTGGAGACAGAAAACTGCAGCTGAAAAGGGTAATATGGGTATTTTTCAACCATATTTTACTATGGTTTTGTGTTTTAAGTGACTTATGTGACCACAATTCTTTAAAATTGGTCCAGTATTAAGTGTCTGACAACATTATGGAACGGATCCCTACAGAGATGGACCACCATCACCAAACCCAACAGACTCCATGTAAATAATCAGGACTTTTAGCGTGTATAGAGCCAGACTCCATGTAAATAATCAGGACTTTTAGCGTGTATAGAGCCAGACTCCATGTAAATAATCAGGACTTTTAGCATGTATAGAGCCAGACTCCATGTAAAAAATCACTACTTTTAGCGTGTATAGAGCCAGACTCCATGTAAATAATCACTACTTTTAGCGTGTATAGAGCCAGACTCCATGTAAATAATCACTACTTTTAGAGTGTATAGAGCCAGACTCCATGTAAATAATCAGAACTTTTAGCGTGTATAGAGCCAGCATATCTCCACATGTAAATGGGTGAATTAAGGGTTTATTTCAACCAGACCAGAGTGGTGATTGTTGGAACAGTGGAAAGATAAACCAAGACGGCTTTTGGTAGTTTTATTTAGTTTTTGTCCACTTTGAATGAAGTGTGTTTTACGATGATAAAAGTCCTGATTATTTACATGGAGTCTGGTGTAGTTTGGTGATGGTGATTTCAGGGTTTTTTCATGTTAAACTAAAAGGATCTTACTCTTTAACTAAAAGGTCTATCTCTGTAGGGATCCTTTCATATTGTCAGACACTCAGAATAATGATCTGAGTCTGTCAGCTGCAAAAACAGAACTTTTAGTGGATGCTAACTGACGGTTAACGTTACGTTGCAGCTTGTTCCGTCGCTGCCGGCTGCAGCGATCTCACTCAACACTGGACCAATGTCAAAGATTGTTGTTTCCATCAGTTATTTATAAACAGAAACATGGGAAAATAGAGTTCCAGGTTGAAAAAACAACAAAATTTGCTCTTTAAACCTTCAGCGGTTTACAGGAGACACAAACTGTTGACACAAAGTTGGAAGAACTCTGTCGTCTAAAATATAATTTAACGCGGGAACATTAAGATTTAACTTTACAACTTGGCCATGAAAAGCATCCAGATTTACAGTCTGTGAGGTGTATTGGCATGAGGCAAAGTTTATATCCTAAAACCTACAGGTTTAATGTTGCACAGCTGGATGATCAGCCACCGTAAATCAGACTTATTCTGTGGCAGAAAGCATCGATTTCCTCTGGCAGACTCTCTGGATTCAGACGTCTCTGCAGGACAGTCAGGGTTTATGTTCTCATCCCACTCTTGAGGAACGTGTCGGGGAAACTTACAGTTACACCAGAACAGCAGCAGGGATGTTGGCGGCGGTCAACTCCATCTGCAGGGGCAGCGGCCTGATTTCCCAGGAGGCGCCGCCCGCCGCTCTGCTCTTATTACCCGGTACACCGAGGTCTCCACTTCCCTCGCCTCTCTTTCGTCCTTCTGCAATTTCCTCTCCCCGAGATTTATGCTTCCTGTAATTGGAGCGTTCAGCAGCTGTGAGCCGAGGCAATGGCACAAACACTCAGCTGGGTTTATTTCCCACGAGCAGGAAGGAGGAAGAGGAAACAGTTTTCAGAGAGCAAAGCGTGCAGGTAGGAAGGCTGAGAACTCATCCCTGGGATCTGTTCTCAGGTCAGCGACGGTCTGAACCTCCACACCCAACTCGGGCCTCAGTTATTACTCGACTTGTTTTGTTGCCTTTTTGACTTGTTGAAAGAGGAGAAAGACGGAGAGGATGAGAGTGACGCCTGCAGCAGAGAGCAGATTTCATACAGGTGGACTATCCCGTCGTCATATTATGCTTTTTGGCTATTCCCCTTTCCTTTATTGTGTTATATATCTTCATTGTGCACGTTATACACTCACCTAAAGGATTATTAGGAACATCTATAAGATTTCTCGTTAATTATTAGCAATTATGTAATCAACCAATCACATGGCAGCTGCTTCAGTGCATTTAGGGGTGTGGTCCAGGTCTAGACAATTTCCTGAACTCCAAACTGAATGTCAGAATGGGAAAGAAAGGTGATCTAAGCAACTGTGAGCATGACATGGTTTTGGTGCCAGACAGGCTGATCTGAGTATTTCACAATCTGCTTAGTTACTTGGATTCTCACGCACAACCATTTCTAGGGTTTACAAAGAATGGCCTGACAAAGGAAAAACATCCAGTATGCTGCAGTCCTTGGGGGCGAAAATGCCTTGATGATGCTAGAGGTCAGAGGAGAATGGGCCGAGTGATTCAAGCTGACAGATCAACTTTGACTTAAATAACCACTCTGCTTCTGACTGGCTAGTAGTCCTTACCTAGGTACTGTCAGGACACGCCCTCATACTCTGCTTCTGACTGGCTAGTAGTCCTTACCTAGGTACTGTCAGGACACGCCCTCATACTCTGCTTCTGACTGGCTAGTAGTCCTTACCTAGCTACTGTCAGGACACGCCCTCATACTCTGCTCCTGACTGGCTAGTAGTCCTTACCTAGCTACTGTCAGGACACGCCCTCATACTCTGCTTCTGACTGGCTAGTAGTCCTTACCTAGGTACTGAGCATGTGTGACTCCCAACAAAGATGGAACAGAAGTGAGATGTCTCACTGTAGCTAAAAAAGAGAGCTCAACACACAGGTTGAAAAGAGGAGCTGCAGCAATGTGCAGTACAACAAATATATTGTGTTTTTTGAAAATTAAACCATGTAAAGCTATTCTGATATAACCTCTAAATACAATTATGAAAATTTTATGAAAATGAGCATAATATGAGCACTTTAAAGGCAGTGTTGGGGAGTAACCATTTACATGTAACATGTAAATGTTTTACCGTTACCGTAATTTACCGTAATTACAAAATAAAGGCAACTGTAATCCGTTTGGCTGTTAAATCGCCTCTCTAGCCATCTGAGGCTGTTGAAAGAAACACGAAAGAGAGAATCAGATATTTCTTAAAAACTTTATTTGGCCAACAGAAACATTTCATTTAGAACAATTAATGCCAAACGATTCCTGACGGAGGACGGGAAACGTATTAGATAGTGCTGAAACGATTCATCGAGTTACTCTGCCTCGAAGCCTCGTTAAATTCCTATGACGCGCACTATACGCGCAGGGATCTGATTGGTCCACATGGACTGTTGTTCAGGAAGCACACCACTAGCGCGTGATACATTTTGAATTTAGTTGGCGCGATGGCGGAGAGTAAAGATGTCCAGAAACGGCAGAGAATGTCTAAAGTTTTGGGTCATTACATACTAAAAAAGGAAGAGAACAAGGTGCACTGTGTCTACTGCAAAGTAGACCTGGCCTACCACAGCAGTACGACTTCAATGATTCAGCATCTGAACCGAAAACATCCGCTCCACGCTGTTTCACCAAGCGTTGCTGAAACAAGGTAACGTAGCCTAAGCAGCCGCTGATTTTAATCGCACACATGTGATTTCTTGATTTCTTTCCCCGGACCCCACAGTAGTTTTTCCATTGGTTGTCTCTCACATTAGAAAGTCTTCCGAGTCGAGGAACATCAGAGGGATTCTGCAGCCGAGGAAGCAGTAAAAGCCTGGCCGTGCTTCATTAAACACGGGGTCAACCATGTTTAATTTCCTCTGCAGGTTTTATTGACTCTGCTGCAGCAGCGTCTGATTCCTCAGCTGCTGCTGCTGCTGCAGCTGCTGCAGACTTTTCATCCAGCCGAGGATCCGTTGATCTGTCGAGCCGCAGCAGAAGGAAACTGTTTGTTATGAAAATACAGTGGCTCAGTGATTAGCTCTTCTGCCTCACAGCAAGTTGGCCCTGCAGAGTCTGATCCCCGGTCCTGGCCTCTCTTTCTGTGTGGACTTTGCATGTTCTCCCCGTGTTTTGTGTGGGTCTCCACTGGGTACTCCGGTTTCCTCCCACCATAAAGAAATGCATGCTGGGTAGCTAGGGCTGTGTCCGAAATCCCACACTAATATGCTATTTAGTTTCTAAAACGGTATGTCAGATATGTTTGTATGTCCGAAACCTTAGTATGAAAACAATAGTACGCATACTATTCCTAGTAAAATATTACAGTATGCAACAACTGAGGGTTGCTGGTTCAAGTCCCCATACGGACCAAAGTATGGTGGTGGACTGGTAGCTGGAGAGGTGCCAGATCACATCCTAGAGTGAAAACATTGTAAACATTGTAATTTCCCTTGTGGGATTAATAAAGTATAAATTATTATTATTATTTATTATGCAACTGTCATTCCCCCTCCCACATTAAACTTTAACGATTTTCTCATTAGCAAATGTCCATTGTCCACACCAAGGGAAGAGGTTAACACAGCGCTCCGCCTGCAGTTTGAATAACGCGCTGACAGAATCATTCGTACCTCCGCTCACTCTCGGCCCATTTCTGCCTCCTTTCCTGTGAAAAACAATCCCATCATGACTCTGTAAAGAAGTGCAGCAGCTAAAAGTGAAATTTAATTAAACAAAGCAGCCAGTGTCCATTTCTTAATGCAGCGGCGTGCCAGAAACTCAAACACAGCGTCCATTTCTTAATGCAGCGGCGTGCCAGAAACTCAAACGCATCGTCCATTTCTTAATGCAGCGGCGTGCCAGAAACTCAAACGCAGCGTCCATTTCTTAATGCAGCGCCGTGCTAGAAACTCAAACGCATCATCCATTTCTTAATGCAGCGCCGTGCCAGAAACTCAAACGCAGCGTCCATTTCTTAATGCAGCGGCGTGCCAGAAACTCAAACGCAGCGTCCATTTCTTAATGCAACGGCGTGCCAGAAACTCAAACGCATCATCCATTTCTTAATGCAGCGGCGTGCCAGAAACTCAAACGCAGCGTCCATTTCTTAATGCAACGGCGTGCCAGAAACTCAAACGCAGCGTCCATTTCTTAATGCAATGTTTGCTGCGCCAGGATTCATCCTGTCACAGTCCCTGATGGAGCTGCAAAACAGCTGCAGTACATCTCTTCATTGTCTACTTATGGTAGCAAACACGTATGTATGTTTCGTTTGGAGCTGCAAAGACTTATGAGATAATGTTTTCAACAATTTTGATAATCAATTAATCAGTTTGAGTAATTTTTGATTTTTTGTTAAAGGTAATTTTGTTGGGGCTTGTCCCTTTATTATAGTGGCAGTGGGTAGACATGAAAGGGGGAGAGAGATGGGGGAGGACACGCAGCAAAGGGCAGCAGGTCGGATTCTAACCCGCGCCGCTGCAAGACTCAGCCTACATGGGGAGCACGCTGTTACTGGGGGAGCCAGAGGCCACGCCCCTTTAGTCATTTCTTAATGAGAAAAACAGTTCACTTGTGTGAATGCAGCTTGTGTAATTTTGTATTTTTAAGTTTGTGTGTGTGTGTGTGTGTGTGTGTGTGTGTGTGTGTGTGTGTGTGTGTGTGTGTGTGTGTGTGTGTGTGTGTGTGTGTGTGTGTGTGTGTGTGTGTGCGTGTGTGGAGGTAGTGAACACACAGAGCTCAGTCAGGGTTTGGAGGGTTTGCCGATCGATGGACGAGGCTGGCTGACTGACTGACTGACTGACTGACTGACTGACTGACTGACTGGCTGACTGACTGACTGGCTGACTGACTGACTGGCTGACTGACTGACTGACTGACTGACTGACTGACTGACTGGCTGACTGACTGACTGACTGACTGACTGGCTGGCTGACTGACTGGCTGACTGACTGACTGGCTGACTGACTGACTGACTGACTGACTGGCTGACTGACTGACTGGCTGACTGACTGACTGACTGACTGACTGGCTGGCTGACTGACTGACTGGCTGACTGACTGGCTGTTGCTTTTGGGTTTGGACAAAAGTAACCTAAAAGGACAGGACACCATTGACAGTCCACCTACAGAAATAATACAACTTCCTTATTGTCTAAACCCCTGATAAGTATATATATATATATATATATATATATATATATATATATATATATATATATATATATATATATAAATATACAGACATAACTGACAGCTGTTGTGTCTCTTGTGTCTTCACAGATCCTGGTTCTGGTTCAGGAGACGGAGACGGTGAGTTTCTTCGTTTCTTTTCGTTGGGCTATTTGAAGATATAATATGTAACATTTCTGGATTAAAATGTCTGAAAACTACCATTGCTAAATGTAAAAGGACTGTATTTATATAGCGCTTTATCATCGTAAACATAACCATTCATACACTGGTGCCCTGGCTGCCGTACAAGGTGCCACCTGCTCATCAGATACACACTCACACACATTCACACTCTGATGGTGCAGCATCGGGAGACATTTGGGGTTCAGCGTCTTGCCCAAAGGCACTTCGATATGTAGACTGCAGGACAGGGATTGAACTGGCAACCTACAGATAGGTAGGCGACTGCTCTACCACCTGAGCCACAGGTGTATATATATATATATATATATATTTTAGTTGTGTACTTACATTATCCCATCAGTTACAGCAAAGTCTCGACCTGCTGTCCTCAGACAGAAATGTCTGAGCTCGGCCCTAACGCAGCATTTGAGGATCTGTTATTCTTGCTGCTGCCAAATCTGGTTACAGCGGCATTTTACAACCATCTGTGGGGGCCGAGCACAGTGTTTGTTGTTTAATATGGCCGGCGGGGGGTGAGGGTGGGGGGGTTAATTGGAGAGCTGGTGTCTCCACCATCTGCACGGGGCGGGGGTTCGGCTGAGATGGCGAGCATGTGATTCCCATGCAGGGACGGAGCGGTCCAGCTACACAGATGAATTATTAAAACCTGACTTTAGCTCTTCTCTCTGTTTGTCTTTTACTCTCCTCTGAGGGCCGAAACGTCGTCTGAGGGTTAACCCTAACCCTAACCCGTCATCTGAGGGCTAACTCTAACCCGTCGTCTGAGGGCTAACTCTAACCCGTCGTCTGAGGGCTAACCCTAACCCTAACCCGTCATCTGATGACATCCAGAAATGTCTCCAGAGTGCCTGAACACTTTGTTTCTTACTCCCAGTGAGACTTAACGACAGCCCTTAGTCTGCGTTACTGTTCCACATGTCTTTTACTCTCCAAACATTAAGACATACCTGTCAGCTGTTTCCACTCAGAGAAAAGAAAATGTTTCTTACAGGTCTGAAAGGTCTGAATGCCTCTCTGTTTTGGGCTGATAAAAGCTCTGCATGTCTGTGACCTGAAATGATTTTGTAGCATCTCACTATTTTGAAGGGAGATGCTACAAAACATCTTTATTCGTACATATAGCTGTGAAAGTAAAGCAGCGTAATGAGTGTAACAAGGATCTTCTCGCTCTTATACAGCAACAGTCAATGTGGTGCTGACAGTAATAAATACTATAATACATACGGGCAGTAGTAGCTGCAGGGGGAGAAAGAGTGTGTGTGTGTGTGTGTGTGTGTGTGTGCGTGCGTAGCAGTCCTGCTGTCAGCACAGTGGAACAGAAACAAAGCCTCTCTGCTGCAGATCCTCGTCCATCGATCGGCAGCCTCCAAACCCCGACTGAGCTCTGCGTGTTCAATACATCCACACACAGCGGGCCGATCTGTCAGCCAGTAGACAGACACACACACACACACACACACACAGAGAGACACACGCACTCAGACACACACTCACACACACACACACAGAGACACACGCACTCAGACACACACACACACACACTCACACACACAGAGACACACAGAGACACACACAGCTAGCTAGACTATCTGTCCAATCGGAGGTTTCTGTTGCACGACTAAAACTACTTTTGAACGTACACGTTCCACCAAAACAAGTTCCTTCCTGAGACTATTTAGCAGAGGCACCGTGGCTCCGTCCGGAGCTTAGCCCCGCCCAAGATGATTGTGATTGGTTTAAAGAAATGCCAATAAACCAGAGCACGTTTTCCTCCCATCCAGGAATGCTGTGTGGACTAACCAGACCCTCCTCCGCTGCTCTGTGGAGGAAGGTCTGGCTATGTGAGACTAGTCAGTTATTGAGATAGTTATTTAGTTAGTTGGTTTATTTTATATTGTACGGAAATGTATGATGTCCTACGAAATAACAGCGACTGCCGACCAGATGGCAGTTAAATTGAGCCAAGAAAAGGTGACTGTGAGCCGGGTAAAGAGCACCGTGAGGCTAGGGCGTAATTTCCACTGGGGACAGGGGGGTTAGGAGTTAGGCCGATGCAGTTTAGTTTAGCCGACAAAAAGTGAGAGTCATGTGGCAACGACTTAGTTAGGGTCTAACCTAACCAGGGTAACTACGTCTGATTGGTTGAAGGACTATCCAATTGCGTACAGAGTCATTTGAACTATGCCTGTTGGTCCCGCCTCTTGTGCAGAGAAAAGACAGAGCAGACTCCCCAGACTGATGTTCAATCTTAAAGGATGGAGCTTGGTCTGCTGATAGACGGACTAGATTGTACATTAATGTTAGCTAACTTAAGATGGATGCTAGCTAGCAACATTCATTTTAGGCAGTACTAAGAGATATAAATGGTGTAGGGGCCTGTACATAAATTCATAGTTATCTAAACTTTAAACAGCAAAATGGATTTACTTACCATGTCAGAAAGTAACTTTGTTATATTTTCTTGCAATGCTCCTGCTCCTTCTCCACATGCAGAGAGGTAATTATACTGAGCATATCTCAATTCGAATGATTATAATCCACCAAAATTTAAACTGTGGATTTTGGGTGAAGAAAGGATTAAGGAGTCATTTTTATTCAAAACAAATGGCTTGAATGGATTCAGCACCCATAAACACCCCTATTAAACATCTCAAAAGCTAATATTGGTAAAAGATTATATATTTTCACTATTTTTACCCAGGCCCTCTGGGCACCCCAACTTTGATTGGCTCTCCAGGCATTTCCCCGGGGATTTGCCCGTGGATAAATTGGGAGGTGTTACTAGACACCTATAGGAACACATGGTGAAAAAGCTATTGGTAAGATTTTTTTTTTGCATATTGGCAAAACAAATGCCTAAATTTCCCCTGATGTAATACTCCCGGCACATGAACAAGTGTCTCTTCCATCTCTGGTTGTTCCCAATACGTTGCTGTTTGAAAAGATATTATCTTTGTTAGACTTCAGTGATGTGACACTGCTGCCAGATTTATTGAACTTTTTATTTAGACTTTAAGTCTGAACACAAGATTTTAAAGACTCCAGGTAAAAGTTTTCACAGCTCGCAGGATTGTCATTAGACTTCCTGTTATTTGGATTCAATTCATCCCCCCTCGACAGCGCCGAGCTTTTCCTCTATTACTCTACAAAATGACCCTTGATGAGTCATGGAAATGGCTCCCTGATGAAAGGCAGCCATGAATAATCCCCGCGGCTCTTTGATATCCAATGTTCCGGTTGTTCCCGCCTCGTCTGCTCTCTGAACTCGCTCTCCGCTGGAAAATGAACGCTGTCATGCGAGGCGGCATTAAACGCATCCCCTGTAATGATGATGTTGATAACAATAATATCATAAGATGGTAACGTGTGGCTGTATTTCCATTTGGTTCATCACACACTCTGCTGCGTCTGATAGTAATAAGGGTGTGAGCTGTGACGGCGTGTGTTGATGGAGGAAACGGTGTCATCAGTGTTGTTTTAGAAATGAAATCAAGTCGCTGTTCTGGAAATAAGTGTTGAAAATAATAACAATAATGAAAGCTGATTATGTTCTTCAAGGATCAACAATATAAATGTTCATAAAGTAGAAGCAGCCAAGACAATTAATCCCACAATGGGGAAATTCACACTGTTGCAGTAGCGAGGGATAAGAGGAAAGTGAAGTAATTCTACAGCTAGTACATGACCAAGGTGCTTGTGTATTGTGTAAGTAATTCTATAGTTTGTTAGAGTGATTGCTGCTGGGACAAAACTGTTTTGTAGAACTACTACCGTGGAGCTACTGGAACTCCCTATTCAAAGGGTGTATGCTCTCTACTGCTGTCTCTCTACATACTACTCTCTACTGCTGTCTCTCTACATACTACTCTCTACTGTTATCTCTCTACATACTACTCTCTACTGTTATCTCTCTACATACTACTCTCTACTGCTGTCTCTCTACATACTACTCTACTGTTGTCTCTCTACATACTGCTCTCTACTGTTATCTCTCTACATACTACTCTACTGTTGTCTCTCTACATACTACTCTCTACTGTTATCTCTCTACATACTACTCTCTACTGTTATCTCTCTACATACTACTCTCTACTGTTATCTCTCTACATACTACTCTCTACTGTTATCTCTCTACATACTACTCTCTACTGTTATCTCTCTACATACTACTCTCTACTGCTGTCTCTCTTCATACTACTCTCTACTGCTGTCTCTCTACATACTACTCTCTACTGCTGTCTCTCTACATACTACTCTCTACTGATGTCTCTACATACTACTCTCTACTGTTGTCTCTCTTCATACTACTCTCTACTGATGTCTCTCTACATACTACTCTCTACTGCTGTCTCTCTACATACTACTCTCTACTGTTGTCTCTCTACATACTACTCTCTACTGATGTCTCTCTACATACTACTCTCTACTGTTATCTCTCTACATACTACTCTCTACTGTTGTCTCTCTACATACTACTCTCTACTGTTGTCTCTCTACATACTACTCTCTACTGTTGTCTCTCTACATACTACTCTCTACTGTTGTCTCTCTACATACTACTCTCTACTGTTGTCTCTCTACATACTACTCTCTACTGTTGTCTCTATACATACTACTCTCTACTGTTGTCTCTCTACATACTACTCTCTACTGTTGTCTCTCTACATACTACTC
The DNA here is from genome assembly GCA_023631565.1 of Gymnocephalus cernua. NCBI lineage: Eukaryota > Metazoa > Chordata > Actinopteri > Perciformes > Percidae > Gymnocephalus > Gymnocephalus cernua. Next base: position 37,392,701 of record CM042436.1, on the reverse strand, counting down.
TCTACTGTTGTCTCTATACATACTACTCTCTTCTGTCGTCTCTCTTCATACTACTCTCTACTGTTGTCTCTCTACATACTACTCTCTACTGTCGTCTCTCTACATACTACTCTCTACTGTTGTCTCTCTACATACTACTCTCTACTGTCGTCTCTCTACATACTACTCTCTACTACTGTCTCTCTACATACTACTCTCTACTGTTGTCTCTCTTCATACTACTCTCTACTACTGTCTCTCTACATACTACTCTCTACTGTTGTCTCTCTACATACTACTCTCTACTACTGTCTCTCTACATACTACTCTCTACTGTTGTCTCTCTTCATACTACTCTCTACTACTGTCTCTCTACATACTACTCTCTTCTGTCGTCTCTCTACATACTACTCTCTACTGATGTCTCTCTTCATACTACTCTCTACTACTGTCTCTCTACATACTACTCTCTACTGTTGTCTCTCTACATACTACTCTCTACTACTGTCTCTCTACATACTACTCTCTACTGTTGTCTCTCTTCATACTACTCTCTACTACTGTCTCTCTACATACTACTTTCTTCTGTCGTCTCTCTACATACTACTCTCTTCTGTCGTCTCTCTACATACTACTCTCTACTGCCGTCTCTCTACATACTACTCTCTACTGCTGTCTCTCTACATACTACTCTCTACTGCTGTCTCTCTACATACTACTCTCTACTGTCGTCTCTCTTCATACTACTCTCTTCTGTCGTCTCTCTACATACTACTCTCTACTGTCGTCTCTCTACATACTACTCTCTACTGATGTCTCTCTACATACTACTCTCTACTGCTGTCTCTCTACATACTACTCTCTACTGCTGTCTCTCTACATACTACTCTCTACTGTCGTCTCTCTTCATACTACTCTCTTCTGTCGTCTCTCTACATACTACTCTCTACTGTCGTCTCTCTACATACTACTCTCTACTGTTGTCTCTCTTCATACTACTCTCTACTGCTGTCTCTCTACATACTACTCTCTACTGTTGTCTCCCTTCATACTACTCTCTACTGCTGTCTCTCTACATACTACTCTCTACTGTTGTCTCCCTTCATACTACTCTCTACTGCTGTCTCTCTACATACTACTCTCTACTGTTGTCTCCCTTCATACTACTCTCTACTGCTGTCTCTCTACATACTACTCTCTACTGTTGTCTCCCTTCATACTACTCTCTACTGCTGTCTCTCTACATACTACTCTCTACTGTTGTCTCTCTACATACTACTCTCTTCTGTCGTCTCTCTACATACTACTCTCTACTGCCGTCTCTCTACATACTACTCTCTACTGATGTCTCTCTACATACTACTCTCTACTGCTGTCTCTCTACATACTACTGTCTACTGCTGTCTCTCTACATACTACTCTCTACTGTCGTCTCTCTTCATACTACTCTCTTCTGTCGTCTCTCTACATACTACTCTCTACTGTCGTCTCTCTACATACTACTCTCTACTGTTGTCTCTCTACATACTACTCTCTACTGTTGTCTCTCTACATACTACTCTCTACTGTTGTCTCCCTACATACTACTCTCTACTGTTGTCTCTCTACATACTACTCTCTACTGTCGTCTCTCTACATACTACTCTCTACTGTTGTCTCTCTACATACTACTCTCTACTGTCGTCTCTCTACATACTACTCTCTACTGTTGTCTCTCTTCATACTACTCTCTACTGCTGTCTCTCTACATACTACTCTCTACTGTTGTCTCCCTTCATACTACTCTCTACTGCTGTCTCTCTACATACTACTCTCTACTGTTGTCTCCCTTCATACTACTCTCTACTGCTGTCTCTCTACATACTACTCTCTACTGTTGTCTCCCTTCATACTACTCTCTACTGTTTTTGGCCTCCCGTTATCTGAGGAACTTAAGACACAATGGATTCATTTCATTTTTGATGGTAATGTCCCCACAACAACTCCAACAAATATGTGTGCAAGTCATTTCACCTCTGACTGCTTTCTGAACATGGGACAGTTTTATTTTGTGGTTCTGCATCATTGAGGTCTAAGAAACATGTTGAATTAATTTCATTCATCATAAAACATTTGCAACTTTTTATTGTTCTTTTTTCCCAGTTGATCCCCGAGTGATGACAGCTGAGGACCGATTTACGTTATAATAATACGCTATAATTATAATAAACATATTTGATCTTGTGTTGATGTGATTTGTTGCAGATGATGAGGGTTCAGCCTCCGATGTCGGGAAGAAGTTCACCAAGTGCAGCACGTGTAAATACGGAGCCGAGTGTGACGAAGACTCGGAGGACGTCTGGTGAGACTTTGTACTTTATGGGCCTGATACGACGCCTATATTAACGTAAGATTCTCTGCAGCTGGAAGGCCTGAAACTGTGAAAATCATTCACAGATGGTGTCAGTTTGGGGGGGAAACCCTAGCGAGCTTTGTTCACACTTCTAGGGGCCTCAACGTAGAGATACAACCACATCTGGATCAGTTGTTCTCTAGTTAACTCTAGTTAACTTGGTAAAGGTTGCAACTTTCAAGCACTATTAAAAATAAGGTTATGACCCAATTTAACTTGGTGTCCAATTGAGACAACTGTTTGCCCTTTGTTCACACTTTTATGGGTTGCATACAACAACAAATTACACGTGTTATGTCATATTCAATACATCCAGATCAATACAGTGCAAAGAATTACTTTTCTGGGGAAACAATCAAAATAGATTTATATCTGTTAGTTACAGTGTGATTGCCAAGACTTGGGGGAACAGTTTCCCAAAGCCCAAAAGTCTAAAACATTGTTGTTCTCTGTTAGATTCAATTTCCGTTTAGTTTAGTCTTTTGTCTTTATAGTCACATAACAATTTCAGGGAAATTATTTAGTTACAGTTGCTCACGGTCACATTCAAGGTAAAATAAGAATCAGAAAAGAGCAAGTCAATAAGTGTATACTGTAAATGAAACCGAATACTGAGTTGTCCTCCCGTCCTCAGTCCATGAACCCAGTAAACTCATTAATGAAGTAACCAGTGACTGTCCTTCCTTTGCCGTACCTGAAGTTGCTGCATTCTGGCTGCTGTCTGGAGATTCATTCATGTACAACTCGTATTCTTTCAGATATTTCATACCAGATGTTGTAACAGCAGCCATGTTGTGTGTTGTTTAGGCTCCTTGCCACCACGAGACAAATTGGCGTAGCAGATTGAACGTGTAGCGTGACTTGAACGGCCTTCTTTTGACTGAAAGTTCTGCCAAACGACACTTGTTCTGCTTCCATTTTCACTTTCTCACAGCCTGCTGCATTGAACGATCCACCTATGTAAACACCTTTCCGTAATCAACGGCGCTCTCATTAAGGTGACCAGCGTAGGTTCGGCAGAAACCCAACCCGTCAAAAAGCCCAATATTCAGCCGAATCTGAAGCTGAATCCTGGATTTGGTGCATCCCTCTAAATAACTAACAAATCTACAATAAGACATAAATAAAAACGTTAAGTAGAAGTAAGTAATCCTAACCAAATATAAATGAGAGTTACAGAAGTTGTGATCGAACGTTGTTAAAAACAGGCCTTTGAGTGTTTGAGTGAAGATATTAATATAGATATTAATCCAGCTGAGTTTACATGGTTGAGAAAAGGCCTTTAGAACCCGGTCTGTGGTAAATTAATGATCTGTGTCTTCATTTAGAAGTCTGTAAAATGTGCTTCAGCTAATGATTTACTGCTGATGAGAAACATAGTCTACTCGGGCTCCAGACTGCAGACAGAAACATTCCTTTTCCTGACACACGACTCCTTCTCTCTCCAGGTGCATATGTAACATCGACTGCAGCGGGCACAATGAGAACCCGGTGTGCGCCACCGACGGGAACTCCTACAACAACCCGTGTCTGGTCCGAGAGGCGTCATGTATGAAGCAGGAGCAGATCGACGTCAAACACCTGGGCAGGTGCCCCGGTAAGACTGAGGGCTCTATTTGAATGATCTGAGGTCACGGCGTGAAGCGCCTGGTGCAGGTGCGTTTAGGGCGTGTCCTAATCCACTTCTGCTAGTTTGATGGCGGTAAAAAGTGTCTGTGTGCCGGGCGCCTGGTTCTAAAGGGTTGTTCTTAGTGTCTTCATTAATCAGAGGTGTGTTTTGGGCGTAACATGCAATCAACCAATCAGAGAGTCATCTCCCATTCCCTTTAAAAGCCAGGCGCGTTTGGACCTTGGAGCATTGCTGTTATGATGGAGGATTTACACCCTAATATGTTTATTAGTAATCTTCTGCATGTGTGTGTGCTGCTGTGCGTCCCTGTGTGTGTAACAAGCACAGTGTGCACGCGCTGTGCACGAGCCTCGGAGCATTTTACTAATGTGCTGTTAAAATAACAATGAAATGCTGCGTTAGTCGACGTCGAGCAGGACCACAGCGGCAGCTGCAACCCTGATTTGGCTGCCACCCCAATCCAAGAAAAACTGTTTGCTACATAGACGGTAGTCTAGCATCACAAGACCCTCCTTGTTTTGGTGGAACATGTGAATGTTCAAAAGTAGTTTTCTCGCATTTTCTCGCCCTCTGCTGGTGTTTTATCTTGCAAGGAAGTTGAAAAGGTGAATGCTTATGTTGTTTACTGTCTCTTCACGGAACATCGTGCAACAGAAACCTCCGATTGGACAGATAGTCTAGCTAGCTGTCTGGATTTACCCTGCAGAGATCTGAGGAGCAGTTAACCAGAGTCCTCACAAATCAGCCGGAGGTTAGAACGCCAACACCGAGACAGAGGAAGGTAAAACATACAACGGTCCGCGAACGTTACGCGTTCTGTAGCCAAAGACACCAACGTTAACATATCGTCCAGATTAACAAAATAAAATGACCCTTTAAAGCTTAATTTGGGCTGTTTTTTCTATGATTATTTTTTGGGAATGTTAGGCCTTTATTTTTGACAGGACAGCTTAGACTCGAAAGGGGAGAGAGAGGGAATGACATGCAGCAACCGGCCGCAGGTCAGAGTTGAAACCACGGCCGCTGCGTCGAAGACTAAGCCTCTTTATATGGGCTGTTGGCTTTGTATCTTTCCACAAGCTGCAGAAAATTCGACATGTTTGCAGCTAAACGAGGCCGTTACTGACAGTAAAGACAGCTAAACGAGGCCGTTACTGACAGTAAAGACAGCTAAACGAGGCCGTTACTGACAGTAAACATTTCACTTTCATTTCATTCTGAGAGCAGTTTAATTCCTGTGGATTCAGTTTGCAGCTCCAAACGCTCACAGTGTCGACCTTTGACCCCGACCGGAGTGAGTCTGAGAGCAGATAAATCCTCCCGCTGACGCCTCCATTGCTGCCTCCATCGCCGGCTTATTGAGTCCAAATTGTAAAATTCCATCGCCGGCTTGTTGAGCAATAAACGTCTCCGTAAATGAAAAGCATTTACAGGTTTCACAGACATATTTACTGACTGCTGCGAACATTTCTCTCTTTCTATCATTCCTTTCTTTCTTTGTTTATCTTTCCTTCGCCCTTTACTTTCCTATGTCCTTCCTTCCCTCCTCCTTTCCTTCCTTCCTTCCTTCCTCCCTTCCTTCCTTCCTCCCTCCCTTCCTTCCTCCCTTCCTCTGTTCCTTCCTTCCTCCCTTCCTCCCTCCCTTCCTTCCTTCCTTCCCTCCTCTGTTCCTTCCTCCCTCCCTCCCTTCCTTCCTTCCTTCCCTCCTCTGTTCCTTCCTCCCTCCCTCCCTTCCTTCCTTCCATCCTCCCTTCCTTCATTCCATCCTTCCTTCCTCCCTTCCTTCCTTCCTTCCTTCCTTCCTCCCTTCCTCTGTTCCTTCTTTCCTCCCTTCCTACCTTCCTCCCTCCCTCCCTTCCTTCCTTCCTTCCTTCCTTCCATCCTTCCTTCCTCCCTTCCTCCCTTCCTCCCTTCCTCCCTTCCTCCCTTCCTTCCTTCCCTCCCAACTTCAGACTTTCCTGTGGGTCAGTTTCCTCCTCCCTGAGTCACAGTTCATCCTCCTCCTGTTGCTGTTTAACATAAATTAACGCTGCAGACGGAGATCATTATTCCACATTAAGTTGCTGATGTAGTGAGATGGGTTAGTGCGTGCGTGCGTGCGTGCGTGCGTGCGTGCGTGCGTGCGTGCGTGCGTGCGTGGGTGAGATGCAGGATGGATTGGTTGTTCCACTGCGAGTGAACGCTGCAGACTGCAGACTGTGACCGATTCATCTCCGCTGTAAATCAGCCTCGTTACTGAAACCGTGTCAGACAAACCAACGCGTCTAATCACCAATGTTTTCAATTAACCCACAAACCAAGCATGCAGTCAGCTTCCACACGCCATTAATCAACACAACGCACAGTTCCTGCGTCCAGACTAGGAGAAAGAAACGCTCTGGGTTGTTTGCATTTCTTTAAACCAATCACAGTCATCGTGGGCGGGGCTAAGCTTCAGACGCAGCGACGGTGTCTCTGCTACATAGTCTCAGGAAGGAACTGGTTCTGGTGGAACATTTACACCCTGCAAAAGAAAACGCTTCATACAATATTAGATGAAGTTAACTGTTGACAGAATACAGTAACGTGAGATATTTAAATTAGCTGATACATGGTTAAACCTCATTGGCTCTCACTCTGGTTCTCCTTCTCCATAAACAACATGAAATCAAGGAGAGAGTTAACTTAACTTTTCCTGCTGCAGATTTCCCACCGTGGTCAGAAAGAACAGACACACACACACACACACACACACACATACACACAGAGAGACACACAGACACAAACACACACACACACACACATACACACACAGAGACACACACACACACACACACACAGATACACACACACACACACACACATACACAGACACACACACACACACACACACACACACAGAGACACACAGACATACACAGACACACACACACACACACACACACATACACACACACACACACACACACACACACACACACCAACGCACAAGTAAAACCTTCAGGCCTGTTACGTAGGCTACAGAGAAGGGGGTTAATACACATGTGTATCGTTTGGTATACAGGCGGGTGCCATCTTGGGAAAATAGTCACGACCATTTGAGCCTGCGTTAGCAGCTAATCAGCGGTTTGCACTAAAACTGGTCACATTGGATTAGCATGAGAACATATCCCAGAGAACGGTCGACTCGGTACACATGTAAGGGTTAATGCCCGGACTTCGGCTGCGCGTCGGACGGTTCACGCCTCGCCGTCGTCCATTAATACCTGACAATGGACACCTCAAAGGGCATTAACCCGCTTATACCATGGTCACTTGCCAAATAACATCTTTTTAAAACTTTATTTCACATTTTAATTAGTTTTACAATCGAAATCTAAAGTTTTTACAAACAATAACGCTGTTTCCCTGGTTACGCCTGGCGGTTTGACTAATACCTGGAACAATCATTCCCATCCATCAGGTTCTTATGCAATGCAAACGTTGTTCACTCCTCCAGGAAATAGGAAGGACCTTAGATACGAAATTGCCATCCTTAGCAACCGGAGATGTTTATAGTCCGCTCAGCTGATAGAATCCTTCAGCTCAGCTACGAGCCAGAAGGCTAACGCTATGCTAGCTAACGCTATGCTAGCTAAAACTATGCTAACTAATGCTATGCTAGCTAAAGCTATGCTAGCTAACGCTATGCTAGCAAGATCCAAAGTCAATAACATTGTGAACAGTTGGCAATCAGTAAAAATTATTTGACAGTATGTTAAACAACAAGACAAGCAAGCTATCAGCCATGTCATCGTCCCCGAAACAATATAACGACTTTTACGAACAATTTGATCCGCGATGTGTAACGTTACTGTCGGCCGCAGCAGCGCCGCCTGGAGTAGCGACCTGAACAGTGAACGGGATGTGAGATAACGTTATCCAGAGGGGAAATATAACTTACTTCCTGCAGCGTGTGTGTTAGCGCCATCCTGTGGTGTTCAGAGGACGAGTTGGAAATAACAGATCCACATTTCCTTTTTGATTTAATGTAGCGCATTGATTTCGTTATTGATTTAACAGTAAACAGTCCGTTTCACCGGAACACCTTTACTAGGTGTCCTATAACACTTTTTTATGGACACCCAGCAGCCAATCAGAATCGAGTATTCACCCAGACCATGGTATAAGTGTCATTAATCCCTAGGCTCATTTTGCACTGGAATTGTCCTTTATTTGTCTATCTCTGAAGGGATCCTTTCCATAATGTTATCAGACACTTAGAATAATATTCTGAGTCTGTCAGCGGCAACAACAGAACTTTTGTGACAGTAAATACAAGCTGGACAAGAAGCGATCTCTCTTCATACTGGACCAATGTCACAGATTGATGTTCCCATCAGTCACCTAGACACCAAAACACAGGAACATAGGAACATAGGAACACAGGAACATAGGAACACAGGAACATAGGAACACAGGAACATAGGAACACAGGAACATAGGAACACAGGAACATAGGAACACAGGAACACAGGAACATAGGAACATAGGAACACAGGAACATAGGAACACAGGAACTCAGGAACATATGGTCCAGGTGGAACAAACGGTAGTTTAACATTCACCCATCTGTGATTCATCTCCACGTCCTCTGATCTTAACTACTAGTCAAAATAATTCATAATTTCTGCTTTTTTTAACTCAGAAATTAGGTTTAATTTCATGTAAATGATGGTTATATACCATGAATCCCAAAAAGAAGTGTAAAAGTATTCAGTAATAAGGTAAAGAAAGATGTGACAGTATTTATAGTAGTATCATTTAAACTTCATAAAGAGGCAAACAGACGGCAGTGCATGGGCAACGGCATGACAACAGAAGGGTTAAGATGGCCGCTGGCCAAGCGTCTGATTGGCTCAGGAGGCGGTGGGTGGGCGGGATTATATGTGGGTGTCTAGCACCCTGAGGTGAAGAGCACCTGCCCTCTCTCCTGATCCGCCATCTCACGCCAACATTCACAGAAACACCGGAGAGCAAAAACATAACATGGCAGTTACTACTACGTTCAGTTTGCTCTAGTTGATCCATCAGCCAAATGTACTTCATCAGCTTTACACCACAGGTGTCAAACTCGAGGCCCGCAGGCCAAATCTGGCCTCTCGCAGATTTTGATCCGGCCCGCATATCAACTTAGGTTCACAATAAATTTTGGACAACCTAGTTTTTGTCACTTTTTTCGACCTTTTTCAGTGATGGCTGAGGAACTTCTTTAGGGCTTTATGTGGACCAAACTGTGAGTGAGAATACTATATGAGACATCCAATAATACAGCCAAAGATATTTGACTTTTTTGATTAGATAAAAGCCTGTCAAACTCTACATGCGGACGGAGCCACGGTGCCTCTGCTAAATAGTCTCAGGAAGGAACTTGTTTTGGTGGAACATGTGTACGTTCAAAAGTAGTTTTAGTCGTGCAACAAAAAACTCCGATTGGACAGATAGTCTAGCTAGCTGTCTGGATTTACCCTGCAGAGATCTGAGGAGCAGTTAACCAGAGTCCTCACAAATCAGCCGGAGGTTAGAACGCCATCACAGAGACAGAGGAAAGAGACGGACATCCGGCAGAACTTCCGGCGGCACCGGAGCGATCCCAGAAATGAAACGTCGTGGATATAGACTAGTATAAGAATAATCAATCATGTAAGAGTTATCCTCTGTGGTTGTTGTTTGTCAGGAAAATCTTTCAACAGTTAGATTTGAGTGGCATGTAGTCCAAAGTTTTAACATTGACAGAAAGAGCATTTTCAAACACATGCTGGATTTCCTGACAGAGAGACAGACAGACTACTTTTTTTAACAAAATGTAACGCCGTTTGTCAAACTTGGTACGTCCGGAGGCGTCCCAGATGCAGCCTCAGTTGTCGTCCACTATGAATCGCTGCCTGCCTGCCTGCCTGCCTGTCTGTCTGTCTGTCTGTCTGTCTGTCTGTCTGTCTGCCTGCCTGCCTGCCTGCCTGCCTGCCTGCCTGCCTGCCTGCCTGCCTGCCTGTCTGTCTGTCTGTCTGTCTGTCTGCCTGCCTGCCTGCCTGCCTGCCTGTCTGTCTGCCTGTCTGTCTATCTGTCTGTCTGTCTGTCTATCTGTCTGCCTGCCTGCCTGCCTGTCTGTCTGTCTGTCTGTCTGTAATCATGTCAGTCTCAGTCCAGTTGTTTGCTCCACATTAGAGTCTAACTGACAGCTGACGGCCTAAACAGAGCGCAATAACCGGGCAAACGCACCAAAAAGCATCCTGAAATATCCCAAAATGTTGCAGCGTAAAGGTTTCTCTCATTAGGCCGTGCAGGAACAACAGGACAGCGGACCGTGTCGGTTTCTTACATGTGCAGATTGTTACGTAATCAGCGATTTATTTCTCTTTCATGCAGCGTTTTCACTCTCTGTATTCTTTGGCAACAGAAAGAGAGAAAGGGGGGGGGGAGGTGATGATGATAGGGATGAGAGAGGGAGGGATGGATGGGGGAGGAAGAGATGAAGACAGAGAGAAGGAGAGAGTTTTGTCAATATTTCCTCAGGAATGATGAAGCATTAAAAATGGATGAGTGTGTGTGTGTGTGTGTGTGTGTGTGTGTGTGTGTGTGTGTGTGTGTGTGTGTGTGTGTGTGTGTGTGTGTGTGTGTGTGTGTGTGTGTGCGCACGCGTGTGTGTGTGTGTGTGTACTCTGTTTAACATTCCTTGCAGCTCCTCCTCCTGCATGAACACATGAACCCTGTCGACAGAGAAATAACCAAAAAAAAACGAGGAACACACAGAATCTGCTGCAGCTTTGTTTGTTGTCACTCAACGCTGTCAAAAACACACACACAGACTCACACACACACACACAGACACACACACACATACACACACACGCACGCATGCAGGCACCCATGCACACACACTCTCTCTCTGTCTGTCTGTCTGTAACTCACTCTGTCCGTCTGTTTCCTCCACAGCTGATAAAGACAAAGTGGGGAAGAAAGACGACAGCAGTCCGTTCAAAGTCTTAGGTAAGAAATCTTAACGTCTCGAGTTCTATCAGTAAGTAGCGTGTGCGTCCAGGCGCGGTGTGCATGCGTGTGTGTGTGCGTGTGTGTGTGCGTGCGTGTGCATGCGTGCTTGCGTGCGTGTGTCCTGACACTGGTCCCTGATTCCAGTGAGATGTCGTGGTTTTGTTTTTGTGTTTTTACTTCCTGTCTTTGTTCCGCCGGTTAACCTGCGTCTGAACCTGCCGGGGAGAAACAAGGAGGAGTACAGGAGGAAACAAAATCTCCTTAACACACAATAATGTCATCACAGGGGGGGAGAAACAGTCTCTGCTGATGCTGAACATAATGTTCGTACGCTGTTCCTTAAGCCGAAGACGCTGTAATTTCTCAAAAATAAACGTGGGGATTAGTAGAAACCCGGTTGCAAGATGCAAATGTTGAGTCTGGAGATCAAAGAGGAGATGAAACAGAATCCAGAGGGTTTTATTTCTGAGTCATCGATTTCTCCGACTAAAGCGCCTCAGGAGGGGCCGCTCTGTCAGCTCCTTCACTTTGTGTTTGAACTCGCAATCGCAGACGGACAATAGCAGGATGGGATTACACCGCTGCATCAACATCACAAACAGTCAAGGACACAGCACCACATTTCTCACTCTGAAAATGGGAGACGCTGCGAAGGCTGTAGCCGTAGCGTTCGCAGCCTTTGCAGCGTTGGCAGCGTTCGCAGCCTTTGCAGCGTTCACAGCCTTTGCAGCGTTGGCAGCGTTCGCAGCCTTTGCAGCGTTCACAGCCTTTGCAGCGTTCGCAGCGTTCGCAGCCTTTGCAGCGTTCGCAGCCTTTGCAGCGTTCGCAGCGTTCGCAGCCTTTGCATCGTTCGCAGCGTTCGCAGCGTTCGCAACCTTTGCAGCGTTGGCAGCGTTCGCAGCCTTTGCAGCGTTCGCAGCCTTTGCAGCGTTCGCAGCGTTCGCAGCGTTCGCAGCGTTCGCAGCCTTTGCAGCATTTGCATCCATTTATTTGAACTCATAGTGGTTTGTCCAGGTGACAGCTGCGACCTTCATCAAACAAAATGCTGGCTGAAGGCGTGTAATTCATTCAGTGCCGGACTTTTACTTGTAATGGAGTATTTTTACAGTGTGGTTTTAGCATTAATACTTAAGTAAAGGATCTAAATGCTTCGAACAATGTGAGCGGCTGTTAGACAGCGAGTGGAGAGAGATCATGACGTGCTGTCAGAATAAGTTATGTATCTGAAAGTTATCGTCCATTAAATCAAATAGAAGTCTGTAAATTGTGTGTAGGGTTGAAACTGCAGGCTAGAAAATGCTCGGTTTTTGGTTCACTTCCTGTATTTGGGTCGGATCACGTTGTCACCGAAAGTGAACCGAACTTTAGAGCACTTGGAAAAGAACGGAGACCCCCGTTATCAAGCGTAACGCAGAGTTCGTTTGTTTGGTCCAAACCAACTGGACTGTCCGACCAAACGCTCCAGGGTTCATTTTAAACCTTCGTCTCATGTGTGAAAGCAACCTTAAAGCGTAACTCTCGCAAAAATACATCCTAGGGCTTTTTGAGTGAGTCAAACTTTAATTTAAAAGCATATTTAGGACGGAAGCTCCACTTTTAAGATTCACCGTATTCTTGTTTTTGGGTCAAATGTCCTTTTGAATGGGAGAGCTAGGGGGGGGGGCACTTTTATGCTAGCCTCAAAATATCTATTTTTAACCACTAAGAAGACTCGACACAACATGAGACTTTGCTCCGAGTATCTCCAGGAGCTCTACACATTAACTCCACCGGAGCACAAGGGATATACTAAATCTGTTGCTGCTTGTTTTGATATCGACTCGTTCTGACTGCCGAGACGGCGGCGACCGGAAACAACCAGAGCTACGGTGAGTTGTTAAAACCTTTCTTTTTAGTAAACTCTGGGTCCACAAACAATGTTCTCGATGCTGAGTTAATGTGTAGAGCTCCTGGAGATACTCGGAGCAAAGTCTCATGTTGTGTCGAGTCTTCTTAGTGGTTAAAAACAGATATTTTGAGGCTAAAAGTGCCCCTAGCTCTCCCATTCAAAAGGCCATTTTGAATGATCAATCTTAAAAGTGGAGCTTCCGTCCTAAATATGCTTTTAAACTAAAGTTTGACTCACGTACGTTCACAAAAACACCCTAGGTTGTATTTTGGCGAGAGTTACGCTTTAAAAAAATATTTTAGGCCTTTATTGTATAGAACAGCAGAAGTTGTGAAAAGGAGAGAGGGGGGGGGGTGACATGCAGCAAAGGGCCTGCGACCGCTGTAACAAGGACTGAGCCTTTGTACATGGGGTGCACGGTCTACCAGGTGAGCTATCCACTCATTATCCCAGCAACAGCACTTTTCGTGGACGGGAATCAAAGGTGCACAATCACCCATTAAAGTGCAGACACTTGTATTTTTGGAGTATTACCAGGCCGTCGATTGCTTGGTAGGAAAATAAGGGATGCTATTGCCTTTGCATCCTTATTAGCACGTAGAAGGATATTGTTGCAGTTGAAGTCACCATTGGCCCCCAAAGCTTCTTTATGGCTTATAGCAACACTATGTAACTTTTCCCACTTCGGTCCCCCTACAGGTTGGAAGTAGAATTGTCCAGATCTGTAGTTTGAATGAACTTGACAATGTAATGTAATGTAATGTAATGTAATGTAATGGACAATTCAACTTCCAACCTGTAGGGGGACTGAAGCGGGAAAAGTTCTCTAGTGTTGTTTTAAAGACCTCATGATGTTCTTGTCTTTGGAGAAAATTTAATTCAGCTTGAGGGGGTCAGCGGGAAAATTTGAGTCTGTTTGGGGGCCAATGGTTAAGTCCATTTCTAAGTGAAGGGTCCAACAGGAAGGACATGCACAGCATTGATTCCTCCTCCATGTACATTTAATTTATTCTTTCTTCTGTATGTACATGCATAAATATGTACATTTGTGCGTACATGTGGCCTACACATTCATCTAATTTCATAAGTGTACAAATAATTTCTGCTGTTACACTTGCGAGTCCCCATACGGAACAAAGTATGGTGGTGGACTGGTAGCTGGAGAGGTGCCAGTTCACCTCCTGGGCACTGCCAAAGTGCTCTTGAGCAAGGCACCGAACCCCAACTTTCCATGGGCAGCACCCCCCACTCGGACATCTCTCCATTAGTGCATGTAGAGGTACTGAGCATGTGTGTGTAATTCAGACCTGTGTGTAATGTGTATAACAACAGAGTGAAAAACATTGTAATTTCCCATTGTGGGATTAATAAATTATACATTATTATTATTACATTATCATTATCAAGTTGTGAGTCGAGTGTATTGTTACATTCCTACTCTCTACTTGAATGAAACGATCCTGCAGGTTGGACAAACAGTACAAAAGAAACCAATGAAGATGTTCTTCATATTCTCTGATATTCCCGACACTTTGACAGTTCAACGGTTTGATTAAACAGCACTACATGTTATCTGTGTCGTTGTTAAAGTGCCAAACGGTGACCTTTAAACTGCCACGCTCTGTTTGTTCTCTGAGGCTTTTCTCCGTGTTGATGTGAGTTTGGTACGTTGCATATCTTTCATTTTAATGAGCGCTACAGATTGCTTTGTAGACAGTTTCTTTATTACTGCAGTGAAGATGAGACGGCTGTGTGATAGAAGAATCCCCTCATGAGCACAGTTTTGTGTTTTATAATCAGGCTCACGCAACATCTGCAGCCACAGAATTTCACAGAATTTCAGATTTTTTCTCAAACAAATTTAAAAAATAAAACTTTTAACACCCTAAGCCACACGTGTCAACCTCAAGGCATACGGGCCGAATCCCGCCACTTGCAAATTGTGATCCAGCTGATGTCAGTTAAAGTGCTCATATTATGCTCATTTTCAGGTTCGTAATTGTATTTAGAGGTTATATCAGAATAGCTTTATGTGGTTTAATTTTCAGAAAACACCATAGTTTTTGTTGTACTACACATTGCTGCAGCTCCTCTTTTCACCCTGTGTGTTGAGCTCTCTGTTTTAGCTACAGAGTGAGACATCTCACTTCTGTTATATCTTTGTTGGGAGTAGCACATGCTCAGTAGCTAGGTAAGGACTACTAGCCAGTCAGAAGCAGAGTATGAGGGCGTGTCAAAAAGCATAATATGAGCACTTTAAGGTTCAGAATAATGTTTTTGCTCCGTCATCTTGGTGTGAGCTAAACTCACTTTAACCTAGATTATTTTATTAGCATGGAAGATTTTAAATATAGGTTAAAGGACTTCCTGACTACTCAATGCACATGTCCTGTTACAGAATTCAGATTTTCTTAGTTTTTAAATGTAATTTTTCTCAAAGAGTCTCAAAGTTGGCAAATCTTCCAAATTCCGTGTAATTACAGTTTGAAAAACAGTTTCCCTTCTTTTGGTTTTGGCGCATATTTAGGATTTCCAAAATGTATTGTGAACCGAAATTTATATTCGGGCCGGATCAAAACCTGCGAGGGGCCATGTTCGGCCCACGGGCCTTGAGTTTGACACATATACCTGCAGGTTGTCTTTGAATGTAGTGAAGGTATTCAAATGTATTTCATTTTGTATATAACTTATTTACTTACTGTATAAAACTTATTTCATGTCACTCAATCAGTTCCTTTTCTGTGTTCTGGCCTCTCTTGATGGATGGGATTTAGCGGTTTTATTTGTGCTTATATAAATGTTTTCATGACTCCAGAAAAAGAAAGAAATGTAGACTAGGATGAATGAAATAAATCCAGGTGAGACATTAGACCAGATACTCCCCTGTGCAGCAGCAGACGGTCCTCTGACACTTTGTTTTTGTTGTTCAGAAACAACCGGTCTGGACCACGGCGACGGTTTCTACGCCGGGATGCCGATCCCCTGCGCCGACAGCTACGCCGGCTTCTGTGTCCACGGGAAGTGTGAGATCAAGTACAATGTGGCCACCTGCAGGTCTGTGACTACCTGAACTACTACACTCTAAGAAATAAATCAGTAAAATAACAGAAAATGCTGTGCCGGCTCATTACCCGGACTTCATCCCGTAATCAAAAACACAAATGTTGTGTGTAGGTACAGTAAAATACTATATGCCAACACAAAGAAAGTGGAAGGTGACAAACATCCGGCTGAAAATGAGGAGCATCTGGTGTATCTTCGGGCACCACCGGAGCAATCCCCTAAATGAATCGTAGTCGATATAGACTAATAGCATTATAACTAAGAGCTGCTTCAAGGCAACCATGTGCAACAGTGGAGAGTTTTAAAGATGAGTGTGTGTGTCTCTGTGTGTGTGTGTGTGTGTGTGTGTGTGTGTGTGTGTGTGTGTGTGTGTGTGTGTGTGTGTGTGTGTGTGTGTGTGTGTGTGTGTGTGTGTGTGTGTGTCTCAGGTGTGACGCCGGCTACAAAGGTGCTCAGTGTGACGAGCCTCTGGACTTCAACATCCTCTACGTGGTTCCCAGCGGACAGAAGCTTCACTACGTCCTCATCGCCGCCATCATCGGCGCCGTGCAGATCGCCATCATCGTCGCCGTGGTGATGTGCATCACAAGGTGAAGCTTGATCCCCTATCATAATGTACAAGGGTTAGGAGTATCTCATGCATGACTCACGCGGGCGGCTGTGGCTCAGTGGTAGAGCGGTTGCCTGCCAAGGTTGGTGGTTTGATCCCCCCAGTCCCAAGTCGAAGTGTCCTTGGGCAAGACACTGAAGAAGAGTTGCCCCCGGTGCTGCTCATCGGAGTGTAAATGTGTGTGAGTGTTTACCTGATGAGCAGGTGGCACCTTGGTGTGTATGAATGTGTGTGAATGGTTCCTGTACTATGTAAAAGCGCTTTGAGTAGTTGTTAAGACTAGAAAAGCGCTGTATGCATACAGTCCATAAATAAATACAGTCCATTTAACGTTAATTAATGCATTAATTAAGGAATCATCATGATTCTTCAGAATATAGGTACACTGCTGTGATTGGCTTGTTCACGTAAAAAACGACAGAACTAATTGTGTCCACAATTAAAAATGAGAGTTAAGAAGTTCAAACTCTGGCTCCTTGTTTGATTGTATCTGTAGGCTTTAAACAATGTAACAAAGGAAAATATGTAAATTCATGTAAATTTCAGGTACAAAATATAGAAACAGAGGAGAGTCAGAGGAGATGTAATCCCTTTGAGTTAACAGGAGAACCTGAGCAAGATGGTGATGATTTAACCTGCTGAAAACTACTCTACATAATAATAAGACTGGATAATGCTTCATGATAATCCCCTGATGCATAATATGCATAGAAACTAATCTGTGAGGTTTACAGTTGCAGAGAAAGATTTCAGGTGTTACTTTTGCTGAATGTTGTTTGTCTCACCTGGACAAACAAAGTTAACTTAAAGGCGCTGACACACTAACCCGATAATCGTCCGTCTGACCGTCTGGCGAGGTCGGTGACTCGAGTCTGGTCGGCGTGTTCCGTGCCGTCGTCAGTCGGAGGAGCCGTCGGCCTTCATTTGGGACGATTTGACTTGTTGAATCGGAGGGCGGGCAGTCGGACTCAATGACCGATCTGATTGGTGGAGAGCTAACCAGGAAATGACGAGCAGGAAATCTGAGGAAAATCTTTTAAACTGACCTTTGTTGATCTGAAATGAAGACAGATTCAGCAACTGCACGGCCTATTTCTCCTTAAAATGTTTTCAGAAACACGTTTCGGTGAAATATTTTAGTAAAATATGAGATTGTATTCTGAACGAGACGCCATTATGCCAAGCCAGACCCACGTGATGCGTTCATTTCCGGTTTTCATTTTTCGGGCGACAATATAGATTAGCGCTGCCTACGCAGAGCGTACGCTCAAGTCGGCATCGCTTCGGTGTGTTTCGAGGCACTTTTTGGACCAACTCGGAGACTGATCAGTCCGACTGCCTTTTCTTTTCTGCCTCAAGACAGAAACAGTTGAGACAACCGGCTGTGAAACCAGCCTCGTTGATCCTCCGTCACACGCGAATCAGAGGTGTGATTTCTGTCAGTTTTCTGCAGAAGAAGGAGAAGCTGAGGAGAATTAAACATCATTGGACTTGGCCTGGTTTCTCTGCTCAAAGGCATCAGACAGACTTTCCTCCGTCACTCTGAGGAGAAGATGAAATATCAATCTCTCTTTGAATTGAAGAGGGTTGAAGAGGCAACTGGTTGACAGCAGAACAAGCCTCTCATCTTATTGACATTAAAGCAGTCATGCTGTCCTCGTGAACTGTTTGCATAGCTGCGAAAAGTAAGGCACTATAATTCATATGTATTCCACGTATTTATTGCTGTCAGCAGCACGTTGACTGCTGCTGTATAAGAACGTGAAAATCCTCGTAGGGAGTAGGTTGGGGGTGAAGTTTGGCTCCTAAAACACAAGAATTTCACCCAGGAAACAGGTGTTCATGTCTTGAAGAAGTTAAGGAGAAAACACAAGACTTTCACCCTGGAAACAGGTGTTCATGTCCTGAGGAAGTTAAGGAGAAAACACAAGACTCTTACCCTGGAAACAGGTGTTCATGTCCTGAGGAAGTTAAGGAGAAAACACAATTACTATAAAGTAGATTTTCTTCGGGGCTAAATTACGTAGTATGGGATCGGTGCATAAACTCCAGTACTTTCCAATACGGATAGCAGCATTGTAGGCGGTATCGGAGGCTTTTAGATACTGGTATCGGTATTAGAACATCTCTATCAGCAGGTGTCAATTTAAAGCCCTGGCAATGGGTATAATGAATGACATGATGAACAGTGGCAAGTAGTAACAGTAAAGATATTTATTGAGCAGGATCACAGCAACAGGCGCAGCCACAATCAAGGTGCCACCACAATCCAGGTGCCACCACAATCCAGGTGCCACCACAATCCAAGGAAACCTTTAAGACGAGAAGGGAAACGTGTCTTTCGTCTCACTGTTAAGAGGTTACACCATGGAAACTAATACATCTCTCTTCTCTCTGTCTCTTTTTAGGAAATGTCCAAAAAACAACAGGGGTCGCCGGCAAAAACAAAACCTTGGACACTTTTCCTCGGACACTAACTCCCGGATGGTATAGCCGTGTTGGTCTGGGTTCTTTTTTTAAAAAGTCTTTTCTTACGGCGTGGGAATACCATTTTTTTTAAACGGTAGATGTGTGGCATACATGTTTTCTGTCTCCTGGGACACAATAAGAAAACAAAGAATATTTATTTAAGGGGCCTTATTTTCCCTCCTTTTTTTGTCGGATGGAATTTTTGTTTTTAAAATTTGGGGCAAGTCCAAGAAGCCGAATCGTCAAAACCCGCTGTCACTTTACATTGTTAACATGTCCGCTGTGTTAATTACTTTAAACTGCTTCATTAGAGGTTTTGTTGAATGCTTTATGAATACGGTACCTTTGGTAAACTGGCTAACAAAGTGATGTCTGCCCCTCTGGAATGTGCTTATTTATTGAATATTTCTACGCCGGTCTCTTGTTTTACAAATAACGTGCAGCTTATCACCAAATGCAGTTTGTATTCATGTAGGAGGTGATATAGATGTGCAACCCGTTCTCCCTTCGAACTTGTAAAATCCGGACATTTGGACAGCGGCTGTCAGCGGCTGAAGTGACGAAAAAATCTCCCTTCAGCGTGTTAGTAGAACGTCCCGGGGAGAGCAGCAGCTACACGGCGTTTAGGGAGTAGTATGTGAGGGGGAAATACCTTGTAGGGAGGTTGGTCGGGGGGATGGACGGGTCAAACACAGGACTTTCACCCAGGAGACCGGGGATCTGGTCCCACGTGGCACGTTTCCTAAAGTCTCTTTCTTCTTTAACCGTCCCGTTCTTCCCGCGTGTCACTGAAACGTAAGCCCCACCCCCACAACCTTTTCCTTAACATAACAGCGTCTAAAGGGACGCCAATAGTCCCAACCAAGCACGTTTAGATAACGCGCGTTATATGAAGCTAAAGGAGACTTTTAGCATCAATAACAACGACAAAGTCACTTGACCAAGCGTCCGTATGTTACCAGATGGGGGGGAGAACCTGTTGAGATATGTTTACATGTATTCTTTCTTATGTAAAGACGTCACTGTGTTCCAAACAAGCTAATAATTTATTATTATAATCATGATTTTCTTTAAAGTAGTTTTTACTGAAAGGTTTTTATGTTTAACTTTTATTTCAAGCATTGCTTTCTGAATTCTAGTTCCTGTATATGTGCATGACTTGTGGAAACTGTGTACTGTGGTGTAGTTTTAACTTTTTAAAAGAAAAGCAGACGGCCTCGGCGCCTCCTTCATCTCAGAGCCGCACAGATCTGATGGAGATGGAAATCCAAAAAGTCAGACTGATGAACCAGAGGACACTGAGGGTTTTAATCACTGTTGAAGAAACGAATGTGTAAAGTTTTTTTTTTCCTTTGGGGGGGGGGCAGTCTGCTGCACCAGAAAATAACAAAACAAAAAACACTTGTAGTTGCATCAACGGTGGGAAACCTTGGAGTTTTTGACGAGAAAATCGTGTTGATTTAACTCACGGAGGAATGTTTTTGCATCTTCGCCCGAAAACCTGAATTCAGAGGATTGTAACGGACGTGTATCGGCTGTTTTGGATTTCTTTTATGTGACTTGAGAGAGTCTTGGCTGTCTCTAGCTGTAACCAAGGCTTTTCTTTGAATGTGAGAGAATAATTGTCTATTTCTTCTTTCTTTTGTTTGTTTTTATTCCTGCATTTTTGCTCCTCAGCGAAACATTCCAAGCACAGATGATCCCTTAATATATAATATAATGATCCTAGAGGAAACACTGTTAAAAGATCACTTAAAAATCCTGTTTCCTTCTGGTGTTAACATGTGAACAGATACAGGACCTACAGATGTTAGCGGTGTGCAACTAACTCCCCATTGTTTTAAAGTCTTCGCGTTTTAATGTTGTGTGAAAACAGCAAAGACAAATACTGTATAGAAAGTGAACAAAAACAATCCTAACATGTCCACAGGAACTTCCAATCCAGTGATCCAAGTTTAATGGCATTTCTTTAAACCAATCACAATTATCATGGGCTAAACTCTGCAGAGCCGCTGCAAAATAGTCATGCAACAGAAAACTCAGATTGGACAGATAGTCTAGCTAGCTGTCTGGATTTACCCTGCAGAGATCTGAGGACCAGTTATAGTCCTCAGAAATCCACCGGAGGTTAGAACTCCAACACAAAGGAAAAGACATGCATCCAGCAGAATTTCCTGCAGCACCGGAGCAATCCCGGAAGTGGAACGCGAAGGATATAGACTATTTTCACAGTAACAAAACTAAATTCACTTGGCAGATCTGGCAGCCATATATGGAGCCCATCGCTCCTCAGCACGCTCAAAACGGAAACCTTTATTTACTCATTTTAACGATACATTTAAATAAATCTTTAATTCATGCTCACATTAGGTCCTCCAGTGCCAGAAGTGTTAGGGCCATAAGTAGTAATTACAATAATCATTTGTGTTTTCATGTGCATGGCTCGTAGAGGAAAAGGGATGGCCCAGTGGTGAGACCAGATTTCAGCTTTCTACTTCTTTCTCGGTGGGCATCTGTGGAGGAGGACCTGAAACTCAGAAGCCCAGTTCAGACCAAAGAGTCGCTGCGAGACGAGTTGAAACTTGAAACTACTTGCATCGCGCCGGTCTGCAGCATTCTGAAACCTGCCAGTTTAAACCAATGAGACAAGACAATATGGTGTATCATCTGCATAGAAACGACTCTGTACTTCTGTTCTAACTTCCAGCTTTTCATTATGTTAGTGATAGGTAGTCTCGCTTTGCCAGACCTTCCTCCACAGCGCTGCAGAAGAGGGTCTGACTAGTCCACACAGCATTCCTGGATGGGAGAAAAATGTGCTCTGGTTTATTGGCATTTCTTTAAACCAATCACAATCTTCTTGGGCGGCGCTAATCGCCGGACAGAGACATGCTGCCTCTACTAAATAGTCTCAGGAAGGAACTTGTTTGGTGTACTTTCAAAAGTAGTTTTAGTCGTGCAACAGAAAACTCAGATTGGACAGATAGTCTAGCTAGCTGTCTGGATTTACCCTGCAGAGATCTGAGGACCAGTTATAGTCCTCAGAAATCCACCGGAGGTTAGAACGCCATCACAAAGGAAGAGGACACATCTCTTATGTTCTAAAACCAGCCTCTGGAGACTCCACCAGCTGACTTCTCTATTGGCTGTAGAAACAGGAGACGTCTCTTACGTTTTCAAACCAGCCTCTGGAGACTCCACCAGCTGACTTCTCTATTGGCTGTAGAAACAGGAGACGTCTCTTACGTTTTCAAACCAGCCTCTGGAGACTCCACCAGCTGGTTTGAGTCGAGCTGAGAGGGGCCGGTTCAGACCGCTGAAACTTTTCTCTACGAAGTTCTAAAACCGTTTTGTCTCGTCGTGAATCTTTGGTCTGAACTGGTCTTCAGACTGTGCAACTTCAGGGCATGTTTGTCTTCTCTGTATGTCTGTCATTGTTATTTTCTGTCACAGGAGTTGTATTTCTGTAACGTCTTAGTCTACAGGTCGTAGGTTTCTACTTGTCGTCGACCATCGCAGCCGTGACTTCTCTAAATGTGACTAGAATGTGTTTGACATGTTAATATTCTGCATGTAGACTTTCAGAGGCTATTTTTGGTCTCTGCTAAAATAAAAAAGGAAATGTTTTTTTAATGTACACCGGGGGTGCCGATGTGTCATTTGTGTGTGTGTCTGTGTGTGTGTGTGTGTGTGTGTGTGTGTGTGTGAGAGAGAGAGAGAGAG
The DNA here is from genome assembly GCA_023631565.1 of Gymnocephalus cernua. Taxonomy (NCBI): domain Eukaryota; kingdom Metazoa; phylum Chordata; class Actinopteri; order Perciformes; family Percidae; genus Gymnocephalus; species Gymnocephalus cernua. The sequence continues at coordinate 37,369,939 of CM042436.1, read as the reverse complement.
AGAGAGAGAGAGAGAGAGAGATCATTACAGAAACACAGACTATTGACGGTGACGTGTGTGAGAGAATCTTCAGTTCACACTTTTCTTTTGTTTTTGCTCTACAGAGACGATGTGTCCTGATGCCATACTAAAAGCCAACTGGACATTTTCTCCTAATGTTGACGGTTCTTTAGACCTACTCAGGTTACATTTGTCAAAGTCTCAAAAAATGTTTTGTATTCATATCCTGAATTTGTGTTTACAAATCTTGCGTGCATAAATATATATATATATATATATATATATATATATATATATATGCATATGCATATATATATATATATATATATATATATGCATATGCATATATATATGCATATGCATATATATATGCATATGAATATATATATGCATATATATATGCATATATATATGCATAGTGAGTACTTTTGCTTTTGATACTTTAAGTATATTTTGATGCTGCCAGAAAAACAAAAACAATCTGACTGCAGTAGATGAGACAGAAAGGCATAAAAGTTGTGTTAATCCATACCTCACCGAAAAACAGGAAATAAACAGAGGTATGGATTACCACAACTTTTCTGCCTTTCTGCCACATCTACTGCAGTCAGATTCTCTGTGTTCCCTCAGAAGGAATCACTGCACCTGGGTCGGACCTTGTAATGACGTCTCCAACATGTTTAGAGGCTAAAAACACGTTTAAAACCTGCCCTGTTTCAGCCTGTTGGGTGCTAACTCTAGCAGGAGAACACGGTGGAGGCAGCACCGATTGGTTTAGTTTTTCACAGAACTCCACATTTACAACAACAGAGCTACGGGTTGAAATCCACCAGAATTCTCCTTTAAGTGAGATTTTGAATGCAGGACTTTACTTGTAACCGAATATTTTTACACTTTAGTATTACTACTTTTATTTGAGTGAAAAATCTGAGGACACCAGGATTTAAAACGGAGAAAGTTTGCAGCAAAATCAATGAATTCCAGCTTGTGGAATCACCAGAAAATCGAAATATTCTCAGCCTAAAGCGTCTTAAATGTGAGGATTAGCTGCTTTTCTGTTTTATATAATCTTAAACTGAATATATTTGGGTTTTTGGAGTGTTGGTCAGAAAAAAATGGCATTTTTTATATTTTGTTGAAGTAGTTTTTATCTGGTATTTTGCGGTTCATTTATCAAACGCAGGAGAAAATATCTACCCTAATGTAGAGAAGTTTTGGGACTTTGTGGTTTGAAAGCGAGGCCGGATGAGGTTAAATACAGCCTCCAGCCATTAATTGACTCTCCGGTCTAATTAAAAACTGCTCATCTGAAAAAAGACAGAACCGGAGCAGAGGTCGCCAACCCTCCACGCGAAAATAAACCAACATGTGTGTCGGACATTTCTACAAGAGGCAGGGGATTCAGGCACGCTCGCCTGCAGTAAATATAGAGTTATAGAGAGTGGTGTGTGGGGGGGGGTACTGGGTTGGTGGAGGGGAGGGGGGAGGACTGGGTGGGGGCGGGGGGTATTTAGGGACAGGAGCAGCTGCTGGCATCAGTCGAACACATTCAGAAATCCGTCATCTCCAAAGTAGCTCACGGTACTAAACACCAATCCTCATCCAACATTCATTCATTTAAACGCCTGTGATACTGAAGTACTGCCTCACTCACAGTCAGGAAATATCAGGAAGTTTTTATATTCATTTCATTTAAATGTTATGTTTGTATAGTGATAAGTTTGTAGAATAAACTCCATGAACCACACGCCACAGCATTTATAGCCAAAGCTAATTTGCAATCACCGTCCCTAGATGGGTCTTTAAAAATACATAAAACTCACCACAGTACAGTACAGAACTCAAACTCAACAATCGTTACATGCATTAAAATGCAAAACTCAGAACGCAACAACAAATAAACACGAAACAATACCAGACCTAGACTAAAACAATAAAACAACATTAAACAGGATGCAGCGGATCATTCATGACTACATGAGTGCTCCCTATTCAACAGTTTCAACAGTTTCAGTTGAAGTATGAAATGATCTCAGTCACGGTCCAGTTTGAGTTTAGAAGGTAAATAAGTCCAGATGTTGGTCCTGATGAGGATTTTCATAATCTATCAATTCCCGTTGGAGGCTCCACAGAATCTGGAACTCTAAGAACCACGAGTTTAGGGTATATATGATGTACGTTGTATTGAACCATCCTCTGAGCTTATCTATTACTCAAAATAACATGTAATTTCTGCTTTTTGTAAACTGAACAATTAGTTATGTCATATGAATTTAACTTTATTGAACAGGAATATAAAAAACGTTGAAAAAAAGCAACATAAACGTCGGAAAGAACCCCAAAAATTCAACTTTGACCCAGAAGGACAAGAAGTTCATGATCGACAGGAAGAGGGTTAAGATATGCAAATTAAATCAAATGAGAAGTACTGAGCGTCGCTAAATTACAAGTGTTATTCATTTAGTTTGTTGGTTAACTTAAACATGTTTTGGTTTATGAACACATGACCATAAACTACGAGATACGCATTAAGACACAATATTTTACTGTATTATCAACAGATCCAAACGGAATCTGCTGATTTTTCAGCATTGATCCAGACTGAAACTCTGCAGGTCAGTGGACTGATTCTGCTTGTCATGGTGATGTGTTAAGAGTTTTTTATGTTTAATTTGTTTAAAATCTGCAGAGCCCTTTTTACGTAACTTCTATCCGACTTTTGCGTCTGTACAGTTTGTCTACTGGCTGTTTGCAGGCGACTTAAAGGAAAATGCAAGGAGGAAATACGCGTAGTGCTCAATGCTAACCCATTAGCGCTCTTTGGGACTGACCCATTACTGCTTGGGAGCAAGTCACGAAAGCTAATCCTTGCAGAGTTTAGGGGGGCGGCTGTAAGTGTAGGCCTGAGTTATTTTTAACCTGTTCATGTGTGTATTTATGGACAAGAAATGTGTTTCAACACGCTGTTATTTAAAAGATCACAAAGGTAGTTCATGTGAGCTTAGGACCAACAATGAATCGCTCCACTGAATAGAGCTAATTAGCTGAAAAGTAACCCTACAGGACTAATGTTCAGTGCCAGTTAGCGTCCACTAAAAGTTCTGTTGTTGCTGCTGAGAGACTCAGATTATTATTCTAAGAGTCTGACAACATTATGAAAGGATCCATACAGAGATAGACCTTTTAGTTAAAGAGTAAGATCCTTTTAGTTTAACATCAAACAGCCCCAAAATCACCATCACCAAACTACACCAGACAAAGTTAATTACACCAGTAAATTAGAAGGTGTGTAATTAGACATTAACGTAACAATGCAGGTTCTTTCATCTTGCTTAATACTGGACCAATTTTAAACATTGTTCCCATCAATCACTTAGACACAAACACATGGGGATAATAAGATCCAGGTTAAAAAACAAACAAGTTCCATCAATAAGATAAGATGGGCAAAGAGAAGTGCTGACAACAGCTGCAGACAAACACATGCACCAGACATCAACAGGCAGTAAGTGCATTACAATATATAACAAGACAACAATGTGCTTTAGGACGAAACATGAAGATCATCCACTAGTTGAGAGGATGTTGCACAGGCCCTGATATAGTAAAGTATTGCATGTGCCCCATAATGAGTTAGTTATGTATAATAAATAAATGCAAAGGAATTGGACATAGTGAGTAAACATACACTGTTTGCATTGGTTAAGGCCAGCACATTATTATAGTGATGAGGACTGGACTGGTTGTTTGTTCAGTAGTGCTATCGATGTGGGGACAAATGAAAGCTTAAGGCGGTTGCTTTTGCACCTACTGGCTCTGTAGCGTCTGCCAGATGGGAGGAATTCGTATTCCTTGAAGAGAATGTGTGAAGGATCCTGTGTGCATGTGTGATTATGGTTGACTCAAAGATTATTTCAGGGGATGGGTGTGATTTTCATCGTTATTTTGATCATGTTTGCTATTTTAGCTTCTGACTGCCTTTTTGATAGCCTACTGCACTTAGCACACATCATGCTCAATCCTTCTGTGCAGTGGCTGTTCAGATCAGTGGGTGTTTGTCACTTTGACACTCCTCCGTGCTCTGAAACTGTCAGCTTTAGATCTCAGTCACAGTCAATGTTTGGACTCTGCTGCCCAGGGGAAAGTAAAAAAGGCAGCACTGCGATGTTTATCCCCCCAAACACATTCCAGTACTGTGTAATCACACCAGACAACTGTGGCATCTATGCATTTGTCTCTGCAGTGCTGCAGAATGACTCCTAAGCTGCTGTTGATGAACATGTTGCACAGCTGCTAGCCTAAAAAACCCACGCGCAAATAACCGAAAATTATGAATCAGTGTGTGGCTTGTAACAAAGCAGAGCAGGACTTGGTCAGGGGGTTTCCATCACGCTCTGCTCTGCCACTTCCCAAAATGTCAGAGTGTCACCTTACAAAGATTTTTTATTTTTAGTCAGGGGGGTTTGTGTGAGCATTGCCGCTCCCCTCTGAGTTCATGCCTGGCCTACATCCCAATGAGGGCTGAATTCAGATTCCCTTTAGATCCTGAAGCCTTTTTAAAAGATGGTAGGTGGAGTTTCTCCTCTCTCCTGTCCCCAGACCTGAGTTTGGTCACAGCGGTTGGGTGTTGCCACTTTCCAGTCTCCTTGCTGGTGAGTCCACTGGTCCTGGTCCCCTTTCCCCAAACTGAAACTTAGTAACTTTTTAAGCAACTTTCAAGCAAATTCAAAGAGAAAGATCTCCTAATCATCTAAACCCTGCAATGGATCAGCACAAGTATCGTACGGCGGGCGTCCAGGAGAAGCTGGAGATCATCGGCGTAGAGGACGAGTCTGGGAACCCCATCAGCGCCCTGACCATCCTGTCTCTGCTGGAGCGCGTGGCCGGCATCATCGACAACGTGCAGTCCTGCCAGCAGCGCATGGAGGAGCGTCAGCTGGACCTGGAGACCAACATCAAGACCATCCAGGGCGATGTCATGAAGCTGGCCAAGGACCACACGGACACCAGCGGCACGGTGGAGAAGCTCCTGCAGAAGACTCGCAAGGTCAGCGCCAACGTCAAGGAGGTCCGGGCGCGCGTCGAGAAACAAAATGTTCGCGTGAAGAAGGTGGAAACCACGCAGGACGAGCTGCTCACCCGCAACAAGTTCCGCGTCGTCATCTACCAGGTAAGCACATTAGCTTCAGCGTGAGCTAGAAGCTTTTCTGCCTGAGTTCCTGCAGTCTATTTTTGGACAATACAATTTACAACATCACGTTGACACAATTAATCAAAAACAAAGAAAAAAAAGATATTACAGTTCTCCGAATTAATCTATTTTTTAAAGAATAAGTGATAACAAAAGTAGTTGGATGGAGATGGTTTATGTTTCTGGGTTTCTAAACCGCAGAGTTATAATTGACAATGGAGGCATTCAAGTTCTTTCAACAACTTTAAGAAGTATTTTCTAATTGGTTACTCAATTAATCGATCGGTGAGTCACAGCATTTTGTCAGTGAAAAAGTGACCAGTGGAGACGCTGGAGGTTTCTACCTGGACGTTTCTACCTGGACGTTTCTACCTGGACGTTATTGGAAACAAGCATTTTGATTGGATCGATAAACATGATTGTTTGCTTTATCAGGAAAATATCGCTCACAGTAAAAACGCTGATTGAGAAAATTGTTATTGGGGCTTTTAGCAGTGAGGACAGTTTAAGAGAGAATACTTTCAAAACTCAAATAATAATCTGAAGTCGGCCAACACAAGATGCAGTCATTGGATTCTGTGGCAGGGCAGCTCCAGCATGTGGTCCAGGTGTCCTTTAAAGTGCTCGTATTCTGCTCATTTTCAGGTTCATAATTGTATTTAGAGGTTGTACCAGAATAGGTTTACATGGTTTAATTTTCAGAAAACAGACATCTCACTTCTGTTCGATCTTTGTTGGGAGTCGCACATGCTCAGTAGCTAGGTAAGGACTACTAGCCAGTCAGAAGCAGAGTATGAGGGCGTGTCCTGACAGTACCTAGGTAAGGACTACTAGCCAGTCAGAAGCAGAGTATGAGGGCGTGTCCTGACAGTACCTAGGTAAGGACTACTAGTTTGTGAACAGTGTTTTCTGATGGAGATGGTAAGTCCCTTTGGGGGGGACTTTGGGCTTTTTCACTTCGTAAATGTGCACAAAAAGATATAACACAATAAAGGAAAGGGAAAAGCCAAAAAGCATGATATGAGCACTTTAAGAGCAACTGGAGCATAATTAAGTTAAGTATAAAAAGGAACAGTAGAA